>OX030951.1:19162926-19762926 GCA_943735915.1 Pherbina coryleti
TGTTTCCCTTTCCTTCTCACTAATTTATCTCCTCATTTTGAACCAAGGCAGACTTAACTGAATAGGCCAAGGTCCTGAACTGTAACTTTGGTGTTGAAACCTTGGTTCAACACAAAAAAAAAAAACGAACAGTTAATCACAAAGATACCAACGCAAAATTAACCTGTTTTGTCCATTAATAATGTTTGTTCTATAAAAAGAAGACCTGATATGAAGAAAAAACATTTACTGCATACACACTGTAACTAATAGCTAGCTATTCGTATTTCAGGTACTAAAAGTGCGTCACGCTGTGTTATAACTAACTTATAACTTAGATATTACTAAAAGAAAATAAATTTATAAAACATTAATTCGACTCATCAATTTTGTATCATAACCCATTTTACCGTACAATTCTGTATATTTTATACTTAACCTTATCCTCCTGTAATAATAAAACATAGGAAAAGAATTTAAAATTTCTTGCGACAGTCAAAATTATTAAGTCAAGCGAAAACTTCGATTTTATGTCATGACATAAATAACCAAAAATTTAAAAAATATATGTCACTTGAATTCAAAACCATTCCTCCATAAAACTGCCAGCTCTTACCCTGTGTTGTATTATGAAGGCGTTTGTTCAATGCTAGAAATTGCTCAAATGATTGATGGCATCATTTCCACAAACATTTATTATTATTTTTTATTTTTTGATTTTGTTTCTGTCTTGCTAACATAAAAAACCTATAGTTACAGTTATTATGTGAATTTCCCGACGGCACGCAGTATATCCAATCCTTTGCCTACCCTATCCTCCAACCACTCTGCAATATTTTAAAACATTCACCGCATAGTAATAACGATCAACCACATTAACCTCCCGCCCACCCACTCGGCTGCCATTACTGCTGTAACAAATGCAATGACACGGCGGCGGTACGTTAATTTATGACCAACTCCCTGGCCGTACATATGTCTGATTTATGACTGTTATTGAAAAATTGGTTGTACGGCTTTTAATTATGAGGTGTGCGGAGCGTGGAGCGTGGAGCTGGCAGTGTCAGCATGGTTCACACTAGCAAAAAAAAAAAAAAAAAATAAATGCACAATGAAGTGCTAGTTGTAGTTGTAGTTTTTGTTGTCATCGTTAGTGGTACCACTGACCAGCGGCGTTGATAACAATGCACCGCATAAAGCGGAAGCTGTGCTGTTGTTCGTAGTTCAGCATTATGGCAAATGCTTGAAAAAAACAAGAAAACTCTACTCTTTTACATACTAAAACAACAACAACAACAACAATTAATAATTGAACCTTAAATTATGTGACCCTTGGGTGCGGCGACGGCGATGACCGTATAAAAACGGCAAAATCCATTGACAAGTTTTACATGAGCATAAAAAATTTAGTGACCTCGATGGGGTTGGGGGGCATGGTGGGGTTGGTGGTTCTGGTACAGGAGAAGTTGACTATAAATTTTGGCTAGATAAAAGCAATTAAATGGCGTCTACGGTGAATGGAAGTGCATTAATCAACTTGGTGGCTATATCGCTGCTTTGGTGATGTCGGCAACAATTTTGTCCAAATTATTAAAGTTTACTTTAATTTAAATTCTTTCAGCTATGGTACTGAACAAATTAAATTGACTAGAAAAAAAAAATGTATATGTTACTGTCCCACACTGTAGTAGTGAAACTTATACCCGAACAAGTTAATATTCTTAAGTAACTCTTTAACTCTTAGTTAAAAAATTTACTCCTTTACCCATTTTGGAACAAAGTGGCATATATATTCATCTTTTTCCGTAATCATCCGCAATCAGCGATTTTAAAAACCGCCGTGTACACATATCTGGACGGAAAAACAAAGTTTTAGACCACTTCTAGTCCGCCATCTTAGATTCGCTATTTTAGATTTTGCAATAGGATAATTCTGCTCTCGGATTTTACTCAGATATCTCGAGAACCTCCGAATAAACAAGGTTTTGCCAAAAACTAATTTTTTGTATTATACAATTCCGGTCAACAGACCGTTTGGGGCCCGACATGTTGAATTTCGAGTTTTTTGCTACACGATCTGGAAATACACACCTGTATGCCACCCAATAAATATATTTTGATGCTCTTAATGTGTGACACCCCCCCTCACTCTAAAAAAAGTATTAAAGAAAAAAAGAAAATGTTTGTAGTTTTTGTTACTAAAGCTGCCATTTTGTGCAAGTGCACTCGTATGACGAAAATGATTATGGAATCAGAAAGATCAGCCTTGACAATTTAGGATACAAGTAACTTAAATTTGTTTTTCAAGGCTTACTCGTACCATCTACGTTGACGACAAAAGATGGAAATCTATACTACTTTGGGCCGTAATGGGTTCATAAGAAAGTTAGAAACTAAATATTCACACTTCCTACAGATTATTGAAGATTCAAACTCCTTAAAAAAAAAAATTTTACAAATAAACAAATTGAAACAATTCGTACAATGATATCATGCCTATTATAATCATAATGCGAGTACGAATTCTGGTACCCATACCATACTCATAATAGCATTGCCATCATTCCTCCAGTGAAGTTTCACAAGGGCAGTTTTTGGCTCTAACAGCAAAATGCCTGGATGAAGTCGAGGCTTCAGAAATATAACTATCGATATTACGAGTATCCATAATTGGTTGAGGTCAGTGGAGCTAACTCTGGCTCTGAGGTATTGTGATAAAATCGAAGCCGTTCATTAAATACCTCGGTGGGATGAAGACGAAGTCTCAGCGACGAACAATGGATTTAAAGTAGAAATAAATACCAAAATTCAAGAGCTTTTTTGATGATTTTTGTTTTTTATTTACATTGATTAAGAATATTCTAATTAGAGTGATTCCACAATATTTTGGAGAAAAATTGACAGGTTTTTTGTGCAGGCGCCTTAAAAGTGGATTAATGTAGAAACGTTTCTGCATACTCGAAAATTATTTTTAGTTTTAATTGTTCTCATACATTCTTAAAGCAAGTCGATATGAAGAAGAAGAGGTAAACTTAATTTTTAGCAAGATATAACTACATTAGCACTTGGCAGCACTTATATTTCATATATGGAATAGTTTTAAGTGATCTTTAACTTAAACGTTTAAATAATAAAAGCTTGCACTATTGTGCTCTTTTCACAACATATGTCAAAAACTAAATGCTTTTACGAGTATGTTTTCATTCGTAAGGCTTTGTAGTGTAACAGTTTTATTTAGTATACTTTTGCTTGAAACCGAAAACTTCGAAGGAAATACAACAAAATGTAAATAGAAACATGCCAAAATGTATAAAATAAAAAAAAAAAAATAAAAATAAAAAAAAATATAATTGTTTTACTCTTTGTTATAAATCAATTGTCAAGTACAGAATAACTTATAGCCCGAACACAATATGCGCGACGAGCGGCGAGCAGCACGTCTACAATCTGTCGTTGTAGAGAAATGTTGAGCGACTTGATTATAATAAACGCAGCATAGTACATAAAAAACAATGGCTGCTTTCAGCTGACTCAACAGTTGCCGTTTAGAACAACAACACAGTCAGAGCTGAAAAAGAAATCCATTCAATTTGATTTTATTTTCAAAAAAGTGAATGAGTGACTAACGAAATAAGAATCCATTTAATGAATGCAAAACTCATTCATAAATAAAAATGTTATTTTACATTCAAATTTAAAAAAAATATTAATTATTCGTTTCATTTATATCAATTAATAAATAAAAACTGAACAATAAATAAGATATTAGTAATGAATAACCAATGAATAATGAATAAAAAAATGAATAATGAATAAAATATGAATAATGGGTAATAAAAAAATAATTGAAAATTCTTTGTGAATTGCATTCTTTGTGTATAGTTTTCATATGAATAATAAAAATTTGAAAAATTGACAACAAATATGATCAATTGAAATTAATAATTTATCAAGTTTTTAAAATTAAATGTGAATTCATTTTTTTTTTTAAATCAATTTTGGATTAATTTATGGATTTTTACAGCTCTGAATACAGTTCAAGCAAAACATCCCTCACTAAGGTATCGCTGCTATAAATTTCACAACAGTTCAGTTTGCTGAATGTGACCAGTAATAACAAATGTAAGCAATGGCAAAAACTTGCTCTTCCTGCCTGTCAAATAAAAATTAAATTGAAGCCGACGGCAACGTAGGGCGACAATGTTGAGCGACTAGCCTCCAAAATACGCCCCATAAGAAATACATGTAAATGAAATTGGCGCTTGCCGCTCGTCGCGCGTATCGTGTTCGAGCTAACAGAATTAAAGAGTCTATACTTTTATATAAATTGCAAGTGAACAGTTTTTGTTGCCGCTAAACTTTAAAACTACTGGTCCGATTTTTATGAAATAAGTTTCAAACTTTCAAATTTGTGCTACAAAAAGATATAGGGGTATTTTTTTTGCGAAATTTTATTAAAAAGTATCTTTTATAAAAGTGTAAAGTTTATTAAAAAATCATACAAAATGCCATGCATTGCTTGATCGTAAGCTTTTCATGCGTTCGTGCTGCGAGCGTTTCAATGAACTCTATGTTGCTCTCTACTCTACACTCTCCGTTCTCAGCAAGCACAACACACCAAAATAAACCATAGCTGTTAAATTGCGATTACGATTAGTAATCAATTAGATTATTTTTTAAAAAGAATTGTAATGATTATATAATCCTTAAGCAAGAATTTTATGATTAGTAATTGATTACGATTACAAATATTCAAAAAATAATTACGATTACTTGAGATTACGCAAAATAATCAAAAATAATCAAAAGTAATCAAAAAAATAATTCGATTACTTTTAAAGATTATCTTTGATTCTTTTTTGATTATTTTAAGAATTTCAGTCTAAAGTACGGAATATTTTGTGAAAGTGATGATGAAATTGACACAACTGGTTCTTCACAGGACTCCGTTAAACCCGATTAGTGATCCCAACAACTCCTCTGCTACTTGCATGACAATTCAAGTGCTGAATTGATTTGGCAAAAGTATGGCTTGTTGAAGGAACCATTTCTTTCATTCAATACTCCTTTAATGCCCTCAGCGCCAGTTGAGAGACAATTTTTTTTTTTTTGCCGGCATAGTAAACATTTCTGATTTCTGATTTTTCTTTTGAAAAATTAGTTATTATGAATGCAAATAGAAATTTAGAGTAAAAAGGCTTTATTTTTGTTTCATTTATGTTTTACTATAATACATTATTGTTCTCGTTCTTGTTTTTTGTTAATCTTTTCTTTATAATAAAATACATAACTTTGTTTTTTTTTAATAAAATTTAACAAAATTTTTTGTACCTAAGATTGAAATTCTTAAAATAATCAAAAAAGAATCAAAAATAATCTCGAAAAGTAATCGGATTATTTTTTTGATTACTTTTGATTGTTTTTGATTATTTGGCGTAATCTCAAGTAATCGTTATTATTTTTTGATTATTTGTAATCGTAATCATGTGATTACGATTACAAACAGAAAAGAATCGTACTTAATCAATTATTTTACCTTTTTGAAAAAAAGAATCGAATAAGTAATGATTACGACGAGTTTTCGCACTAATTTTACTCTTCCCTATTCAAAACCATCAACAAGACAAAGAAATGTGTGTACCGAAGAGAGTTTGGTGCGGTTTACACGCTGGCTGCATCATCGGTAATTATTTCTTTCGAAATGAGAGGAGCTGCCGTTACGGTGAATGGTGAACAGTATCGAGTCATGCTGACTGATATTTTGTTTCCAAAAATTAATCACGAAAACATCGACGACATTTCATTCCATACAGCGCACTTAGCCATCAATTTCTTGAAAAATCAATTTGGTGACAACTTTATTTCCAGAAATTATCCTGTTAACTGGCCCCCTAGTTCGAGCGACTTAACGCTTCTCTATTACTTTTTATGAGGCTATGTTAAGTCATTGGTTTATGCCGACAAACAAGCAACTCTTGAAGCATCCCAGTAAAAAAGTGGATCATCCTATGAGCGATCCGGGAGTGCTCCCTGAGGAGCAGTGGATTGCTCCTTATTGATCCAAGCTGAGTGCATTTTGTGCTCTCTTTTAACATTGCATGTCCTAGGAAGGCGAGCGCTCCTTATAACATCCCAGTCGAGCGGATAAGGAGCGATCAATGTATGATCCATTGCGATGTGGAATGGAGCGCTCCTTATAAGATCCCAGGCGAGCGAATAAGGAGCGATCAATGTATGATCCATTGCGATGTGCAATGGAGCGCTCCCTATAGCATCCCAGGTGAGCGCATAACGAGCGGTCGATGTATGATCTATTGCGATGTGCAATGGAGCGCTCCCCATAACATCCCAAAGGAAAGGATAAAGAGCGATCAATATGTGATCCATTCTCATATGTAATGGAGCACTACATTCCTGAACCATGGCGATACGTAGTGGAGTATTTTTGTAAAAAAATTTAACAATATATTTTCTATATTTTACCATTTATTAACCAAAAATATAAAATAAAAATAATTTAAAAGTTAATTTTTATTCTAAAAAAAAAAATTATATTTTCTTAATTATTAAAAGTTAGAGTTCAAATAAAAAATTAATTCAATACATAGTATAAAAAACTTAATAAATTTATTTTTTGTTTTAATCCTATATGTTTGCCGATAAAAAGATAGTTTCACCTCTCATTTTTGACGGCCTTCTCATATTCTGCATATTTGTCAAAGTTTTCCTTCAATGCTTCTGGAATATAAATACCTACTATAAGTTGAGAAATAGATTAAATTTTATTTATAAAATTACCAAACAAATAAAGAGTGAAAATTGTACAGTCTTTAACTGCCACCTTAGCTTTGGTTCCATCCCAATTTATCCTTAAAATATATTTTTCGCTAAAAATGTCTGTAATAATTATCTTCATTTCGCGCTTCGTGAATTTTAATTTGAGATATTTAATCTGAAGTGAATAATTAAATTTTTCTATTCGGTCCACTATATCCGTCAACTATGTCCACTATGTCCACCGCGTCCACACTTTTACTTATCTCCACTTCTGCAATATCACAAATTCCATTTTTTCAACTTTCTCACTAGCAGAATTTTTTACTAAATTTTCTTCTCTTATATTTTTCATTTTAGTTTTTATAAGGCGACGTAAATGCCTTTTTGAAAATAAATTGTTACACGTTGTTTTGAATTTATTTATTTATTAATTATTTTTGTTTTTTTTTTTGCTCAAGCCTACAATTTGTAACACTTCAATAACACTTTCAAATCATGTTTAATCGGTACCGCTGTCGATATACTATTAGGTTGTTGACACGCGTCTTCGCATGTTTTTTTGTATTTTTGCATTCCAAATATTTTTTGCCAAAATTAACCGTTACAATTCCTTTGTGTTTGCCGTTTTCTTCCTCAATAGTGGTTTTATAATGCACTGGTTGCTCATATTTTGATCCAAATGGATCAGTAAAGGAGGTTTTGAAATATTATTTTTTACAACAAAAAGTGAGAGCATTTTTCTAAAATGCACGTCCCGCACTTAGTTTTCTTATTTTTGTATTCATTGCTCGCCTATTGCTCCAATAAAACAGTTAGGGAGCTCTAGCGCTAAAAGCTCCCTTTTTGTTCCCATAAAACAACAAGAGAGCGCTCCCTTATTGATCCACATGGGAGCAACCCCATATTTTTTTACTGGGATTGGAAGCCAATACGGCCACCCATACGGCCAGATTTATTGGAAAAAGTAATGAAAAATTGGACTAATCGAATGGACTATGTAGCTAGAAGCCACGGACGACATATACCGGAAATCATATTTAAAAAATACATATCATGAAATTATCTACCAGACTATAATAATAAAAGATTCATTCCAAAAATATCTCTGTCTTGTATTATTATATTGTATTATATAAAGTTCTCAAGCTCTTCGGCAATATACAATATACAAGGCTTGTATTACAAGCTAAGTATGCAACACGACTTGCAAACGTTTTATCACACTGCCTAAAAGTATGCTCTTAAAATTGTAAGATTTTGTTATGATAACTCTTACAACCAGAAATAATTTGCTGTAAAATGTCTGAGGTTTACTCCATTTTTTTTTTTATAATAACGAAATGGTCGGCTCTTTTTTCATGATTTATTTTTTTATAAAAACCACACAAATAATATCTTAAAACACAAAAAAAAAAAAACATTAAAATCAGCTGCTTGAACGCTATGACTTATGAAATTTGAAATTTTAAAAATAATGCGCACTAAAAATATTTTTGACTGTATTCTCATATAGTTTATTTCACCTTATGTGTCAAATTTCATTGTTCTACAACGCATTTTTCTATTTATTGACACTTTTTGCATGGGACTCAACGATACTCAGCGACACACAGTATCAGTTTTTGTAAGGATCAGCGGAAATTAAAATATATCTCTAAGCCACGCATAAAATTTACACTTTCAATACAAATTTTAATCAAAACTACTATTTTTTGGTAATTTCTTTGAAACAACTCTTTGTAATTTGATGACATTAAGCACAGTTCATTAATGTGCAAACATAATTTTGTGATTAAAAATAATAAAATTTCAATATACCTCTTACACAAAGCATCGGAAAATTAATTCTTCTGCTAAATTTTTCGAAATAGCTCGATTTAATTTAATAAAATTAAGTCCCATAATATTTTCTTATAAATTTTATAAAAAAATTCTCAAAAAAAAAAAATAATTGAAATAAAACATTCTCAATTTTTTTCAGTTAATTAATTGATTTTAATAGCAGCAATTTCATGTAATTGTAAAATACAAAATAACATTGCATATTTGTAGGCTTGCCTGTTTTAATGCGCATGTCTAGAAGACATTCTCTTCATATCAATATCATTATCGGGGAAAAATTAAAAGTAGATAGTATTACTTTCATGCTAATACCAATTAGCATGGAGTGGGCTCATGGGAATATAAAGATAATTCTTATAAATGATTGAATTTTTTTCAATTTTTATGTAATTTTTTAATGTTCATAACAGCTTGTATTTTCCCAACTTTTTCAGAATAGAATCAAAGCTTTGGAAATATATTTTCAATTTTATATTTAAGAACTTTTCTTGCACTTATGGGAAAAATAAATTTAATCGTCAAGTCTTATGCATTTTCATTCAGTTGCTATCGGTTAAAAATTACCAATTTTTTTGTTATTGTTAGAAAAAACTTAATACATTTTTAAAAAATAAAATTTGTCGAAATAAAGTAAGTAATTAAAATTATTCAGGTTTAAGGAAGTGTACTCAAAAATATATAAACATAGATACATATGTATATAGTACAAAAAAAAAAAAAAAAAAAAAAATTAAAAACAACGAAGGCATCAGCGGAAAGCGTGTTAGAAAAATTGCTGTTAGCAATATTAAATTATCTGCATATAGAAGAACCCTCAGGACATCTGCCAACTGAGGCAGTGATGCCTGCACTATACGATAGTGCTGTTGCTGTTATTGTTGCTGCTGCCGCTAATATCTGCTTTAGTTGGAGTAACAGTTGCACAAGCAGCAGTAGCAGGTTTTTTCAAACTGTTTTGGCAACAGATCTAGAGCAAACGAGTTAAACGTGTAACGTTGTTAGATTTGAAAAAAAAAAAATTAAAAAAAAAACCAACAGGAAACGCAAATTTAAAGGGATGAAATTTTTTTTTTTTTGTTTTGCATGGTAGCGACATTATGTCAATGTTGCGCTAGGATATCTAGAGGGGTCTGCACTAACTGCGCTACACAAAAATATGCAGTGTAACAGTATTTGAGCAACGACATTTACGACACATGATGTGGACAAGTGTTTGTTGTTGTTGTTGTTGTTGTTGTTGTTGTTGTTGTTGTTGTTGTTGTTGTTGTTGTTCTTGTTCTTGTTCCTGTTCTTGTTGTTGTTGTTTTTGTTTTAGTTGGAGATGTTATTGTTGTTGCTGTTGCTGTTATAGCTGTGTTGTTGTTGTTGTTGTTGTTGTTGTTGTTGTTGTTTTTGTTTTAGTTGTAGATGTTACTGTTGTTGCTGTTGCTGTTATAGCTGTGTTGTTGTTTTTGTTTTTGTTGTTGTTGTTGTTGTTGTTGTTGTTGTTATTTTTGTTTTAGTTGTAGATGTTACTGTTGTTGCTGTTGCTGTTATAGCTGTGTTGTTGTTTTTGTTTTTGTTGTTTTTGTTTTTGTTGTTGTTTTTGTTGTTGTTGTTGTTGTTGTTGTTGTTGTTGTTATTGTTGTTGTTGTTGTTGTTGTAGTTTTTTTGGCCACTACTATGTTGCTGTAGCTGTGAAAATATTTTTGGCTTGCATACTTTTGGGGTAAAGTTAGCAGCAAAATAATGCTCAGCGGTATGAGTTGCATGCAGATCTTTGAGTGGCAACAGCCGGTTGGCTGGAAGTGAGAGCGAGGAGTGTAAGAGGAGGAGTGTGGTTGTTTGTTGCTAGCTCTTTATGATGAATATCGTTGTGCACATTTTGTTTGAACACGGCTGACCTCTTAAGCGGCATACAAGCGCATTAAAGCCTGATTACTTTGTGTGCGGCACTGCCGAGGAGCAATCTAAGCATGTGTTGCTCATCATATTGAAGGATATTGTAGAAAAATGATATCCTATTTTTTGTTTGCAGCTGATAACAATTTTTGTTTTTTTTTTTTATTATGCTTTTTGCAAACTAGTTTGTGCCTAGGGTGGTTCTGCTATTTTCGTTGAGCACTGATGTAATTTTTTTTTGTTTTTATGACTACATTTATGAATATTTTGTGTTTATGGGGGACAAAATTTAGGGTCAAAAATTACGTTTGAGCTACCATACATGTATATGTTGTGGTGTTTTATTTTGGTGTACGGTGCTTGATCTCAAATAGTTCTCCATGACGTATACTTAATCTTTAATTATGAAACATTTCAATTTTGCTTGTAATATAGTTCCATTTGCATCATATGAAATATATCTGTCCATATTCTCATTTTTTTACTTCAGTTTCGTTTTATCTGTATTTCGTTGAAATAACAACAAAAGCCCACTGAATAAGAGAAAAAAAGAAAACACATGAATAACTTCAGTTGACAAACAAACAGAAAAATTGCATGTCAACATATTAACACAAACAATCTCATGCACACACACAGACGCAATCAAAGCAATACACACATGTGCACATACTCACACACACACACACTCTTCACTCTACACTACACTCCACTCCACTCCAATACAAATTAACACAAATATTCAATTACAATTCAGCATCACTTCACAATTGCTTGATTGTCTACCGAAGTGCGTTTTTATGTGGCATCTTTCTGCATTCGAACAACGTTGTCACCATCATCATTAACAAAATGATTATCACACATATCATCATCATCGTCATCAGCAACATCATCATCATCATCATCATCGTCGTCATCGTCATCGTCATCGTAGTTATCGTCGCTCAGTTTGTTTCGCTGTAATGAATATGAATGAGTTTGTCTCTGTAAATAAATGCCAGCAGCAGTAGCAGCAACAGCAACAGAAGCAGTAGCAGTAACACTTCAGTAGCAACAATATCAACAACAACAACAAATTGTAAATAATGATGAAGTAGCATTGGCAGCTGCTGCAACTTCATTTTAAGGCATCTGTTTGCTGTAGATTAGAGCAAAAAGTTAAGTGCTGTGAACAGAATTTATTAAAGAATATAAATTGTATGGAATTTCTTTTGTTGTGGATGTTGTTGTTGTTGTTGTTGTTGTTGTTGTTGTTGTTGTTGCTGTTGATGTTCTGGTTATTGTCATTGTCTCTACTGCAACATTTTAATGAATTTATAATTTTTCACAATTATTTTAAAACAATATTAAACAGTGATTTATGTGAACAAACAATTACATTTATTAACTTTTAATTAAGTTTTAATTGAAAGCTCTATTAAATGTAAAACTTTGCAACAAATGCATTGCAAGTTACATGAACGATTATAACATATAAGTTATAACAGAAAAGGATTGTTCGGATCGAAATTTTGATTTCATCATTCGGTATCTTAAAAGTTATGAGTTAGTTCACTGGACGACTATTTTCTTTCGTTGACAGTACACGAACGAAAATTTTGAGTTCGAATTTTGATTTACTTCAGGAGAACTTGTTGTTTTTAATCTATTTTGAAAGGCACCCAATGAAAGTCTGAAAAATACCCTTTATAATGGTGGTACTTTGACCTCTATATGATTGGTCTAGAATATATTCCCAAAAAAATTCAAAACTTCGTTAATAAACAAATAAATCTGATATCTAGCATTCTTTATTTGATACGGCGTAATGTTTGGCATCCAATGAGAAGTTAAAAAAAATAACCTTTGCAATGGTGTTACTTTGACCTCTTTAAGATATTCACAAAATAGGTTTAATTTTACAAAAAATTAGATTTTTAGAATTTTTTAACGAAATTTTGACCTCATTGGAAATATCTTATGAAACAATAGTCGAAAAGAGATAAGTGCGAAAGTGCATGTGTCAAAACAAATATAATAGTCTAGGCTACACGGCGGGTAGGGTAGGACTTCCCATTTCAGCTTTTCAAGGTATGTTTTGACCAGCTGCGCAACATGTAGCCGAGAGTTGTCAAAATTACTTTGTCCTGCCCTTGCTTGTATTCTGGCCGTTTTTCCTACAATGCTCGACTCAAATGCATCAATTAATATCGGTAGAATTGCCTTGTGATGATTTCACCTGTTTGAAGCAGGTAATAGTACACCACGCCAAATTGGTCCCACCAAATACAGAGCGTAACCTGGCCACTGTCAATATTCAGCTTTGGCGTCGATTTTGGCATATGACCAATGTGATTTTTGCGCTTGAAGTTATCATTTTGAACCCATTTTTCACAATACGATCCCATCATCAGTCACAATACGATGCAAAAATCCCTTTTTGTTTTGCCTTTGGAGCAGCTGTTCACAAGTGAAAAAAACGGAGTTCGACGTCTCTTGGCTTCAATTCATACGGCACCCAATATCTTACCTTTTGGATCATTCCCAATTTTTACAGCACATACCTTAAACAGCAGTCATTCTCGTCAATACTAGAATTATGAGGGTGGCTCCAAAAACAAAGGAGCTGGACCTATTTCTTCTATTTCTATTTCTATACCTATTTCTATTCTTAATAATTATGTTTTTTTTAGTTTATCTTTTTTTTTAGCTTTGAACCAAGGATTTCAGGTGTAATATCTATTCATTCAGGTCTGCCTTGGTTTGAAATGGGATGATAGAGTAATGGGAGGGCAGGGGTAATCAAGTGAAACATGTGTTGGATGTTAAATGTAGTGCAAAGCCATGAAACATATGAATTTGAATCTGAGGCAAGTGTTATAAATACTTTTACCTGAGTCAATTCAAGTTATAAGGCAATGCAATATGATGCACAAACATTTTTTGATAACAACCAGCGGCAAAAAGGGATGAAGCGAAGCTTTTTACGCCTCGTTCTGCGATTTGCTAGAGTGAAATCAGAAAAAACGACACTTTTTTCCGACACCTTTTTTCTTAGAATTGATATTGTTTTTTGCTTGCGTCTATTGCAACAAGAAAATTTGAAATTAAAAATAATTTTTCGTTCACTGCAGGATTTGAACCTAGTCCTCTTCACTGAAGTTTAACGGTTTAACCATCGAACCAAAACCCTTCGTTAGGAACTATCGCTGATTCAGTATTAAAAATTAACTAAAGCTTTGTTGCAGTAGATCAAAACAATCTATTTATGGGAATTGTATTGGCTACATATACTTCATCTCCTACAATAACCATTAGCCAATACACAATAGCCAATAAAGGTTGTGTATTGGCTATACACATAAGAGTACTAAAAAACCAACACGTGCTTCTACTTACTACTAGATGTCGTTAAGCTACAAACAAATTAATTGATTTTTGTATTTTTATTCCCTACAACTGAACAGGTGGGCCTTAAGGGTGGGCCGGAGAGGGTTAATATGTATGAGCAACCCCCATTATTTTTGCAAAAGGAATATTTCTCCTTTGAGGACATATCCCCTTCGACCACTCCTTACGGGTGCTCCCATACAAAAACGTAAAATTTAAAGTTTTAAATTTAAAAATTATTTTAATCAAAAAAAGCCATTAAATTATCAAATCTATGAAATTGCGAAAATGCTTCGCTTCTCTCGTGTGTCCAGTGACGCACCTGTGTTTTTTTTTCTTGGTCTACTTTGACATTAGATACAAAAACAACAAAAATTACAATAAAAACAATAAAAATTCTTTAGCAAAGTTTTAAATTTTATATTTTTTTGGGTCGTCAAGGTAAAGGATGTTCTTAAAAAAATAAATTGGCCATTTCAGACCTTAAAAGTACTTTGACCGAATTCTTATGATCAACTATTGTTGTGCATGATATTTAATGTTTGTGCTCAAATGATGGAGAACGGGACCTACTTGTTTAAGCCGACTCCGAACGGCTATAATGTGCATGTTCCCAAGAAGCTTTACAATGCATTTACTTACTCTCTGAGGCTTACTATTGTCTGCAGACCCATCTAAAAAATTCATTTCAAGTGAAAAAATTTTCTGTTGTTTCAGCTGGGGTTCGAACCTGGGCTCGCATTGGCATCAAGTTGTCCACATACTGTTTAATGCACTCGGCCACGGCTACCACGGTATTCGCAATATTTTCTTAATCATCTTAATTACCCTAATGACCGCCTCATAACGCCAGTCTATGTTTCAATTTTAATTCAATGCTGCTCAAAATCAAGCGGAAAAGTAAAGTTTTTGAAAGCTTTTTACAAATGCAAACGCAGAAACAAACAAAACAAACAAACAACAACAATTGAACGGCAACAAATCTAATAAATAAACTGCAGCAACAATGCCAATATAAGCAACAATGCCAATAAAAGCAACAACGACAATAATAACAACAACAACTTTCATAGGTATCGATGTAACATACTAGAAGGACACGCAAGCCTCGAAGTTGTTGCAAGGATACCAGCGCGAGTAGACACTACATAGCAGCAACCACACCTACAAACATAAATATTTTACAAACATAGAAACATACATACATACATTGACTTGCAGGCAGTAACACATACTTCTGCACTCATGCACTATTATCCTCTTAAGAATAAATAACGGTATATTGAATGTATAAAAACGTTAACGGTTTCCATTTACAAGTGCGAGTCTCGACTCGACACTCACGACTTCCGCTAAGAGACTTTGAAGCGCTCGAAACCGAAGCGAGGAAAAAACGAAAAAAAAACAACAAAAAAAAAAAGCAAAATAAAAATGAAACAAAACTGAAGTGTAACGAGAGCAAATCGCATTTTAACGGTAATAGAGTCATGGGTGCAAAATGATTGTTGTTGATGTTTTGGTGCTGTTGTGTTCAGAAGTGGTTGAGGGAACTAGGTAAGGACGGGACTGAGCAGCAGTATAAAATAGGTGTGCCAGCAACTTTTTCTTTCCTTTAATTTTGTTTTTCTTTTGTTTTACTTTTTATTGCATTGTGTTGTTGTATTTCATAGCCTCAAGTTGTTGATTCAATGTTTACAGAATAGATTCTTTATTGCTTTTGATGTTGCTGTTGTTGTTGTAACTTTTATTGTTGGTATGCTGAGGTCATAGGTTAAGTTTGCTGCTGTTTTGTTTTTTCTAAGCTTCTTCATGACCTTTCCCCATTCACCCATTCTGCTGAGACATAAGCCAATTACAACAAACAAATAAACAAACATATTTGTTCGTATTCAGCATGTTTGTTGATTGTGTGAGTGCGTGTGCGTGTCCGTAGTTTGCTGGTCGCTCACAGAGGTCATGAAATGCAGCAGCCACTGGATCCCTTTGAATACTGCAGTTGCATTTCGTGCAGCTCTGCTTCCAAAAGCTGCCGCAGGGAATAAAATACTTTATAGGTGATAGAAAAATAATATATTCGAACGTGATGAGAATTTATCGTTGACATGCAACAATACAGCAGGAAAGTAGAAGTAAACAATTATAACAACAAATCCAACAACAACAACAACAACAACAAGGAGTAGCAAGCTCAAGCTCAACTATGGCATAAAATTTGCAATTTGTTTGTGTTTGGAAAAAAAATTCCATATATTTCGAGTTGTTAGTTTTTATATGAATCTATATATTTATATAGTCACATATTGAACTCACTTATACTTTAACTTATACTTTATAATACCTTATACTATAGTTAATACTCTTTATTTGATCTTTTGTTAATCCCTTATATTATAATTGTTATTCTCTTTATGTCTAGTTATAACTTACTTATTCTAACTTCTACTTAATCTTTATTCTCTTTTCTCTTAGTTTTTAACTTTAACTTTAATTTTAAGTTTCTAGCAAGTAAGGCCATTTGTAAGTTGTTGAGTTTTAAATCTTCTTTGAATAAATAAAGACGTGTTTGAAACCTTTTACAACTATATATTTTTTTTTTGTCATTGTAATGTTTACTATTTCATGTTTTTTTTGTTTTCAGTATATTTGAGAGCAGTTTTAAGAGAATTTTACCAGAAGAGTTTGAATATTCGAATATTCTTGTTATAATTGTTCTTTGCCAAACTTGCAAGCTATATTACCCTTCCAACAAAAACTAAATGAGAACTATAAAGCTGCAAATGCAAGAAATAAACTGCAGGAACAGTGCGATGCTAGTGCAAATAAATAAATTAAAAGTAAAGTTAATAAAGTAAAAGTAAATAAACGGTAGAAAAGTATAACAAATAAATCAAGATAAATGATAATTCTCAAGATAATAGAAGCAAGCAGCAGTTTTTTTGTTTTTTTAACGCTGAGAGATATTAACAGAAAGCAACAACCACAACAACAACAACATCATCAACAACAACAATAATGCTACTCAGCTCTTTTTAAATGTTTGCGTCACTCACGCATTCTACTCTTGCTTTTGTAAGCTACAGCAGCGATGTTCAACAGAGCTTTGTCGCTTTGTAGTTTCTCATTGACCCATTGGTAAAAAAAGCGTTTTACATTTGCTCAGTTTTACTTATCTTAATGAAAAATATTCGAATAAAAATTATATTGTGCAAATCTACTCAAAAATACCTATCCATCGATATAAGTATTATGTGAATATGTTGAAGGTAACACAGAAAAAAAGGGAACACAAACCTTTTGTTTGCCTATTAATATATACTTAGATTATAGAATATATTTGAATAATTTGTTAATTTACTCATGAGAGTAGCATGAGTTGCTATTTACATATATTTCTGACCTTTGCAATAGTAAGTGACCATACGTACCATCTAGAGTTTCCATATTTAAACATATCCTTCTTCAGAAGATTTTGCCATTTGTACGCGATTTGTGTTTTTAAAAGTAACTTGAACAATTTATTCTGGACAAAAAAATGGAATTAACTCGTTAAAATTTTCGTCGGAATATTTTTTATAACTTTCGTGATTTATCAAGACAAGAATGCATAAATAAACTTAATTCTTTATTTGGCGATAAACCACTGTTCTATAGTACAAGCAGTATGAATTCGATCGTGGCCAACGTTCGCTCCAGGACGAATTCCGTGAAGGTCGTCCAAATACTTACCGTGCCGTGACTTACCTTTTGTTATTAGTATGGCAAGCATCAATAAGATAGGATAAAAAAACTTTTTAACAAAAAAAAAACCGACTTCAAAATCACTACAAAGTAAGAAATAATTTTAAATAACTTTTCCCATTCATTTCTTGGTCATATTTTAAAAGCTATTTATATGTATTATAATATTGGAAATCTTATCATTTTTATTTTTTTTTATTTTGTTTTATTATCATCAATATATTAATTGCTTTATGTACATAAAAGCTCTGAAGTCGGCGCTTATCTTACTATTCGACATCTTTTTATTTTAATTTTTTCTAATTTGTTTTATCATAAAAATATTGTTAACTTTATGAATATAAAAGCTTCTTAGCGATTTTTTTTCTTTCAGTTGGCAATTTTTGAGTACGCTGAATGTAGCCAATGTGTTCCATGCATTATTTGTGCAGCTGTTTCACACTATGTCATATTCAATATGAGCTTTACAAGCTCACCCAAACCAGTTTAGTGAGAAATTTAATGTGTACAAAGCTTTTAAACTTACTACAGTGTCACCAAGGCACCACATAGTACACGGATGGTAAAAGATCATGATTGTGTGTCAAAGATGAGCGCCGACTTCAAAGCTTTTATGTTCATAAAGCAATTAATATATTGATGATAATAAAACAAAATAAAAAAATGAAAATGATAAGATTTCCAATATTATAATACATATAAATAGCTTTTAAAATATGACCACGAAATGAATGGGAAAAGTTATTTAAAATTATTTCTTACTTTGTAGTGATTTTGAAGTCGGTTTTTTTTTTGTTAAAAAGTTTTTATTTCTTCCTTTTTAGAGAATATGAAATATTTTAAACATGAAACTTTGTTCTTAAAAAACTTGTTTTATTAATTCCTGAAAGTTTGTTGGGTATTTTCCATTTCTGTTTCTTTACAATTAGTGCCACGCCCTTTATATAATCCCGCCCACTTTATTTACTGTACCTTATAATGATTCTACCTAGCCATGTGCCAAATTTCAGTTTCCAAGTATCAATATTAACCGTAATATAGTACTTTTCTTAAAGTGCCACACCCTGCGTACAATCCCGCCCACTTTTTTAATGATTCTACCTACCCACCTACCTGCATACCAAATATTAATACGCTAGTGTCAATATTAACTAAGATATAGTATTTTTATAATATTGACACGCCCATTTGTTTAACAACGCCCACTTTTTTGCCGTAATTTGTAGTAACTGTACCTACCCATGTAATAAATTTCAGCACCCTAGTGTCAATATTATTCGATATATAGTGTGTTTATAATATTGCCACACCCATTTGTCGATTAACGCCCACTTTATTTACAGTAATTTTTAAAAATTGTGTCTACCCCTGTACTAAATTTCAGTACCCTAGTGTCAATACTATTCGAGATACAGTGTTTTTTCAATATTGCCACACCCCTTTTCCAAATAACGCCCACTTTCTTTACAGTAATTTTTTAAAATTGTGTCTACCCCTGTACTAAATTTCAGTACCCTAGTGTCAATACTATTTGAGATGCAGTGTCTTTTTAATATGACCACACCCCTTTGTCAAATAACGCCCACTTTTTATCGTAATTTGTAATAATTGTGTCTACCCAGTATTTTTACTGTAAATTTTAGTACCCTAGTGTCAATATTAACTGAAATACAGTGTTTTTCTTAAATTGACACACCCCTTTGTCGAATATCGCCCACTTTTTTAAAAAAGGACCTCCGCGTTCATGATATCTATCTGTTGACAAAAAATTACGGAAATCGGGCAAGTGCTTTAGGAGTTATCGATGTACATACATTTATTTAAAAAAAAAAAAAAAAAAAAAAAAAAAAAGAGCGGACAAACCAACGAAATTGAGAACCTCCTCCTTTTTGAAGTCGGTTAAAAAAGATTTCATGACGTTGGATTCCACATAATCTGACAAACGATAAAAAGGCTCTCGTCTCGATTGGTGCAAGGAAATGTTCAAAGAATACAATCAAGGTGCATTAAAACCTTTGTATAACATCTATACAGTTCCCGAAACATGGGTTTATGCATTTGAGCCCGAAACGAAACAGCAATCGACTGTATAGGTCTTCCAAATCGAGCTAAATCCAACAAAAGTTGTCCGCGGAAGAAGCACATTGAAGAAAATGGTTGTCTGTCTTCGGCATGATCGATCATGTGATGACAGTGGCGTTAGAGCAACATAGAACGGTTAATTCTAAATGGTAAACGACCATTTGTATGCTGCAAGTCATTCGAGAAATTCTAAAAAGGTCGAAGAAGAGACTAATAATTCGGCATCAAAACAATACGAGCGCTCACACATTTGCTCAAAGAAATACTTTTTTGACCAGCCAAAAAATCGAATTGATGCGTCATCCGCCGTAAAAATCTGATGTGGCATCCAATGGCTTTTTGTAATCGCAAAAAACAAAAAAAAAATTACGTGGTTCACGATTTTCGATACAAAAAGAAGCGATTGTTGCATTTAAAATTTTTCTTTTTGAATTACCTCAATCGAAGTGGAAAAAGTATTTCCAAAATTGGCTCAAATGCATGCATTTATGGAGATATTTTGAAAAGCAATAAAACCAATTTGATCGTATACATTTCTTTTTTCCTTTTTTGGCAAGAAATATAAATATTTTGCAAGCCTTATATTTTACAACATAAACTACACAACCTTTAATAATCCATTTATTAGTTCCAAATAAATTCGCTTTGTTGCATGGGAAGGGAGAGGGACGGTGCTGATCACGAATCCGAAGTTCAATTTTCTCGATCACATCTAGTTGTATTACAATCAGTGTTGGAAGTAAAAAAAAAAAAAATAGTGTCGAAAAACTAATCGAAAAATAAATACTTATTTTAAGAAATTTATTTAAATTATAAGGGGTATATTAATTTTGTCACTCCGTTTGTAATGCCCATAAAATGGCATGATGTATACATAGAAAAGTATCTTTACATATATTACGTAAACTCAAATTTTGCCCGGCGTAAGGCTTTTGAAGTACAAGTCCAATCTTAATAAATTTAGTATTTCTTGGTAGGTTTAGACCTGTAGATGTGCAAACTGAACTTTTTATTTCCTAAAAATTTATATATTTTAAGTTATAGCGTATTAAAGTTTGCAATATAATTGTTGTTGTTATGTTGCTTTTTTTATTCTTAAGAGCATCTGAGAACAACGTTATCAAACTCAGAGCAAAACTATTCGCTGCCATGGTATAATAATACATGGTAGCATTGACAACTGCTTATTTTCTCTTCAACAGGAAAACATAAACTGTCAAAAACAGCTTTTTGTGGAAATACATCAGCAGCTGCTGTGGTTGTTGTTTTTTTTTTACTTCAACGTTTTACACATTGCTTGTGTTTTCAATGGCGGATTGTGAGCGCTCTCTTTTTGAGTATATTTTTTGACAGAATATGTTTTCCCAAGCAACTGTAAATGCTACCTTGTATTATTATACCATGTTCGCTGCTCATATTTCGCTCTCTTCTGTCTCTTCTTAATAGAGCGTTTGTTAACAACAAAATTATACAAGATAGGTATGGCAACTGGCTTTTTTCTCACCAGTATCGTGCACCAACTGTCATTTGTCTGTATATTTTGTTTTCTATTTTCTTTTCTTCTTTTTTCATTCTCTATTTTTTACTATTTTTGACAGTTGATGCAATACGAATAAACTGTAACTCCTACCTTGTATAACACAGTGCAACACGAAAAAAATAACCATATACGGACACCACTACGTGATAAAAGACAAAAAAAAAAAGACCCGTGTCTCCCAATTTTTCCCAAAGTCATGCACTTTTTTGTTTATGGGCCGCCAAAGATTTGGAGCCTCGGTATCATTTTCGCAAAAAAGTGATCATTTTCTCGGGCTCATATCTTGCAAACCGTTCAGAATTTCGATTTACTCTCTGAGGCAAAGTTGTAGCTCTTGTCATAAAGAGCAAAAATTGCGAACATATAAAATCAAAAAACTTCACCTTCCAGATCAAAATCGCAAAAAACTTAAAAAAATTCGATTTTTTTTTTTACCTTTTTTGCCGTGTTCAGGTCCATAGGTAGCAAACCGTTCAAAATTCAATGAAACAATCAACTACAAAAATTTACCTAAGATCTCAATAAACAAATTTTTAGAACATATAAACTTCCTAGAGATGATTCTTAACACTGTTTAGGTAGCACGCAAAAGTGAAAAATTTGTCGAAAATTTTTTAATTTGATTTTTTTTACCTTTTTTCTCCTGTTCAGGTCCATAGGTAGCAAACCGTTCAAAATTCAAGGAAACAATCAACTACAAAAATTTACCTAAGATCTCAATAAACAAATTTCTAGAACATTTAAACTTCCTAGAGATGATTCTTAACACTGTTTAGGTAGCACGCAAAAGTGAAAAAAGTGACGCGGTGAAAGTTATATAAAGTAGCGCGATTTGCAAGTCCAGGGCCATCAACATTATAAACATAATACGAATACTTTTTTTTTAATATTTTTGTATCAAAGTATCTCAATGTTGAAGTAAATAAAAAACAAATGAAATTAAAAAACGGTGTTAAGAATAATTCCCAGGAAGTTTATATGTTCTAGAAATTTGTTTATTGAGATCTTAAGTAAATTTTTGTAGTTGATTGCTTCCTTGAATTTTGAACGGTTTGCTACCTATGGACCTGAACACGGGAAAAAAGGTAAAAAAAATCGAATTTTTTTAAGTTTTTTGCGATTTTGATCTGGAAGGTGAAGTTTTTTTGGTTTTATATGTTCGCAATTTTTGCTCTTTATGACAAGAGCTACAACTTTGCCTCAGAGAGTAAATCGAAATTCTGAACGGTTTGCAAGATATGAGCCCGAGAAAATGATCACTTTTTTGCGAAAATGATACCGAGGCCCCAAATCTTTGGCGGCCCATAAACAAAAAAGTGCATGACTTTGGGAAAAATTGGGAGACACGGGTCTTTTTTTTTAGTCTTTTATCACGTAGTGGTGTCCGTATATGGTTATTTTGCCATGACTTAAAAATTACACACAGTGTAATTGTATCATGATGAAAGTCAGAAAAATGTAAAGCTTTCGCAAGCCGCTCGCGTTGAACGCTGGCAACCAAGACACATGCAAGTTTTTTTTTGGTTGCAATTTTTCGTTCACATTTCACTTTATTCTGCCTCTTCTTGATAGAGCGCTTGCAAACAACGACAAAATTCTTAGAATATACGCTGGACACAATGAACGGCGTCAGCGGTCAACTCCAATTATGATAATTATTATTATTATTATTATTTTTTTATTCTTAAAGTTGATGTGTGCAGCAACGATCACCGAGGGTCACTAGTATATGTATATTCTTGAGCGCATCACCACCTGAGTCGATTTATCCATCTCCGTCTGTCTGTGATCATGATTACAGTCGTAATTTTTGAAGCTATCATCACGAAATTCGATATTTAAGCTTGTTTCTACAAAGTAAAGAACAAGTTCAAAAATGAGCCAAATCGGATAAAACTCATGCTTAACAAAATGACTTTATAAAAAAACAAACGCGTTTATTTTCCGTAAAAACTAAAACTACTTAAGACTTTGAATATACTTTGATTCGGCCGTGGAGGTGTTATCACTTCGATCTAGTCGAAGATTATTTCTTACTAGTTGTTATAAATAATTTATATCTAATAAATAATTATTGTCTCGACATATTTTTTTTGTCTCTCAACTCTTCCCTAAAAAAAAAACCAATTATATAACCCCATTTTCCATAATGACCTATTGGAGAAAACTGTTTGAAAAAATTTCATACTGTTTTCTTTATTTTCTTAGAAAATGTTGCTCGTTCAAACAAAGGGGTGGTTTCTGGAAGTCACTGAAAATTAATAAATTTTCCCACTTGACATCCTGAATACCATTGGTGTATTTGGCTAAGGTAGTCTCCTGCAGAATGTCAGCTTAAATTGAAGTTGTTGAGCCTTGCATGACTTGCAGCCATTACCTTGTACCATAGCTTCCAAAAAAACTTACTACAACATGCAAGAAATTCAATATAAATTTTGAAGGCGCGAACAAACTAGTTACAATAAACAGCAGTCAGTTATGTAGCATGCAACAAAAACTAGCATGCAGCATATTTATATTTTATAAGACCAAAAGCTCAACAGCAGTTCAGCATATATAGAACAAGGAGTTCAGGTCCGTACCCAAAATTTTTTATCGTTGAAAGAGGGGAGGGGTGGGGAGGTGACTTGATTATATAAACATATATCATTTTCATCATTTTGAAATGGGAGAATCGGCTGCAAAGAAATTCCATCTGCAAGTAGTCATGCCGTCATTTTTTTTTTTTTTTTAATGCTTGGATGTTTTCATTAATTGATTGAAATATCTTCAGGTATGAAAAAAAATCAACGGCGATTATTATGCGAACTTATTGCAGCGTTTGAGCGGTCAAGTCAAGAAAAACAGGCGCATATGGCGAAAGAGACAGTTTTGTTTCATCAAATCAATGTACCAGCTCACATGTCCGTTTTCACGATATGCAAAATCAATGAATTAAAGTTAAAATTGTTTCCTTACGCACCCTATTTACCAGATTTTGCCCTCTCGGATTATTTTCTGTGGTAAAAGATTAGCCAACAATGAAGAGGTGGTGCCTGTGGTTGATGGCCATTTTGAGGAGCTCGACGGTTATCACTATTAACAGGGTATCGAAGCTATTGAATATCCCTGGGAAAATTTTATCGAGCTAATATGAGTCTATGTAGAGAAGTTTTTTTTGTTTTTTTTTTTTTTTTTTTTAATTATTCATTTATTTGCAATCTATCTTAATCTAGACATTAAGCAAATTTGTTTATACAATACTTAAACTAACAGAGTCCGTTGTACCACTTAGTGTACAAAGGAACAAACTACTTAATTAACATTGTTTATATAGTATTGTATTGTTTATTGTTTCATTTATAGCTAGGAATTAAATCTAGATGGCAAGTCTAATACATGATGTCTCTTAAGTCTACGGATTGCTTGATGTAGAGAAGTAAAGATATTTTCTTCAAAATTTCTTTGTGTTTTTCTTTGCTAGGTCGGGACATACCATTTATTTTTATTATTATGAATTAAATTTATCTTGTGCATTTTTCTAAAACCACTTTGTCTTTTATGTCGTCATACCTTCTCAATCTTAGTTTCATTCGAGTTTATCTATAAGAATTGTTTACGGCTCAATAGACTTTTTAAATTTTTTATTCAAAATGGTTATTTTTGCTTTTAAAAGTAAATCTTGAAATTTTTAAGGTTACACTTCTTTTAAATAAATTAATTTTTGATCTTTTGCTTTTAATTGTCTCAATTGCATTAATTTTTGCAAACTTTTTGGATGCTATGAAGTTTTAAGCCTTGAAAATCTCCTTATTGCCTGTAGAAGTTTTACATGAACTGGTAATGAATGATTTTAACGAGAAACCTTCTAAATAAAATTTAAAAAAGTACTAAGCAAATGAATTTTTAAATTTGGTTCGAAAATTTATCGCATGCGATTAAATTGTTGCAGAAGTTTCAAGACTCTGTTACAAAGCTTTAACATAGATAAAGAAAGCTGCCCAGTCTACAGCGCTTACAGCTAAATCACATGCAAAATATTAATAAATAAGCATAAATTTACAAAGCATAAGAAAACACTACAAAAAACTGCAAAACTTTCTAAATGAAGTTAATCACAATAAATTCAATACTTTGGTAAGTTGCCAAGAATTGCAGCAACATGTTGACATGTTGAATGTTGCATGATGCATGCATCCTGTTAGCTGACAAATTCTTAAAAGGTTTTGTTGTTTTTTTTAACTGTTTTGCACCTTGTTTCGGTTGTTGTTGTAGTTTTTGTTGTTGTTGTTGTTGTTGTTGTTACTGTTGTTGTAGTTGTGCATGTTATGGATACGATCGTGTTACCAACAATAAACACTACTTTTTTATTGGTGTTGAAATATTTGTTGTTTTCTGTACAGTTATGTATGTATGTGTGTGTAAGTATGTGTGTGTGTGTGTATATGTAAGTATGTCGGTATGACAAACTGTATGACAAACAACATGAATGGCAACACTTTTGACAGCGTTACATTTAGTTCGTTGACAGTAGCTGTCAGTCTAAGTACGAATGTATGTATGTTGGTTTGCATACGTTTTTGGGTGTGTGTGTGTGTGTATGTGTTTATTGCTTTCTGTAGTTAAACTAACTCGTTATTGCATTCCATGTTGCAATGTTTTTGATGGTGTTGGTAAAGTTCTTATTTCTGTTGCTGTTCAGGTCTTTTTTGATGCTATTGCTGTCGACAGTATTGCTGACATTTGTTGAGTTTTATTGCATTTTTAATGTGCATTTAAATAAGAAAAACATGTTTAACCCTTGTGAGTAGCAATGAAATTGTTATGCTTCATTGCTATGAGAACTTTAACAAATTTAAAATCTTTTAAACTTGAAATAAAAAAATTATTTCATCGAAACAAAATATATTTTATACACTTAAATATATTTTCAAAATAAACAAGTTTATAAAAGTGCAAACATGCAATAGAACACTTAAGAGTAATTATGTCAGAAAAAATACATATTAACTTGATTAATAACACTGTTCAGCATGAAAAAAAATAACAAGGTTCTGACAACGGATTCTGATAGAGGGGACAAAATAAAAACATACGGGTAGCGGCTTTTTTCGATTTAAGGATGACATTTCGACTTTTTCAAAAACTATAAAAGGTAGAGTAATGAAATTTTGCACCAATTCTTATTGTGTTAAAATACAGTTCTTGACAAAAAATAAGAATTTTAGGCCAACGGCAACGCCTACCTCCCATACGAAGTGGCTTTTTTCAACACCAAAAATTCCACTAATTTTGCTCATATGTGAACTTAAAACATAAAAAAAATTTTTTAACAACAAAATAAACACCATGCCAAAAATAATTAAGATCGGACAACTTTTAGATTTTCCTCCCACACAACAAGACATTATCAAGTCACTATTTTGATGATATTTCACATGTTCACTGATTTACTCGTGTGCATTCATACATGCTTAAAAAAAAAGATTAAAAAGGTTTTAATATTGTGTTATTTTCTGTTTATTCTGAATTAGAACTATCACTCAGACATGGGGATTTTAAAAGATCTAGAACACTTGGAGTTATATTTGATTTTTTATATTTGGGTAGTTGCCTTAAAAAGTTTATAAAAGGATCGGATGTAAACAGCAATCTATGAATAAGGTCAACATTTGTATCTGTTCTTGATGTCTTTCTTGTAAAAAATTCTCTGAAGCGTCTATTGTCTTTATTTCTGGCTTCTTGAGCCTCTTCAGAGAGCTGACCAATAGGCAATATACATGAAGATATAATTCTTTCACAATGGCAGAGAACCTACAAATTATAAATTAAATCACTATAAAAGTAATGAAATAAGCCTTAATTTTTACCTTATGAACTGTGACTGGCACGCGTAGTGAGCTAAGTAGACATTTCTTGTTTCAGTGGCATAAATTCCAAACGCCCTGGAAAATTATTTAAAAAATATTTTTGTTTGTCTGCAGCTGGATTCGAACTCAGGTCCGTGAAATTTCTCAATATAGCAAAAAATTTGCACTCATTTGCACTCTCAGCCAAAGTCAATTTTAACTTTGTAGGAGAATTGCTCCCAGTAGGTAAATTTTCTTGTGAAACAAGTTTTACCGCTCTATTTTTAAAATATTTATTTATTAAAGCAACTATTATTGTTTATTTGTGTTGTGTTATGTTTGCTTTGAGAAACTCTACTACTGGGAAAAAACTGGGCTTCTATCGAAATACTCTAAATTTCAAAATTTAACTCCTTATTAAGTCTTCAGTAGTCTCGCGCTGGTTCACAATCGATTTTTCTGTAACTTTTACTATTGTAAACGTTTACTGAAATGTAAACATCTAAAATAAAATCCTACACTAAAAAAAAAATGTTTTAAAATTGACGACAATTGTTATTAATTTGACGATATTTGTGTTTAAAAAATAGCTTGCAACAAATTTCGTCAAAGTAAGAGCAAATGTATTTAAAAATTTTGAAAAACATATGAAAATAAAGTCAAATTAACAACACATTTTGTGAAAACATTGTGTTTAATTTTAAGCTAACTTTTTTTTCAGTGTACGTTCAAAACTCCAAGTCAAGAAAATTACTTTTGTGCAGTTTAATGCGGTTTAATCGTTTTTATGTGGTCACTTTGCATGGGAGGTAGGCGTGGTTTTCATCCGAATAGGCTGACTTACGACCTTTATTTTTTTGATAAAATCTTATATTTTGAATTTCATTAAGATCGCTTCATTATAAGAGCTATAATCGCCAAAACAGACGGACAGACAGACAATCGCACAGACGGAAACATGACAGTACGCGGGGGAAAACCAAAATATATCTTACTAATTTTAAGTACCTTTGTTAATTAATACACATACGACATCTTTCACAAACATCTTTTAGTTCAATAACAAAATTTGTCTTAAAGATATGTAAGTGCGTTTTGAGGAAAACTTGTATTTTAAGCGTTTTTTCAAATGAAGTGTTTTTTCTTATGCGCAACTTTGCGCAGCCAATTTTTTAAGAAACATAAGGCAGATATATTATATTTTATGAAAGTATCATTATTCGATTGTAATTAGGTTGAACTTTTTAGATTTTTTCCACTAAATTTTAGTAAAATAAAAACTGCTTAATAAATTTAGAGACATTCTTCCACGTTTTTTTCTAATTTTTGTTTTATATTATTTTTTTTTGTTTGTTACAAATTCAATGGTAATTAAGTCAGTAAAAAATACGAGAAAGAACCAAATTTTAATATATGCTTTCCTTTCTAAGTAATAAATGTTTCAAATTGCCCTACTTTTTTAGCTACTACTATTTTAGAATGTGCTACTTTTTGTCCGAAAAAAGTTTAAACTTTCAAAAATTCCATTAAAATATCAGAAGAGAGCTATCAATTTCATAATATCATTTCCATAATATTTCATCAATTATCTGTCGAAAAAAAAAAAATATATTTTTGTTAAATTTAAAAAAAAAACTTTTGTGATTTTTTAACATTCTTATAATGAATCGGCATAAGAAGTCATGTTATCCTTACGTTTTGGGTATTAAATATCTTCTGAGGATTTATGTAAACTACGAGAAACATTTTTGTGTAATATTTTAACCCTCTAACTACTCAATTTATGGGTCTTTCGACAAAAAAATTTTTCATAATATTCAGTTTATTTTTCATAAAATTCAATACATCCTCTATCAGAATCCATTATTACCATAAAATTGATTTTGTTGTTCAGTGTAATTATTTAATAAAGTAAAGGGTGTCGATTTTTTATTTTTTTTAATAAACAAGTGTTTATATGTCTTTTATATTTCAATTTGACTATTAATAAAAATAAAGTAAGTGTATATGAAATACAATATCTTACAGAACTGCTAATTAGTTTATACTTTCAAATAATATACCTTAGCAACCATACAACTCTTGTTGATACACCCTTCATATTTATATTAAAAAATAATTTTGTTAATGATATATCTACATACAAGCATTGGCAAATATATTATTACTAGCTGACCCGGCAAACGTTGTTTTGCCCAAACTAAATATTCGATGTATCTAGTTTTTTTCAACAGTTGTTTGTGTAGCTGAGTTAACTGAAAAGTAAAAAAGCTTAATAATTTTTTAGGATTTTATTTTTGCCCAAAATTACGATGAATTTAATAATTCGTGCAGAGAAAAAGAAAAAAAAAAATTAATAATGTTTCGACCACCTTTTGTTTTCTTTTTGAAGTGAAACTTCTTAGGCGGCGCTTCGAAATTTGAATGAGAATATTGAGGAGTGAAATTTCAAGGTCAATTTACTTCATTTCGTTACACGATAGAGAAGAAAGATATGTTTTACAGTAGAGAGAATGAGAGAGATATACATTGTATAAAAGACTGAAAAAAATTTCTTTGTCAGCGCTAAGTATCGAACCTGCGATCTTAGTTTTATAAAGCCAACGTGCTACATGTAGGGCTAAGGTCTTCATATATAAAAGTGGTATACATACCAATTAATCAAACTACTTTTGCTGTAGATGCCCTGCGGGAAAATAAACAGCGCTCCTAGCGGGAAAATATAACAGCCTTATTCATAAACACATTTTAGAGGCAGTGTAACTTTAAACAAGAAAACGCTATTCATAAACATTTTTGCAACCATGTTTTTTGTTTGTCTTTTCGTTTAATATCAAAGACATGCTCCATATGCGCCCTTTGCAGCATTTTTTTTATGTGGCGGCCATTGCAAATCCATTGGAATTCTTAATTTTTGTAGAGATTTTCCTTAGTTCAGACACAAACCTTACAAACATGAGCAGCGAATGAAAAAATGTTTATGAATAAAGCCCAAGAATGATAGAAAAATAGATTGCGCAGATAGTAAAAATAATTTTCTACGATCTGCGCATCTACGTTACGATAGACTTACGATATGAGCTTACGGTATGGCTTTCTGTCAAGTCTTGTTAAAAATGTGAACAAATATGAAACAATGGCAAAAGATTCAAGAAACAAACTTGGTCTAGCGTGACGTCATGATCGTAAAAAATACTTTGTTCGTAGCTAGAAATGTCAAAATGAAAAGTAAACAACATAACGGACCTGCGCAATGCGTAATCTATTTTTCTATCATTCTTGAATAAAGCGTAGTATGCTGTAGAAACGAAAATTTCTTAACATTTAATTCTACACCCGAACTATTAGTGTAGAGTCAAAAATGTTTGTATGGAAAAAGTAACTACAGTACGACCTTGCTCAATGCAACTAATAGAAATTCGGGCAATTGACATAGTTAACGTTGAAGAAACGCAATTAAACTTCTAAACATAAAGCTTTATTTCTCTGAATCTTAGATATTGTGGGTTAATGCACTTTGTATCCTTAAATATTGTTTGAATAGATTTTTCATTAAAAATGTATTTTACAAGCAAAGAAGAACTGAAAGAATATAAGATAAAAGTTTATGCAAGTTTACGCAAATGCAAGTTGCGATAATTGTGCAATTCCATGACGCCAACTTGACACTGTGCGCAAGAAAAGTTGGAATAAGTTCTTTCAATAGATAACTATTTTATACATATCTTAGTTATATAATTTTATATCGAACTATTTACTATTAATAATAGTAAGTATAATGTGTGTGTGAAAGTTTTAGTTATCTTTTCACATTCAAAGTTTTGAACAAAAAAGTATTTATAAGGCTTAATTTTTTTAAAGCAAAAATAATAACTAAAATTTGTCCCATAGTTTTTGAGTACAAAATAACCGGTAATTTTTGATTTTTAGTTTTTAAGGCAGAAATAAAAATGAAAGTTAAGATCAAGTTTACAGTTGAGGTAGATTTATTGTTGTGACATTGTTCTGTGAAACTCCTTATTAATATGCCAAAAAAAATTTTTGAAAAACAAATTTATAAATGCACCTGAAGCTCCCATTGGCAAAAAAATCGCTCATTGTAGTTATGTAAAATAAAAAAAATCCCTTTTTAAGAAATTATTCTCTTAATATGCGGAATATGCAACACTTGATTTTCTCACGATCATACTCTCGCTCTCAAACTTTCAATAAAGCTACGCTCTGAGTTTTCTCCCTAGTGCAGCGATGGGTTCTATTCCAGATAGAACTCTACGCCACGTTACGTTGCGTAGCTTTACGATTGCATAATCGAGCCTTTACACTAAAATCGTTCTTATTCTAGAAAAGAAAGAGTGTATACAAAGAAGAAGTTTCACTTCTTTACTGTATACACGGTATACTGTATCTTTTTTTTTTATTTTGTCCATATATATATACATTTTTTTATACAATTTTTTGCAGATTATATTATAGCGGCTCTATGCGCGGCCTTATGACGTAATGAATTTGTGGTATATTTTTGTCATGAGGACTATGATCCAGCCTTTACTGAAATATTATATTTTTACCGTTGCATCTATGCATTGCGCGTTATTCCATGTAACAAATTAAAGTTTTTCCTTGCATAGGCTGCTCCCTCCGCATCCCGGTGACATCTTTAACTTTTTATTTATGTGTGTCATAAAGTCAGAAAATTAATTTTTACTGCCATCTCATTACTTTTATCATAACACCTATACTTATTAACTAAAAGTTCCATGCCATTCCGATAAATTTAAGAAAAATGCCTTTTTCAACTTTTTTTGAAACCTGAGAGGTAAAATGTAACGTTTTCACATACAAAAAATACCAAAAGTCTGTTATATAAATAGTTCATATTTTCACCAATCAACTATAGCATACATACTTTTCCAACTATAGATAATAGAAGATATTCTGCTATTGCTGTATAGCTAATATGCTAAAATTACTTTCATCAAATTAGCATATCCATTATCACACATAAAAAAAGAGGCACAAAAATGGATCTTGATAAGTGCATTTTTTTATCAAAACTACAACCTCTGTAATGTGAGCTTAATAAAAGCTTTTTATCAGCTATTTGATGGCAGCACTGTTTGGCAGCACTGCAGCAACAGCATTTGTCTCATTTACTCTTTCGTGTTTTCGTATAAAGACGAATTTTCGCTTACCTCGTAAGGGCACTATGTGATCGACACAGATTTATATTTATCAAAATATGCTCATGTTTACATTTTTATTTATTTTAAACATTTTACTGTACGGAATTTCATAAAAAAGGAAATAGATTCTGTCTATTTTAAACATTGTTGTTGCAACTTTTTACAGCAACGCAATGAAAAAGAAAGGAAAAGCTTTGTACTGCTTAATGCAGCATAATTTTTGATAATTTTTTAGATGGTATTTAATCTCAAATTTTTATTCTTTTTTAGGATAGGTTTTAAAAAATAAAGTATGCAATAGCATAAGTTAAGAATGACGCTTTGAATTAGTAAAAGTATTATTAAAATCGGTTCAGTAGTTCTTTAGTTTAGCGTACACGAAGATACGTGATAAGCCTTTTATATAATAGTGTAGATATAAACATAAGATTAATTTATTTATTTAGCTAAAATATTTAATGTTAACAAACACATATCATTCTCCATAGAAACTCGAATAGAAAATTGAATTTAGTTGGTTTTCTTGGCATTTTTAATATTAAGTAATTTTTCCTTAATGTTTTTTTTTTTTAAATTTAGTGCCAAAACTTCCATAAAACTTTCCCACTTTACGTCAAAGTGAGAAGTTGTCATACTTTCCGTTTTTTGTCATATCTTTAACTTCAACTTTAACAAGCGGATTAACATCAACCACATCATAACCAACACCATTCTTTATACTCACACAAGCACACACACACACACACAGACCGAATCCCCCTTAAGCCAAACCATCAAATTCTCAGCACTTCTTCACCCTTCTCCAAAAGAGTACAAACATACCATCCACTTGGGTTCGTTCACAGGTCAACTGCAGTCAATATGACAGCAATTGTTCAGGGACTCACGACAGACATTTTAAGTTTTGTGAACTTCACCAATGAAAAAAAAAAAAAAATAAACAACGATTTTTTAAATGACTTAAACTAAAAACATAAGCGAAAAAATAATATATTTATATATTTACTATATATATGTATAACATATGGTGAGAAAATCGTAGGGTAGCAAAACTTTGCAAAAATAACAGAAACAACACCACACGCTTAACAAAGCGGCAAACGGCTTACAACAAATAAGGAAAAAATAAAAGAAAAAAATAGGGAAAATACAAAAATACAAAAATAAAGGGCAAAAGAAAAACAAATTGAAACGATGATCCTTTCGGGATTTCATTGTTGACACTCGTTGGTCTGATTGTGATTCTAATGCTCAATATTGTTGTTTTTGTTGTTGTTGTTTTTGTTGTTGTTGTTGTTGTTGTTGTTGTTGTTGTTGTTTTTGTTGTTGTTGTGCTGCTGGTATTACTCTGCGGTTTTTTTTTTTTGCTCCTTTTTGTATTTGTGCCGTTGTGTTGTTAAGTTTAAATGTTGTAAATGGTTTAGAAAATGAAAACGATATCGACGATTGCTTAAATTGGACACAAATAAAAACGTTATTGACACAGTTTGTCAGGCTGTCTGTCTGTCTATCTGTCTGTTTGTCCTTTTGTCTGTTTCGCAGTCTACTTTTCTGTATATTTATATATATCACACCCCCCTCTCATTCATCATTTCACATCACTTTTGCGTGTATTTGTTGGCGGATCCAAAGTTGATTGAGTTGATTTGTCCAACGTAGGTCTTGGTAAAGGTTTTTTTTCCCCGAGTGGCTTAGTGTGGCGATGGTTTAATGCTTTAAGCTAAGAGTGAAACGATGTTGAACGAACCAAAAGTCAACAATATGATAAGGGTCAATAGGCGGCAGGGATAAGATTTAACAGAAAGTGACCATGGGAGCTTATGAAAAAAGAGAAAATTGTCCTCTTTCTTTACTGATTGCATATTTTACACCATATTCAACATGAAACATTGAAGATGGCCTGAAAGCTAAACTACTAGTAAGTTCAATAAGTTCTTGTTCTGACAGATAGTTAGGAAAGCTAGCCTCGAATAGATATTATTTTGAGATCGATGACTGTACAAATTCGAGTCAGTTTTACGCAGTAGATTGTGAGTGACAGTAATTTGAAGTAAAAAATTTTGTAATTCCTGCAACAATGGGAAAAAGTGAATTTGGAATTTTTATATTAGGGGAATAATGCTTTTTGAACCGGGAAAACACTGTGCAAGCAAATAAATGGTTTTGAAAATGTTATGGTGAATCTGCTCCATCAAATAAACCACAATTTAGCAAACTACGTAACATTTGACATTTAATGAGAAATGCTTTGACAACATTTTGTCAACATTGGACAACACTTCGTTTGGCTTTTGACAAGCGCACACAGATAATCATAAATAATCATAAACTATAAACGTAGGACACAAACACACACACCTTCAAATTGGGGACAATTGACTAGAGTATGACTAGACAATTCCTAAAAACCTCTGAGGGCAGAAAAGATTTTTTATGAGCTTCTAAACCGTATTTGCTCAAAAATTCTTAAGTTGCTGTCACTCATTTTTGACTTTTCTCGACCCTATTTATTTATTTATATTATTTCTTTAGTTTTGAATTGACACATCCTTTAAATTCCCTGAATGCCGAACAAAATAAACATAAAGCAATCAAGTATGTCCAAAAACTTATATGAAGTCCTTTCGAACTGTGTCTGCCTGTGCTAAGCTTTCTCTGTTTGTTGGCTGGGTAGTATATCGACTGCATCACTTTGAACCGACTGTTCATTTGCAACTAATAAATTATTTCAATTCTGTGGCCAAAAAGTTTTACCAAAGCAGACATGATCTTCCGTTGGCGCCTCCTGCCTTCATGTCCTCTTTTGACTGTTGTGTTTCCTGTGTGTGCTTTTTTATTTTGTTGCCCTCTTTTATGCATAAATAATTTGTACAACAGGCTCAATTTTAACAACAAATCATTGTGGTCATTGTGGAATAGTTGTTGTTGTTGTTGTTGTTGTTGTTGTTGTTGTTGTTGTTACTGCTGCTGCTTTATAAACTTTTGACAGCTATTTCTTTGTCGATTTTCTTAGCTTAAACTATGTGTAAAAACTTGATTTATTTTTTACTAACGACTCGGAAGGCAACAACAACAACAAAAACAACTACAACACTTCCAACTTGATTGTCAACACTTTATTTAACAACAACCGAGATTGAAGTTTATGTGTCTGTTGATGTGTGATTGTGTGCATATGTTTCCTAACCAATATGTTTGTTTGTGGTGGGAAACTTTTTATTTCTATTTTTTTTTTCTTGGCATCTTCAGTTGGGCTCTGGTCGTCACTCTGCTGCCCAAGCTTGAACAAATAAACATATTTACGATGTAGTGTCAACTGTAATGGACCAAATGAAGTCGGTCGATTTGGTGCGTAGCTGTTGTCATGTCATTCAAAAAATGTGACCACAATTAACAATCGGTCCCAGCGGGACTGTTGATCTCTTTGTATTTTTCCATAAGTAAGTTTTTTTGTTTCTTTTTGTTTTTGTTTCTAAATATTGATATCCTGTCATGATTTATGTAGCCATGTTTTTTGTTTTCATTTTATTTTCACTTATCGACCAATGCTCAGATGTTGAAGACAAGGAAGATGGTAGGGCAAAGGTATAACTGTTTTTTTTTATGAAAGCTGAAACTGGGCGATTAAGTCTTGAATTCTACCCGGTTTAAATTCGAATATTTTTCTGAGACCTAAGCATTTACTTACAAATTAGCTCAGTGGTATCTTGACAATATATTTACACATGAACTCTAACGTAAGGACCAAACCATTCAAAAGCACACATCTACGCCCGAAGATTATAAAGTGTCATTGTATCGAATTGAGTCCTAAAAAGAACTTGTATTATAATTTGCCCTCATTCGATCAATAGTTTTCAGTCCGGTTGTGATTAATTTCCGAGTGTTTTTTAAAAGACTGTTGAAATCTCCAATGAAGATGATAGATATGGAGGATTTTTGGCGGAACGATAAACTGTGCCGATCGTATTATTTTATTTTAAATTTATGCCGATCGTATTATTAATATGAAACCTTCCATTTAAGCTTTAGGTGCAGTTGAAGCTTCTCGTATGCATAGAATAGAAGCTGTAGCTTCACTCTATGTAATTAATAGAAGCTGTAGCTTCACTCTATGTAAATAATAAGTTCCACTAGAAGTTGAAGTCGCTCGTATGTACCGAGTAGAGACTGAAGCTTCGCACAGTGTATGTAATAGAACTGTCCAACTTTCCATTCAAGCTCTTACTAAAGCTTCTCCTAAGTACCAGTGGTGATCAACGCACTGTTCAAACATGGCTTTACACCAGGGCTGGGCATTCTAACACAGTCACATTTTATTTTGTCTTGTTAGTATTGGTGCTCTCTCGAATTGAGCACACTGAGAGAAAGAGTTGTCACAATTATCTAGATTAATAAGTTTTTCTTTTTTATTTTATGTTTTTATTTTTAGTCATCGTATTGTTCAGTATTTCTTCTATTAAAATAATTAATACAAGTAATATGAATGAATAATGTAAACAATCTTAATAGATAATACGAATGAAGTATACCCAACTCATTTTTTACACAGTAGATACGTTCCTCAGAAATCCGTGTAAAAAACAAACCGTGTAAAAAAAGAGTTGGGTGTATATGAAACCTTAATATATACGAATAATTATTTTAATATTATAAAATTTTAATATATATGAATAATTAAAATTAATAACAAAAGATATGTAAGTAAAAAATAAGGAATCAAATAAAATGAGTAAGTTAGTAATAAAAAAATTACCTTAATACATACGAACATAAAAATTAAAAAAAAAAATGTGCATAAGTATTATGAATCTACAATAAGTTGATTTTTCACGAGTGTACACATAATTTGTAGCGCAAAACGATCCTTACAGCATCACTGTCAGCGAACGACTGAATTATATTCTCTTCTGTTGTGAGCCTTATGTACATGTGGAAAGTTACGCTCACAGAGAGCTCAGTGAGCTATGGAGCGCCCTGCTCTGCTTTACACTGAAGCAAGAAGTGAGAAAAGCTCTCACAACATTTGGTGCAAGAATGATAGAAACAAGAATGAGCTGGCACTGCATTTGCATATGTGAGAAAGCTTATGAGAGAGAGTTTTATGCCAACGGGTGCCTACGTGCGTAACGCTGGAAAAATTCAATTTGGAATTTCGCTGGAAATATTTTCAACTTTGCTTGCGTAATTTGCGTTTTTTGACAGCTCGTTACTTACAACGAACAAAGAGAAGAAATGAAAGCAACGAGTCAGAAGCTCATTACTTTCAGGGATGGCTCTTGTCAGGCCCGTAGACAAGGGGGGGGTTTTAAGGGTTAAAACCCCCCCCTTATGGTCCAAAAAGTATAAAAAAATAGTATATTAGCATTAATATAACTTTGCCAATTTGCGAATACTTTGCTGCACGTGCGTCTTTTTTCTCTTACAGTGCAAACTGCAAGTGTAAACAGCAACAGCGAAAACATCAACATGCTTAAGTATCGAAAAAAGTTCGATACATTCAATTGAACTTTGTCTATCACCAGCAATTTAAGAATTTATTGCGTAAACAGGTGTAACGTGAAAGTGGTGAAATTTTGATTGAGTTTCGTTAGATAAGTTTAAGAGTTTGTATTGTTAATTTTACTGTGCCAAAACTACAAAAATGAGTCTACTTAATTGTCTGCAGAAACCAGAAGTAAAAAAGGCTAGAACGGTGGAAAGTAAGTGCTTGATTTAAAAGGATTTTTTTTCCATTATCAATGCGTAAATGTGTTAAAAAGTTGCCGAATGTTTCTGAATGTTTGAAAGCTGTGTTTTTTTTTTTTTGGTAGCGTGTTTGCATTGATTGAATATTAATGGATTAACTTTTTGCTTGATGCGGTACCGACAAAATCCGAATAATATTATATTTCATCTGTATTGCAGAAAACGTTCAAGAAACTATGGAATCTGAAAAGTCTTCAGAACTTCCTTTGTAACCTGCAGTTATAGAAAGCTTTAATGTTGACAGCTATGTAGTAACCGGTAGTACAAGTTGCGGTATTAATATTTTACTTTTAATGTTTATAACTCTAAGTTTGTATGTATGTATGATTGTAGAAATTGTTCCAGAAATATCATTTGATTCATCGGAACTGCCTTCGACTTCGAAAGTATATCAATGTCCAAATAACGATATTTCCAAGTTGATGAGCAATATTTTCGATTCGAACCACCTTGAAAGTTTTCAAAGCATTTATGTGCCTCCACCAAAATTTAATTTTCCTGCCAGCGGTTCTCGCAAACTCCGATTTAAGCATTCTTGGTTGAACCGTTGGCATTGGTTGGTTTACTCCAAATTGGAAAATGCAGCTTATTGCAAGTTTTGCGTATTTTTTAGCACTAGTTTTGGAGGTGCAGGATCACAACGTCTTGGTAATTTTACCGAATGATAATAAAAACTTTTTAAATAAAATTTTCTAACCTTTTCATTGTGGCCTTTACAAAAGTCAGGAAATACAAGAAAATGTCGTTTTCTAATCGTGGTTATTTTTATATAGAATTTTAAACCGATATAAATTTGCAAGTAAATTATTAAAATTATAAAATAAGAGGCTTAATTATCGTCATTTTAGAAGTTTGTCTTGAAAATTTTATTTTTTTAACGTCTTTTTGTATTTCAAAATGACAGTGCAACGATAAGTAAGATATATAGCCGAAACACATTGAGCTCAACAAACGACAGTTTTGATATTATAGAACACACGTTTTTTATGTTAATTGGGTGTGCATCCTTAAGCATACATAGGGATTGCAGTGTCACAGCAGACGCTGTGTTATTATAATAAACAAAAAAAAAAAATAAGAGGACTTAATCTATCTTCTATCTATATATATAAAAATCAAATGCGTGTGTGTTAGTCTTGCTAATGCTCAGAAACGGCTGGGCCGATTTTAATAATTCTTTTTTTGTATTGTTTGCCTTAATACAGATGTGGTTCAGAAAGAAAGAAAATTACAAAAACTTCAAGGAACAGCGGAAAAATCGAAAAAATCGAAATTGGTAATTTTGTATGGGAATTGCCACATCAGACTACTCTAAATAGCCTACAAATCTTAACTGCTGGACGGATTTAACTCAAATTCGCACACACATTACTTGAATCCTAGATTAGGTTATGACATACTTGGTTTTGACCACGCCCCTTGTTCTGCCCCTTTACAAGAAACGTAAATTATCCTACTAGCGTACTTTTATTAGCGAAACTCTGCGTCTAAATAATTAAAAGAAAATTCTGTCAAAAAACATTCACATATCTTCAAAATTGCACAAAATTTTAGCACAGCGTCTTTGTTTAATAACTTCGTTTCCTTAGAATAACAAAAAACTATCAGAAATTCGTATTTCTTACTTTCGATGAAAATAACTCCGTTTTTTTAATATATTTCATCCAATTTCTTTTCGTTGATAAATTCAATTAAGTACTTAATAAACCATATTTGAAGAAAGCTCCAACGTATTCAGTTTTTACTCTAAAATTCATAAAAGCTGTAATTTCAACAAAAAAAAAAACTTTGCAAAAATCATTTGTTTGCCCATTGTGAGGATCGATCCTTAGACCACCTCATGGCTTCAAAACTAACAGTTGAGCTGACTATTTTTATTCAAATTGAAATGTACTAAAAAAATTTTCTAATAGAATTCGCAATAAAATGATATGACAGCACAATCTTTTGAATTCGAATAATAGCAGCCTATTACATTCCGTGTTAATATGGGATATTGGAGTGTTTCATACAATCAATAATTGAAATTCGATTGGCACCATTTGTTATCGATCATGAATGTTCGATAAAAAATTAATTTCGGGTGGAATCGTGATTGCTCGAATTTAGGGCGGGAGGAAGTTTGCCGGGTCCTCTAGTATAAAAATATAAAATAAACAAAAATAAATATAAAATAAACAAAAATAAAGTAAATTAATTTCTGATTTATGTATTCGGTGTACAAAAAAGTTTTAAAGTGTTTTTTTTTCAAGTTTGTTTTTTTCTTGTGAAAAATTTGTTACAAATTCATTTTTCAAAGTATTGTCCATTTCTAGCCACTGATTTTTCCCATCTTTCTGGTAATTATATAAAAAATACCTTTTCATTTATCTATCGAATTTTTTTTTTTAATCCAAACCCCCCCCTTAGGTAAATCCTGGCTACGGGCCTGGCTCTTGTACATAAGTCTTAAAACTAAAAATTTCTTTAATTATTCTATTGTTAATTTATTAAAGTAACTTTTTTATACTCAGGACTTAAGATTTTTGTAATTATAAATGAAGACATTTTAAGAATTTTTCTGTTTCCGATTAAGAAAACACCAAATATTTTACAAGTTTGTAGCCCTGCTTAGTCGGAATGTAAAACGCAATCATTGAACTCTGCCATAATTTTCTTGCGTAAATTGTGCCAGCGAGTAGACGGACGCATTTGCAAATGCAGTGAATGAACTTCCAGCTTTATGCGTTCCGCAGTCCTGTTATCTAGTGCCCTCTTTCTCAAATGAATGCATGACGTCACGCAGCGCTTCTGCTTAACAAAAACGAATGGATCTATGCGATCGCTTAGGCAAATTGACGAAATTGAAAAATGTTAAATGAAAATAACTACTCTTCTGTATAAAAATATGAATATTTTCGTATACGAAAATATATAAATTTTTTCAACTTTCACAATTTTTATCTCCTAAGCCATTTGACCAACCGACAAAATTTTATTGCACTAATAGGTTTAGGAGGTCTATATACATATTAAAATAAATAATAAAAAATATTTAGGCGTAGGCTCCAAAGTAAATTTATTCTCAAGTCTGACAACAGCGCTGGATGACGTCATGCTATATCTCTCTATCATATGCGGAACGCGTAATCTTTTATCAATCATTCTTGCATTTGGTGCAAGAAAATATTGTCGATTATTGGATTTTCAACACAAGGTTTTCATTTGTTTTTTTTTTCATGCGTTTGTTATTCGCTATTTTAATAGAGAAAATTTAAAAAAAGCTAGAAGTGATGAATAGAAAGATATTTAAAGCACAGCAGAAAAAACGAGTTTTTACGCAGTGTACACAGCAAGCCAATTGCTACTTCGTGTGCAAAACCACAACAACGCACGATGCTTGCGGGCTATAGGAAACTATGTAGTGACCGTCACTGATATGTTCGAATTGAAGCTGAAGCTTTGTATCTTCTTGCGTTTTAGAAGCTTAAACACTTATTTCAAGCTCCAGCTGAAGCCGAAGCCTCTCGTATGTACCGAATGAAAGCTAAAGCTTTTCGCTATGTGCTGTATGTTAAGGAATCTGCAGTCTTCTGATCAAGCTCTACTAGCTGAAGCCAAAGCTTCTCGTATGTAGCAAATAGAAGCTGTAGCTTCACACTGTATTCGTAAAGGAGGCTATACCCTCAATTTAATATAATATGGCAGGTGTTATACAAGTCAAAGTTTCCATAAGCATGAAGTGATTCAGTTTCAACGCTTCGTAGATGTTAATCTACTATTAAACTATTGATGGGTCGTTTCTATAAAATTCTGTCCGATCCGAATGTAAGATTTTCTGATCGAATACAGAAAAATTTCTTGACAAAACCTTTAAGAATGAAATCAAATCAACTTAATTCGTTATATTTGTTATAAGTACTTAATAACAGGACTTAGTAGGCACCAATTTCAATACGCTGTGAAAATAATCCAATGAATAAATCATGTCCACTAGCGGAAACAATCGCGCTAAGTTTGATGAATTGCAAACAAACTAAATTCAAATTAATTTCAAGAATTAGACACTCATCAGACTGACTGTCAGGCAAGCAACCAAACAAACAAACCCACACATGTACAACAGATGCGAACAAATGGCGCTCAACTGAATTATAGGATAAAAAAAATTCAAATAAAAACATAAGAAAACAAAATAAAAAAAAGGGGAGATATGATAATAAAAAAACGAGATAAAATTCTAAAGGATGCCGTAACTGAGCAGAGAATGAAATGAAATAGCAGAAAAATATAATCGCATTTACCACAATCAAACAAACACAAACAAGTAAACGCTGAGAAACCAGCAAAGCTTGTGGAAAGCATTTATATGAGTATGTGCTTGTTTGTGTGTGTGTGTGTCGTCAGGATATTAGTTTGTTTGCATGTGCTTTAGAATCAACACAAATACAAAATTAACACATACCCTTACACACTCTCACACACACAATGTTGCTAAAGAAAACTCTGCTCCACACACAAACACACGCACACATACACACACCTTCAGGTGGGCAAACAAACAAGCCACCGATATACCGACCGACCAACAAATGTGGCGCATTTGGTGATGCAACTCGTTACTACAACCGAGCCACAGCGCTAGAAGTGGTACCCGCAGCATTTGAGCCACAAGGGTTGTCCAAGCAAATGCTGCAGGATTACTACAAATATGCATCCTAGGCACTGGACACAAATAAAAAAAAAAAACTAGAGTGAAAAAAATATTTCAAAACCCACTCTAAAACACTGAGAATCAAATTAAAACACTGAAAAAGACCGGAAAATTATAACAAACAACGTTTCCATGAAGAATTCTCGCAAAAAAAAAACCAAACAACAAATACTAATGCTTCAGGATATAAAGGAAATTTTCCGGAAAAAGTATTTATTCCATATAAAACAAATAAAAATTCCGTAAAAAAAAAATAAAAGAATTAAAATAAATTTAAAGAACTTCTGCAACTTCATTCTGCAACTAAAGCTCTTAGCTCAGTCCTAGCAACGAGTAATAGTGCAGACGGACAGAATCAGTTGAGGGATTTACTGCAGCAGCAGCGAATGCAAAGAGAAAATGGAAAAAACTAAGAAAAAAAAAACTCATTTAAGTTACTGGGACAGCTACATAATAACTCGAAGGCTACGCGGGCTATGCGAAGTTGTTGTAGCTGTGCTTTAAAAACAAAAGCCTGCTTCAAGGACGAGCATCATGAATATGATAAAAACATGCTATGCCCAACTACAACATCAGTTATTGAGTGGATGGACGGCAAAATAACACCATTGATAGACATTTAATCCTATATAAATATTAAAACTTGGTAACAGAGTTATAATTGAGATAAATTTACAATAATTAAATAATCCGAATCGGACTAAGTAAAAAGAACAAAAAAACTCCACTACAAGATTGAAAATACACCATTAATGCAACGGCGTTGCATAGAATTATTAGCGGAGAGGTTTGTAGATTGGACACCCTTAGGTTTTTTGATCATAGCTTTGCTCAAAATTAATATTTTGCGGATGTTAACATGCCATTCGAAAGAGGACCTCAATTGTTGTGACTGTGGGCAAAAAATCGGATCGGATTTTTTGAAAACAAAAAACTCTTGAGTCATTTTTGAAAAGGATTCAATTTGAAATTACGGCTTATAGGTTGGACAGCCTCTAAAATATGTTAAAGATAATTATTAAAAACGTTTGATTTACAAAATTTATTGAGTTCAAATTTGTAGGTACTCTTGACTTTTTTAAAAAAAAATTAAATCACTTCATGAATATAACGTCTTCTTTTTAGTTTTTTTGGTGTTGTTTTAAAGGCTTGCTGCACTTGCACTTCACAAAAAATGCACGTAAAATTCAATGAAATCACAATTTAAACACTAAACAGTTGGTTCAATGACTACTCCAAACAATTGTAGTATGCGAACAAAATGAAAAAAATAGGTGACCAATCTACAAGCCGCAAGGTGTCCAACCTACAGTTCTCACCGCAGTTTAGAAACCATCTAAAAAAATTTGCTACTTCACGATATGTTTGGAAATTTCACCGAATCGTGAGAACACATTAAAAATTGACTTCAACCTTTCACCTTTGAAAATCACTAAAAATTGATCACGTAATGAATACAATAAAAAAATTACATTTTTCTTTTCACAAATTTTTTTTCACACTGTTATGCTTGTTCTCTCTTTAAAACCATATTAAAAATAAAGTCAAACAAAATAATAATGTTCCAAGTTAAAATCGCGGTGCTGCCATATATCTATATATATAAAAATAAGTTGCATTGTGTATGAAATTGATGTTCTCTGTAATGCGTGAAGCGATTTCGTTTCGAATTTCCCATGAAAGGTGACGTCAATACGAAGGTTTTTATGCATAAACGGTCTTTGTATGTGTATTGGTTCATGAGTTGTAGGCATTTTAGTGAACTTTTATAAAATACAGGTGTGAAAAAATACAGATGCGCACATATGGTGTATATGGGGAAAGATTTGCAAGGGAAATTGGAAATAAATGGAATATTGGAATAATTTGGCAAGTCTCACTTTAGTTTGCATTTGCACGAAAAATATAGGCATTGTAAACATTTTCCATACCCCTTTTTTTCCATACCCCCTTTTACAGCCCACAAATCAATAAAAATGCTATATTTAAGACTTTTTTGGTCGTATTAGACTAAAATTTGGTAAATAAGTTCGTTGGTTACTGTCGGCAACTATACTAAAACTGGGCGTGGTCTAACTATATATACGCCCATTTTTTAGAAATCATTATTATTACTGAGTTGTACATGTTTTGATAGTGGAATTTGATATGTAGACGTTATGGGCCCAAGAGGTAGTTACTATATATTTAAGCGAACATTAGACAAGGGAGAATTTGGCCACACAGGCCAAATTTATGATATCGAATTGCTTTGGAACTAAATGTCGTATGTAACTATGCAATAGACTCCTAAACTACTCATCCGATTTGCATAAAAATTTGTGTATAGAAGTTTTTTGGTACGGTGCGTGTTTGTAGGCTATCAATTTTTATCCAGCTTGAACACTAGAGGGCGCCGTAGTATACATTTTTTACAAAACTACCTAAAACTCCCAAACCGCTCATGCGATTAGAATAAAAATTGGTGTATAGTAGTTTTCAGGTATGATAAGTTCTTTGACAATATCTTCTTTGAACCACCTTGGACACCAGATGGTGCTGTAGTACAAATTTTTTACAAAATCGCATATTTTTAGTTACATATGCAAATATTTACAAAATATAAAATATTTCTTAAATTTAGTAAAATTGAAATAATTTCCTTTATTTTGACATCAAAAACATCAACATATCTTGAAAACTATGAAAAATTTAACTACAACGATATATTTAATGCAACATCGTGCTCAAAATTGAGAAAAAAACAATCAGAAATTTAATTTTATGACTTTCGATTCAAATATTTCCGCTGATTTTGTATACATTTTCTTAAATGTTTTTTTGTCTTAAAGCTTCATCAAAGTACTATGAAAACCTTATTGCAAAAATACCGTTAGTTGAGTATATATATTCTCAATATTTTTTTTAAAAAAGGTCTGAAATTTTGGAGTTTTACGCTTTTAAAAAGCAAAACGCTGTCTGAGTGTTGGCTGGAAACTTCAAAATGACTGAGCCGATAGAGCTGAAATTTTGGCAGTACCCTTTTTTCAAGTACGAGATGGCTTAAGTTTCTGTCACACCCCCTTTTACCGCCCACCAATCAATAAAAATGCTATATTTCCTACGGTTTTCGTCGATTTGTCTACATATTGGTAACTTAGTTTGTATGCTCACTGTCGGCAACTGTACTAAAACTGGGTTATGTCCATCTACTAGAAAAGTGGGATGGCCATTATATAAGGGGTGTGGCTCCGCCCATACAATTAAAATTTGTATTATCGAATGGCTTTGAAAGTAAAAGTAGTAGTACTTACATACAAACTTTAAATGGAGTTACTTTGGTGATCTCCTGCTACTGGGAAACTGTAACGGGCAGTGGAAAATAACAGTGGTGTCAAACTATGAGTCAAAGAAAAGTTTTGAATACAATTATGTACTGTTTTGAAAACCTATTATGTTCCCATATAGTTGCAGGGTGCAGCAACGCGCGACGGGAAAAGGCTAGTTGCTCATATATATGGCAGCACCGTATATATGTATGCTCCATAATATTAAAAATAGCCACGTGTCCAACTTACAAACCTGTCCAACCTACAAACCTCTCCACCACTCGGTGAATATATGCGGCATGGTAAATATTATAAAAAAATGCAAAATAAAATATGCTTGGCTTTACGACAAAAATTAAAAATTTTTTTAACAAAAAAAAAAAAAAAACAAACAAAAAAAAACCAAAAAAAAAACTGACACTACAAAGTAAAAAATAATTTTTCCGATTAATTTCTTGGTAAAATTTTAAAAGTTATTTATAAATAAAACAATTAATTAAAAATAAAATTTTGACTTAGTAAGATTGGCGCCGACTTCACAGCTTTTATATTCATAAAGAAATTAATATATTGATGATAATAAAACAAATTAGAAAAAAATTAAAATTATAAAATTTTCAATATTATAATATTTACAAATGACTTTTAAAATTTGACCAAGAAATTAATGGGAAAAATTTAAAATTATTTTTTACTTTGTAGTGATTTTGAACTCGGTTTTTTTTTTTTTTGTTATAAATTTTTTTATTCTTTTTAGAGAATATGAAAAATTTTATGTAAAAGTATTCTTGAGAAAAATTTCATATATGAAACTTTATTCTTAAAAAATTTGTTTTATTAATTCCTGAAAGTTTGTTGGGTACTTTCAATTTCTGATTCTTGACAATTTTTATTAAAGTGCCACACTCTTTTTTCCAATCCCGCCCACTTTATTGATATGCTGTGTAATGATTCAGCCTAGCCCTTTGCCAAATTTCAGTTCCCAAGCATTAATGTAAACCGATATATATAGTACTTTCTTAAAGTACTATAAAGTACTTAAATTGCCACACCCTATGTACAATCCCACCCACTTTTGTAATGATTCTACCCACCCACCTACTTGTATACCAAATATTAGGGTACTATCAGTGTCAATATTAACTGAGATACAGTATAATAACACAGTATCTAATATTACCACACCCCTCGTTGAATGGCGCCACTTTTGACCGTAATTTGTTATAAATGTGCCTACCCCTGTACAAAATTTCAGTACCCTAGTGTCAATATTATTCGAGATACAGTGTGTTTCTAATATTGCCACACCCCTTTTTATAATGACGCCCACTTTATTGACCGTGCCTGTGCCTACTCATGTACAAAATTTCAGTACCCTAATGTCAATATTGTTCGAAATACAGTATGTTTCTAATATTACCACACCCCTTTGTTGAATAACGCCCGCTTTCTTTACAGTAATTTATAAGAATTGTACCTACTACCCCTTTACTAAATGTCAGTACCCTAGTGTCAATACTATTAGAGATATAGTGTGTTTCTTATATTTCCGCACCCATTTCTTACATAAAGCCCACTTTATTGACCCTAATTTGTAATAATTGTGCCTACCCTTATATTTTTACTGTAAATTTCAGTACCCTAGAATCAGTATTAACTGATATAATAAATAAAAAATAAATAACTGGCCATTTCAGCCCTTGAAAGGACTTTGACTTAGCTTCTTATGATCAATAGTGTTGTGCGTGTTAAGTTTGTACACAATTGACCGAGAACCGGACCTACATGTTAAACGCCGACTCCGAACGGCGATGAACGGAATTGTTCTAGTTCTCAAGAAGCTTTACATGGCATTTTAATTACTCTCTAAGTTTTGCCATTGTCTGCAGAGAGGTGGTGACCGTACAGAAAAATTATTTTAATTCAAATAATTGTCTGTCGCTGCTGGGGTTCGAACCCGTGTCTCCAGGTTCGTTGACATAGCGGCCACGCACTTTAACCAAACTACGTCACGGACGCCATTAACTGATATACACTGTTTTTTTAATCGTGACACGCCCCTTTGTCAAATATCGCTCTCTTTTTTTAAAAAAGACCTCCGTGTTCATGGTATCTATCTGTTAAGAAAAAATTATGGAAAGCGGGCAAGTGCTTTAGAAGTTATCGATGTAAACAAAAAAAAAAAAACAAAGAAACCAACGAACTTGAGAACCTCTTCTTTTTTGAAGTCGGTTAAAAAAGTATTACGTCGCCAAGTCGCATTGGTAGCAGCTTATGGAACAAAAGTACAATATTGTTGCATGGAATTATTACTTGCTTAGTAGAAGCCTTACGAAACACTTTATTTTACAAGAAATGGTTCTTTGATTTCATAACGAAAATGATGATAATTATATGAAAATTGTAAATTTTATTGAATGACAGTTAAGCTGAGGTTTCTGGTTACATGATAAAAATAAGAGAAAAAATAATGTCATCGTATTTCGGGAAACGGAAATTTAAAACCGTTTTTTTTTATTTAAGCAAAGACAAACATTTTTTTAAATTTTTGGCACGATACTTGTTCAGATATTTGCGAAATATTCTGTAAAATAAGGAATACAAAAGAGCCTCGAAGAATTTTTCTTCATCAAGACATGCGGGCTCCCATACATCAACTCAAACAAAGGTGTTTTTGAGCACTCAAAGCATCGAATTAATGGTTCATCGGCCGTGCAGTCCTGATTTGACACCCAATGTCTTCTTTTTGTTCCCGCACATCAAGGACAAACTGCGTGGAAAACGATTTTCAACGCCAGAAGAAACCGTTGATGTTGATACGTTCAAAAATATGAGATGTCTATATCGAAATGGGATAAATGTTCAGAAGAATGTTTTCATTACAATGGAGAATATTTCGAAAAACAGTATTGAAAATAAAAAATTCTAGAAAAAAAATCGGTTTTATATTTATTTCCAAAATATATGTAGAAACTCGAATTGGAACAAGGTTTTGGATAAGAACTAACACAAGGATTAGAAAAGGAATGAGAACAAAAATTAAAGAAAAAAACAAAGAATAGGGACAGTAGAACTTTTTATCCACTTAAGCCAATTTTAATAATATAATTTTTAATATTTTTTTTTATGTTTGCTTTTATTTTTATATTAAGTGCATTAAGGTTGCTTTAGGGCTTCCCTAAAAAGCTTCATGACGCTATTTATATTTTTCTTATTTTTATCATGTGACCGAAAACCTCAGCTGTACTGTCGTTTCTTAAAATATTGTACCAATAGTCACGTAGTTAAAATTCCATACAACGTGTTTTCATTATTGTTGCATTTTGACTGCATTAAATCCGTTGCGTCGTGGCGGCGAAATGTGTTTTTACTTTTTGACATAAAGTCAAGAACCATTTCTTGCAGTCATAAAATTCTCCGGAGCACTTCGACTCTGTGAGTATTAATTCCATGCAACAATAAACGACGGCATAAATTGTTTTTTTTTTGTTTTTTTTTTTTTTTTTTGATTTGCTAAGTGAAAATCGTTCATTTGCTTTTTATAACACCTACCGCATATTACTAAGTAAAAATGCCATGCAACATCGTTATTTTATTGCATAATTTTCAATCTTGGAGCGGTTCTCTCTGAGGTCGTCATAACTTTTTGTCATGTGTCATAAACTTTTTGTCTGTCTTTTGCCGTGAGGTTTAATATTTTTTACCTTAGTATGCATAATAAGCCAGTTATAATTTCATGTAACAAATTTTTAGTTTCGTTGATTAAACAACTCCCTGCTTGTCTCGATCATGGCGTTAATAGTTTTTATATTTTAGCCAAAAGGTCAAAGGACAAATTTATCATAGCGCTTATACACAGTGAGAAACAGTTTTATGCAACACTGACGCATTTTGAAACGATGCCTTTTTAAACTTTTCTAGAAACCTGCGCGATAAAACGTAACGCTATCACGTCAAAAAAATTTCATTGTCAAAAATTTGGGTATCAATGTGATTTTTATCAGTTGTTGAAAGTAAACGATGAATAAGACCACGCCTGTTTGATTAAGTTTTAAGGAACTGTAGTTTTCGGTTTCGTAAATTTGAATGACGGTTTCAAATAAGATGTCTTGTCTTCGACAATTGCTAAATCAAGTTCAAGGACTTAGCCGGTTATGAAAATAAGGATGAGAACTCAAACCGTTTTTAAATATTTACTTTATGCTTTTAAATAAAAAAATAGTTATAATTTCAGTACTTTTATAAACTCACTTAAGAACAAAAAAAAAGTTCCTTTTTCAGTACGGCGATTGATCCATAGTAATTCATTTGCGAGTGTCTATAGCAGTGGTGATCAACGCACGGTTCAAACAACAACAAAGAGAACTTTCCAAGTGCACAGCTTTACACCAGTGTCGGCCAAAAAAATACATACACAGATCTTTAAGTTTTGTAGTAGTATGCGCCCAAGAGAGAGCAAAGAATCTCTCTTTGGCTTACACTGTGAAAATTTTACTTCGTAGGAGACTTAAAGAAATTTTTTATTATTAACATTAAGCGGCATTCTAAATAAATGCAGGTGTATGAAAGTGAATTGAAATTAATGAAATCTCTTACTAGGTAAATAATGTGCAATATTATTTATTGTCTAGGTGCCGCGTTATTAATAAGAATTAATAATAACATCAATACTAATAACATATATTATTAATAATATCAATATGCATTTATTTATTATTAATATCAAAATTACATATTTATTTGGAAAGTAATCTTTTACTGGTAACATTTTACCGACTCCTAATAGTACTAATATTTTATTTTATACTTTAAAATAAAATAAAAAACACTGGTAGCGCACCCTTCTTTCTACTGAAAAATTAATTTTTCGCTTCCCCAGAACAATTTTTAACGATAAAATATGCTAATTCCCACATTTGGTTCAACATTTTTTTACGTGTAAACATTTCAAATTTCGTAATAAATTGTGCGCATGCGTTGCATAGAAGCGTGGTGTTAACTAGCCAACAGCGAAACATCGACTGAGCGCTCTTGCTACGAATAATCGGCAGCGTCGGTGTAAAAGCACGACAGCCAGTTTTATATCGGTGTAAAAATACGATGTTTCACGAAGCACGCGTGCATAGGCGTCGGCCGACACTGCTTTACACTGAAACAAGAAGTTGTTAAAAGCTCTAACAACATTTGGTGCAAGGAAATCTTGTCGAGTGTTGGATTTTCAATATAATAATTTCTTTTTTATTTTTGTGTTTTTTTTTTCGTTATTTTAACATAGAAAATATCATAAAAAGGTAAAAGTGAAGAATATAATTTTCTGAAACATTACAAAATATTAACGTTCATTCATAAACAAAACAGCGAGCGACTTCCATACCACATGAACGCTCAAAGCATACTGACATGAAATTTAAAGCACAGTAGAAAAAACAATCTTTTATGCCGTGTACAAACACACAAATAGCGAGCCGATTGCTATGCCGGGCTATGGAAAACCATGTAGTGAGCACCACTGTCTATAGCATACATTTCAATTCGAAAAGTGTCATAAATAAATTAAAAAAATATATTTTTGGCTTACTGGGCATTTAAGAAGATTTATTTCGCAGATCAAATCCAAATTCAGCGGTTTTTATTTTAATCCTAAAAACTTAAGCAAACTAATGCCAGGACTAAACACAAAAAGAAATGGTTTTATGAGAAAAATTTTGTAAGATTCTTGAACTAATTTTATCGACAACAACCAAACAAATTAACAAAAAGCATCTGATATGTCCAACTCAATCCATTAAGCAGTTCAGCTGCGTACTTTGCGCTCATTGACGACGGTGAAATTGTTGTTTCCTAATGTTTCCCTACAGGACTTGACCTCTATAAACACTGTTGCTGAAGTCAAGCAATGCTAAAAGCTTTATTACTTTCATAAGCCTTGTTATTGAAGCTGGTAACTGTTACAAGTTGGAGCTTAAACAGAACTTAAGCTGCCACATGCATCAAGCGGATTAAATCAGCCTTTATTTTGTTTTCGTCGTTTTTTGCCATGCAAGCATGGAGCATGGGGTCTTCATGTCTTATGAAGGCTTTGTTAGAATCCTTTATTAATACTGCCAACAGGCAATTTATTGGATTTGCTAACTTATTCAGACTTAAGCAAAAACATTTAATTAAGTTTTGGTAAACATTAAATTTATTCTATATTTAGACATTGTAAACAACTTGCTTCAAAAGAAACTTATAACTTAGTGTGGACTAATGCTGCCACCTTGTCGCGACATGGCAAGCTTCGCAGGTTTATTGCTCGTCTTTATAATGCTTGCTTTTAGCATAAAAAATCCTTAAAATAATTACAGTTAAAGTTGTGAAACAATCGCACCCACTGGCGTCTAGTCAAATCCCGATATACCACACCCTACTCTCAGCTACCTACTCTAAGCTCAGTCAGCTTCATCCACCATCCACCACCATCAATCTACCACCTAAGAGCATATAAAATTAATTTAGCTACAATAGAATTATTTGAGGGTCGTCATTGTCGTCGACGATGCGGTTGAGCAGGGAGGGGTCTAGCGGAGCAATGCGTTTATTAGCTGCGAACAAAGCGCTGCAAATACCATGAACAACAACCATTCCACAAACCCCGACATCAAACTCACGGACCCATTAAAATAAATGATGTGAACATAATGTAAGTGTTGCTGTTGTTGTTCTCCTAACTGTTGTTTTTGTTACAGTTATTGTCGTTATTTGTGTGGGAACCACTGCTGTGGCATCTCCAACACTGTGTTGTTTGTGTCGGCAGTGTTGCAAAGTGGCCAAAATCAACAGCGTATAAAAAAAAAATGAAAAAAAAAACAATCTGGCAAATAAATACAAGAACCACATATTTAACGCACATTTTTCAAATGCAAAATGAGCTCTCGAGATCCTTTGGGATTATTAGGGAATTTGGGCAGAATTTATTAGGTCATTGGAACACAGTCGCGTACAGTGGTTAAAAAAAAAACAAGTTGGAATCTTTTTATGGCTAAAATACTTGACACTAATTTCAAAGTTCACAAATTTGTGACTAAAATTGATAGATAAATGAATTATTATTAGTCCACTTTCAGAATTATTGCAGTTTTTTGCGTAATAGTCTTATTTTTCCACTAAAATATTTCGATTATTATTTTTATTTATTTTAGCTTTGGAGCAAGGATTTTAGGTGTAATACCTATTCACTCAAGTGCGCCTTGACTCGAAGTGGGATGGAGTTTATAGAGATTTATGGAAAGGAATATTCAATCCAGTGAAACATGTGAAGGATGTTCTAAGCATGGTGGAATGCAGTGGAATCATGTGAATTTGAATATGAGGCAAGTGTCATGATCGGGTATGGGCAGAGAGCGCTCTTGGAGCGCTGAGAGTAAGAATTGAGAGCAAAGGCTTATGTAGCTACATAAAAAGCAACAACAAATCAAAGACAAAATACAAACACAGAAACAACACAGAAGCTTTAAATGTAGTGGTGCCCATACCCGGTCATGATGCCTTAACCTCAGTCAACTCTGGTTATAAGGTGACCCCATTCACAAACTTCTCTACCATCAACTAGAACTTCTAACTAATAAATTTTGATGAATTTTTAATTTCAGTTGAATAGAAGTTAGCAAAGAAATGCAGGTTAAAGCGTTGGACTATGGCCTGGCCGGGATTCGAACCCGGGACCTCTGGAGTGACAGTCAAGCACACTCAAAATAAAATCAACTGTGATATTCATAAAAATATTTTGTTTATCTTTAACAAAATTTTTGTAAAATATTGACAAAAATTAATCAATTTAACAAAAATTTAACTAGATTTAATAAAATCTACACTAAGGGAAAAAATATTAAATTTATCCAAAAACTTTTTTAATTTATCCAAAAAGCGAGTCAATTTTGCACCAATAACGCATTTGCATAAATCGACTACGTAAATATTCAAAATTTATTTAAATATTTTCTTAATTAAATAAAATATTTAAATATTTAAACAGAATTAATAAAAACTATATTAAAATTGTGCAAGAATTTTTTTAAAATATCTTTCAAATTTTTAATATTTGAAAATAAAACTAGCGCATTTAAAGAAATTTTATATAAAAATACTGAATTTAAAAAACAACATATTTAAATTCAATAAGAATTAAAACTTATAAGAAGCAAAATATGTAGGTAAATGACAACCAGAAAATATAAAGTTGTCACTCAACCCTACATCATTTCATACAGCGACTACCCATCGCACTCACAAATCATCTTGGCCAAATATCCACACTATATTACCCTTACAACATTAACTAAATGAGAACTATAAGAAACCTGCAACTACAAGTAATAAACTGCAGGAACAGAGTGCGATGCTGTTGCTGCTTGTCGGAGTATGTGTGTACGTGTGCGATGCTGTTTCTGCTTGCTTGTATGGAATATGTGTGTACGTGTTTGGTATAAATAAAATTTTAATACGGGAAAAAACGAGTTGTAAGGAAAATATTTGATTTATCCACGTAAATATATAAATAAAATTTATACTCAGGCGTGGATAATGTTAATATGCGTTATTTCCCTTAGTGTACGATTGATTTGTTTTATCAATATGATAAAAATTTTATCAATTCAACAAAAACTTGTATCAATAAGAAAAAAAATTTTATCGATTCAACAAATTTTTTTTCCATATTGATAACTTTTTATCTCTTTAGATATAAATTACCAAATCATTTATAATATTGATAATGCTTTTATCAATTTTGAGATTGATTGACAAAATTTACTCAATTACAAGAACAGACGCTTAACCGTTCGTAATTTCACCACTTCTTTTTGCGTGTTACAAGAAAACTTTGGCAAAGAAGCAAATAAGTTTAATAAAATAAATATATATTAAATATTCTTTTAAAATTGCTTAAAAACATTTAACTTAAAATATTGAAAAAAGCAACGAACGATTTGGAGTCATTAATAGTCGAGCTACACTTGGACTTAGAAAAAAATAAAAAAAAAACACATCTACTGGCATATTTAGAGGGTAAGTTGGTAAAAAAATATGATTTTAAAAATAAAAAAATCCATTATATTTATTTAGAGAATGAAATAGACAGAAGTGACTTAAAAATCGTTACACTGCAACAACTCGATGAAGGATTCGCAAAACACCTTTATAATTACACTGTGGAACAAATTCAGGTTAGCAAAAGTTAGGTCGATTCTGAGAGTGAGGGGTCAAAATAGAGGCTAAATTAGAAGACCCGTATCGCGGCGTTTGTTTATGTTAGTTCGAAGTTTTTTTTAATCGACCTTCGAACTTTGCAGTCAAGTACCGATTTTCAGCATATTGTTTATATGGTTTTTTGGCTATAACTCGTCGACTAATTGATATTTTTTCAATCTGTAAATGCCAAATTATTGCTAGAGACCTGTGCAACAATTAAAATTTTTTAAAATATTTATTTAGAAAATTTTTGTGGTGCTTATGCAGCAAAATGTTGGAAAAATTATTTTTTTTTCATGCTTTTTGAAAATATTTTCCACAAAACTAAGTCTTTTTTTGCTTTCTGTTTGATCTATGATATGCTTCTCAGTTTCTTCAATGAATTTCATTTGAAAAGAAAACAACCATTCAATCAACAATTCAATTAGTTAGCAATTAGTTAAAAGTTAATTAGTTTTGAAGTCGTCTAAGATAGGAAAATACCTTCTTTCTGCGTATGAAAAAAAAGACTAGATAACGAAAGTAGAAAGAAATTAATAAGCGTGATTGTTGGGTATTTTTACGATGCAACTCATAATACATATATTATTCCACGTCCATCCGAGATGGAAAAAATTACTGAACAAATAGTTGAAGTTTTTCCAACGGAATCAAAAGATATTTATTATATACCACGTAAAAAAGTGGGAAAGGCAAATCCTAATGGGTTATTGTATAACCGATTTAATAATTTAAATCGGAAACGTCCCAAACTTTCACTTTCTAAAGATCAGGCAACAGCAGCTGTGGAAATATTCAGTCCTGAGGAGATGAAACCTGATCAGGAAATGTTGTCGTTACAAAATAAAATTAAATTTATGAATGGAAATGAAGATGAGTCGATGGACATATGGAAAAAAACATATATTTTTCGCAACAACAAAAAAGAAGCTTCAAACTCTTTAGCAGCAATTTTGAACGATTGTCCTTTTAATAAGCTAAATTTTTATGGAGCTAAATTTGTAATTTAATATTTCAATTTTATTAAAAATAACTTAAGTTAACTTCTTAATATCTTTTTCCAGATAAATCATGATTTTGAAGAGATGTTTCCTGAAAAAAGTTTCAATATGACAAATAAATGGCCTGAACTTCACAGGACGCTAAATTGTTTCTACAGGGTCAACATCAAGGACAAGCATTACAAAAATTTATTTGACTCCATTGATGATTCCATAGAAAAAAGTAAGATAAGTAGAAGTAAAAGTAAGCAATTTACCTAAAATGGTTTACCAAACCCAATTATATATGAAAAAGCTGAATTCTTTAATTTTGAACTCTTTGTAAATTTTGAATGAATTGTTAAGTATAATAGTTTTAAAACAAAATACTCAAAAATATTCTATTCACAAAAAATTGCCTTTAAAGGGACAACCTATAAAAAGGGATATTTTTTAACAAGAACTTTTGAAGAAATGGTTGAGCTTTATGAAATTAATGAAATTTTAATATGTAATTATAAAAACATGTGACCCGGTCTACGAAAAGGGACCTTCGGTGTGAAAATATCATTTTTCACTTTTTTGGCGATTCGGATAGACTAATGTGTGCTCTTTCTAATGGCGCAAAGCAGAAGTTTCCAACTCGTAAAGAAGTTTGTCAGGAATTTTCCAAAGACCCGGTCTACGAAAAGGGACCTTCGGTGTGAAAATATCATTTTTCACTTTTTTGGCGATTCGGATAGACTAATGTGTGCTCTTTCTAATTGCGCAAAGCAGAAGTTTCCAACTCGTAAAGAAGTTTGTCAGGAATTTTCCAAAAAAAGAGCAAAAAAGCTGAAATAAATGAAAAGACGCCATTCAGTGTGCGACAATTAAACGTTTACAAACAGCTGTTTTCTCGAAAACTTGTTTTTACACCGAAGGTCCCTTTTCGTAGACCGGGTCACACATATGTTTTATTGTAAACAAACATGAGATTGTTAACTTTTCTAAACATTATCAGTCATATATTGTGGGTTCCAAACATAATTTTTTAGAAATAATGGACCTTGAAATGTTTCCAGGCCCGCCTATTCATATGTATTATATACCAGATGGAACTTGACTTATAAGAAATAAGATATTTTGAATATGTACTTTAACTATTTTTGTAATTATATCATTTTAAGAAGGTACTTATTATAAGTATTACAAATAAATGTATTATAAATAAAAAGGTGTTTCATTTCAATACGGACAAGAAGAATATCAAAAAATCCATCAGAGCACTACTACGTTTTTCATATACATTTGATAAATTTTAAAATACAATCGACTTCTTTCGAAAAGAAATCAAATTAAAAATTTCTTAATAATATGATATTTATCATATATGTAGAACCCACTTTGCTACTGAATTAACACAAACACATTCACTTTAGTGTTGACTGGGTTTTATTTATTTTTGTTACATTAAGTATTAAGTCTAGGGAAATATTAATAATATTTAACACATTTAATTTATCAAACTATATTTTTATCAAACATTCAATTTATATTTTTATATTCAGCACAAATCAATTCTGCGTCCGTTCGCTACCACCGTTCGCGTCACTCTGTTCTGTCCGTTCGCTACCACCGTTCGCGTCACTCTGTTCTGTCCGTTCGCTACCACCGTTCGCGTCACTCTGTTCTGTCCGTCTGTTAGCGAGTTCCTCGTTCGTCCATAGTTTTGTCTCCCTCTAATTGTCATGTCCGTTTTATTGTCACTGTCTGGTCTGTCATTCTGTTGTATCCTATCCCACATTCGGCCCTCCTGACGCCGCATTCGACCCGAATGACGGATTCCATTTCTTCAAATTTTCGATTACTGTATTAGATCTTCTAGGTCCTTCAAAATCTCCAACCTTTTCAACAGAATATCGACCATGATTATGCACCTCAATTATCTTGTAGGGTCCCAGGAATTTCGGCTTCAGCTTCAATCCCGATCCAAATTGCGTACGTTTTATAGCGACAAGATCATCTAAAGAATACGTGGGCCCAGCTACTCGGTTTTTGTTAAATGTTCTCCTGTTTTCAGCTTGAATCTTCAATATGTTGTCACGTGCTTCTTCCCGTATCTGGTCACGTTCTTCGTTCAACTCTTTTAATGCAGCTTCCTCTAATAACTCTCTTATTTCATTGCTATCGTTGACACGCATTTCAATTCCAGTCAAAATCTTAAACGGTGATACCTTCGTGCTTCGTGGCGGCGTACTATTTATTGTCTGTTGTATACGATCTAAGTATTTGTACCAAAGTTGTGGCTTCTCGGCACATAATTTTGAAAGCATTGGTATCACGATCCGATTCATCCTCTCAACTTGGCCATTGCCTCTTGGAACACCGGTGGCAATTAGCAAGTGTTGAATCTGCTTTGATTTGCAATATTCTTCGAATGCGAGAGATGTAAAGGCTGTACCTCTATCTGAAATTATTCTCTGCGGGCTACCAAAAACAGCTGACTGCTTTTCAAGTATTTCAATCACCTCACCGGAACCTGTACTTTTCGTCGCATATAGCCAGACGAACTTCGAGAAAGCATCGACCACTACAAGTATGTAATTGTAGCGCTTAGCTGTTTGCTCTAATGGCCCTATGTGGTCTATGTGAAAGGTTGTCAATGGCTTATCATCTTTACTGATGGGGTTCAAAAACCCTTCCTTTTTACCAGACTTTGCCTCAGCAATTATACACTCTACGCAGCTTTTAACAACACGTTCTACTTTTGGAGTTAGATTTGGGATATAAAATGTTTTCTCAACGATGTCTTGTGTTTTCCTCGACGCGAAATGACCTTGACGATGGGCCATTTGAATTATTTCCTGTTCCATAGCAGTAGGTATTACGATGAGTTCTCTTACAGGGTCTTTGTAAAGTACGTCGAACTGCAAAAAATAGTCTTCGTAACCGTCCTTTTCTAGCGCTTTTCTTACAGCCTTTATCCACACGTCTTGCAATTGTGCTTGTTTTATCCTATGGTTCAAGGAATCTTCCATAATCAGACACGAAACTCTGCTCAAAGCATCCACATGCTTCATTTTGGACCCCGACCTATGTTCTATTTCGTAATCGAATTCCTGTAGAAACATCGACCACCTGGACACTCTCAATGGTACATCTGTCTTTTTCATCGTCATTGCAAATGCATTACAATCCGTCACAATTTTTAGTTTGTTCCCCATTACGTACGTTCTCCACTTCTTAAGAGCTTCGATAATAGCGAGCACTTCGAGCTCATATGAGTGGTATTTTTGCTCACAAGATGTTGTCTTCTTACTCATATACTCAATGGGGTGTAGTTGCTGGTCGTCTTTGTTCTTTTGAAGGAGAACGGCTCCGTAACCATGCATGGACGCATCAGTATGAATTTCAGTTAAAGCCGAAGGGTCATATAGCTTTAGCACCGGCGCACTTATCAATGCGGCTTTAAGTTGCTCACATGCTACAAGCTGGTCGTCTCCCATAACAAACTCTTTGTTTTTCACTAGCAAATCTGTTAGTGGTTTTGCTTTAAGCGCAAAATCAGGAACAAACCGCCTGAAATAAGAAGTCAGGCCTAAGAAACGTTGAAGCGCTTTCTTATCCTTTGGCACGGGAAAATCTCGAACCGCTTTGGTTTTTTCAACTGAAGGAATAATTGAAGAGTTTTCAATAACATAACCTAAAAAATTAACTTTTCTCTTCAAAAATTGACATTTTGACCACTTAATTCTGAGACCATATGGCTCAGCCACCGCTAGCACTCTCTTCAATTTTTGGAGACAGTCTTCTTCATCACTTGCTGGTATTATTATGTCATCCATGTAAATGACGATCGTTCCCTCTTGGATCAACTCTCTAAAAATCGCAAAGACATATCTGCAGAAGACAGCTGGAGAATTTGATATACCAAATGGGACAAACTTGAATTGATATTGCCCGTTGTGGGTCACGAAGGACGTATACTTGCGAGAAGATGGATCTACTGGCACGTGAAAAAATCCATTGCACAGGTCGAGCGTAGTGAAAACCTTGGCTTTTTGTAAACTTACAAGGACGTCATCGATCCGTATCATCGGGAAGTTATCTCGAATTATCTTTTCATTTAATTTGCGGTAATCGCAGCAGAGCCTTTTCGTACCATCCTTTTTTGTAACGAGTACGACTGGGGAAGCATATTCCGAAAAACTGGACTCTATTATTCCTTCCTTAAGCCACTCTTCTATTTGACGATTAACTATATCCTGATCAATGAGTGATAGCCTTCTTGGCCTCTGGAATACTGGAACCTCGTCTTTTAGGATAATTTTCATTTCAACTGGTGCCCACCTTGCTTTCACTGGGTTGTACCTCGATACAAGATTCCTCACCATTTCCGCACTTTCTTTTCCAAGATAAGATAAATCACAAGCGAAGTCATCTGCAAAAGATGATGTACAGATTTGCTGGAACTCTCTAAACAAAGTATCTATGCTCGTATTTCTCTTTTCCACATCTACTTGTTCATCAGTTTGACTACTTCTCTGGTATACTTTGTTAAAACCTGCTGCATCGCTCTGATCTTTTTTTATAAATTTAGCTCCCTCAGAATCAAACAAAATATCGACCTGGCCCAAAATATCGTTGCCGATAATCGCCGAATGTAACATGTCCCTTTCTCTGATTACAAAAAATTCTACTTTTAAATCAATTTGGTCGATCTCGACGGATACTTCAAAACTGCCAACTGTTGTAATCTCGTTTTTACCAATTCCTACGAAACTCCTGTTACTTGGCTCCAGCTCGATATCTCCAAGCATCATTAAAATATCGTACCTGATAACCGAAATATCGCTACCGGTATCCAGCAATGCTGAAACTTGAACATTTTGAATCTCAAAGTCCTTAAACACTCGATTACTTGATGGCAAAAGAGGTTTGTTGTCCTTGTCTTTTCTCGATGGAGGTGTTAATGTATTAACACTTACACGCTCTACCTTCAAGGCATCCTTTGAGGATGTCGCTTTGCACTCAGATGCACGGTGTCCAAGCTTATGGCATTTAAAACAAGTAATATTGGTTGCATTACAAGATCTGGCTAAGTGGCCTTTGTTTCCACACTTGAAACATTTAATTTCTTGTCTATCTGACTGTGAATTCTGCTTTGTGTTTGAATGATTCTGTGGCTGGCTTACTCTCGAGTATGAAGACTGCTGAGTGGCTCCACGGATTTTTTCGTACACGCTTATTTGTTGCTTAAGTTCCTTCACCGACAGTGCTTGGTACAAAACACTTTTATTAAATTTGGAGTCAGGGATTCCTTCAATAAAATATTCAATAAGACTTTTCTCGTCAAGCTTAATGGGATCTCCTATCTCCATGAGACTATACAGGTATTCTCTAAAACTCTCTTGAGGCCGCTTGCGACGATTTCGCAAGAGCCGATGTATCTCAATCGATGACAAACTTTCACCAAATTCTTCTTTCAGCGCAAATTTGAGCGTTTTCCAGTCAGATATGGCTGCCTGGCTTCTGACGAAAATTTTAGCAGCGCCTTTTAAAAGCTGTTTGGCATAGATAAATTTTTGGAGCTCGTTCCAGTTGACGGTTAATGCATTGTCCTCAAACTCTTCTACCCATTTATCCACGCTTGGATATCCCGACCCTGTAAATGACGCTAGGGAATCTTCTATATCCCTAAGTGTAAATGTCGACGGTGCAACAATAGTTGCTTGCGCTATGTTTGAAGCAACGTCATCATATTCTGATGCATCGTCATCGCCTGCGTTCCTAGTTAGGCCGAAGTGTTCAAGGAGTCTGTCTTGTAAAACTATTTTCCGTCCGGTTGTCTCTAAGCCCAACCTCCCTAATTTGTCTTTCAGTCCATCAACGTTCAGTGCAAGAATGCTGTTTACATCCATTCTAGAATATTTTATGAAAATAAAGCTTTATAACATAAATAAATTTAATATTATTTCAGTAAAAATATAAGTTTCTTAAAGATACTAGGCAGTAAATTCAATTCACTTAGTGACAATCTATTTTATTATAATTTCAATTTAGTTCAATTAAATATGAATTCATATTTTTTGTTTTTTCTTTTTAAACCAAAAAAAAACTTCTCTCTATTGCATTCCGCAATAAATATCAAAAATATTCCTTTTACAATGTAAATGAATTTGACATTTAGCTTAGATAAATAAAGAAAAAATTTCTCTATCTTGCCTCTTAAAATAAATTCAAAAATTTCCCAGCAAACTCTTGACGTTTCATAAAAAAAACTTTTAACTTTTCTTTTCTTTTCTTTCTGTTCTCAAATAATTTGTTTTCTGTTTCTCTTTTTTTTCTTTTTTTTTTTTTTTTTTTTTTGTTCTTAAATTTTGCAATTTCCCTTCTTTGTTTTATTCTTCTTACTTTAAATGACTTCTCTTTAAAGAAATGTACAAAATTTCATTTAAACCTTAAACTGCTTTCTTATTTACATATTTCAAACATCAAAATACAATTTATAAGTTTATCTCACTCAAGTTTTCTCTAAATAAGTTTTGTTCCTCTGTAGTTACACGCTGCTGACTGTTTCTCTGCTTCTCATCAATTGCCTTATGTGGTTGTCGATCACTGCGCTCTAAACCTCTGCTTGCCAAGTTGAAAATAAGGGTGGGTTTTACGTTGCTCGTTGTTTCTGTGCTTTCACTTGCTGTCGTTGCTTGCGTTCTCCGCGCTTACTGTCGGTGTGTTTTTTAACTCTCGTTCATTTAACAAAACGTCTGCTGCCAAGACTCAATGCAGTATCTGTGCTTGCATGGATGCTCACGAAACTCTAACACAAGCACTCTCTATGCTTGTCGCTCGTTGGTTGTTAACTTTTAATTTAACAGCTCTTGTATAATTGTATCATGCACAAGACTCTCTATGCTTGCTTTTCGTTGATGTTTGATTTTGTCAACTCTCATGCTCTGTTATCATTAGCGTACTCTTGTAATTGTATCATGCTCTTAACACTGTTGTTCTTGTTGCTGACGCTTGGATGCTGCCGATTCATTGCTTCTTATTGTATCATACTCTACGCTTTCATGCTGTCCGTTTCGTTACTTTTTTTTCGGTGGTTGCGCTCTCGCGAACGATGTACTGATGTCTAACGACGCTTGAATGCTGTCAACGCTTTTCATGTGTCGTTTTTGTTGCGTTTGCTGTCCACGCTTTTGTTGTTTGATACTCACTAACAAAGAAGTTGAAGTTTCCAGAACATTAAACGACTCCAATAGGCATTTGACGCTGTCGCTTTGTAGCACACTAGGACTTTAATGTTGCTTTGTAGTCAACTTTCAAAATTTAACGTTTTCACTTTCTTTGCATATGGCTTACAAACAGCAGTTTGTTAATGTTTTGCTAATATTTTGCAATTTTCTTGCATTTTCACTGTACCACACTCAAAAATTTTCCACTTTGTTTTTGTTTTTGTGACGTTTTTTGCACTGTTGCGCACTGTACTCAAGAGTGTTTAACTTTATTGGTGTTCTTGTGAGGTTTTTGCACTATTACGCACCGCACTCGAGAGTTTTTCACTTTATTGCTGTTTTTTTTTGTAACGTTTTTTGCACTGCCGCGCACTGTACTCAAGAGTGTTTAACTTTATTGGTGTTCTTGTGAGATTTTTGCACTATTACGCACCGCACTCGAGAGTTTTTCACTTTATTGCTGTTTTTTTGTAACGTTTTTTGCACTGCCGCGCACTGTACTCATCTGTTTAGCACCAGACTGATCCCGGTTGAGCCCCCAAAAATGTAGAACCCACTTTGCTACTGAATTAACACAAACACATTCACTTTAGTGTTGACTGGGTTTTATTTATTTTTGTTACATTAAGTATTAAGTCTAGGGAAATATTAATAATATTTAACACATTTAATTTATCAAACTATATTTTTATCAAACATTCAATTTATATTTTTATATTCAGCACAAATCAATTCTGCGTCCGTTCGCTACCACCGTTCGCGTCACTCTGTTCTGTCCGTTCGCTACCACCGTTCGCGTCACTCTGTTCTGTCCGTTCGCTACCACCGTTCGCGTCACTCTGTTCTGTCCGTCTGTTAGCGAGTTCCTCGTTCGTCCATAGTTTTGTCTCCCTCTAATTGTCATGTCCGTTTTATTGTCACTGTCTGGTCTGTCATTCTGTTGTATCCTATCCCACATATATATTTGATATTAATAAATATTAAAATAACATTGATAGCATATAAATATAACGTTTTCTCATTTCAATTTGATATGAACAACATTTCAAAATGATGTCGGCATCATATCAATATCACGTTTTTTCATTTCAATTTGATATGAAAAACATTTCAAAATGATATCGACATCATATCAATATCACGTTTTTTCCTTTCAATTTGATATGAACAACATATCAAAATGATATCGACATCATATCAATATCACGTTTTTTTATTTCAATTTAATATGAAAAACATTTCAAAATGACGTTAATATCAAAACATTTCAAAATGACATTAATATCATATCATTTCATAATTTTTTAATATCATTAATACATTAAAATTATTAAAATAATATTAAAATCATATTATTCCAACATTTTTTCATATCGTTTTGAAAGTTGTATACTATTAAAACATTTTTCATATCAAACCTTATTAAAAACAATATCAATTCTACATTATTCATATCAAATAATTAATTTATCAAAATGATAGTGGTCAGTTATCAATTTTGATATTATTCACTATCGCCCGAATATTGTAAACAAAAACTATCAATTTTACGGTAGTTTCTATCAATTTTTTGGTTCAGTGCATTATCAGTTTTAATTTAGAATATCCACTTGCTTCTAAACTAACATGGATATTTATTCAAAAATTTTTGTATGCATTAGACATTAAATACGAAAAAGTTCATCCAAATGTAAGCCTTTTGTGTTATCAAAAATGCAGTTAATTTAATTCTTGAACTACTTTATTCTTGAATTTAAGTTCATTAAAATAAAATTTTTAATTTTATGTTTAAAAACTTATAAAATTTCATTTCTGACTTTCATTGTAATAAATTCTTAAGTTGGACTTAATATTAATCTTAACATGATTTAATTTAACAGTATTTGTTATTAAATTCACTAAATTGTTGCTATACATTAGAGAAAAATGGTTAATTTTATAAAAATTTGTAAAATTTAGCAACCAAATAAATTGGTTTGATTGAAAAACACTTATTAATCAAAAATGGGAATAGAAAAACGTTCAAATGAATACTATTAATTTTCAAATAAATAAAATATTTCTTTATATAAAATATTTTCAACTCCTAATTGGGAAACATAAGATTTTTCTCTTAATTAAGCCGAATTTTTTATGTCGGTATATGAAAAAAAAATTCTTTATAATGAAAAATAATTCTCTCCGTGTAATAACAAAATTCAAATAATAATTTTTGAATTTGATGTATAGGGGTAATCAACAAAATATTTTGTTAAATCCACAAATAAATTGTTAATTAACAAAATATTTTGTTATATCTACAATTTTTTTCAAATCTATGGTCAATTTTTATCATTTTGACAAAAAATTTTATCAATTTGAAAAAAATTTTATTAATTTCATAAATTTATATCAAAATAACAAAATCGAGGATTGCTGTTGGTGCTCTGAATTATTTATATTGATAATTGCTTTATCATTTTGACAAAAAATGTTATCTATTTCATAAATTTTTATAAAACCAACAAAATTTTTTATTGTTTTTCGTGATCTGTATTGTTCATACCGATAATTGGTTCACAATTAAATAGAACGGTTTTATAAACTCAACAAAATGATTTCAGGTTTTTATCATATTTACAAACATTTTTGTTGGACGTATAGTAATAACATTTTGTCAAAGGTAATTGAGTGTGTTATGGGAATACTTATTAGTTTCCCGTTCAATAACGCCCCAAATGTTATAATTCAAAAGTTTAAGATTCTGAAAGTATATGGCCGTATGTTATATGGGTTATATATTTATTGGTTATATATTATTGGAAACTTTGTTACATTGGAAACATTTGAGAGATTTAAGCATAGCCACCTATCAATCGTCGATTTACTTTTTGGTTCTGGTCAAAATTTATTTCTTCAGAATAAAATCGCAGCCTATGCAGGACTTCCGTATGTTTTCACTGATTTAATAGGTATGTAACCTCCCCACTCGGTAGCCTATAACCGAATAACGCTTGAACCCTTTCCAATTGAGTATTTCAGCTAAATTGTGGTCTTCTTTTGCTGCGTTATCCCTCTGGTTTTAATTCGAAGACTGACCAAATGGATCATTTCCACTGAACCATAAGCGAAGGTTTTGCGTAAGGTGAGAGTTATGTGAACGTTTCTGGGTAGAATTTTTTCTTTTAATTTTTGATATTTTATTTTAACGCTTAAAAGTGCTCGCTTTAGAAGATTAAATTCGTGAAAACTTTTCTCATAAATAAAAAGTGTACTTCTTTTGTGAAATTAACAAAAACTTATTTTGTGTCGAAAAAGAATAACTTTTTATCATTTAAGTAGGTTTGAATTTGATATGAACAAAACATTTTTGTTCATAAATGATTTCAGAAATAAATCACAAATGATTCTTTTTTGCATTCTTAAATGGGTTCAAAATATAATAATTTGTTTATCATATAAAAAGAAACAATTTCTCATAAAAGAACCATTTTTTGTTCATAAATGAGCTTAGAAATTTATCATAAATATTCATATTTATATTCTAAAATTAGTTAAAAAAGAAAGAGTTTAAACCTTTACTGATATGTTTATAATAGTAACTTAAAATATTAACCTTCATTAAAACGTTATAAAACCTTGTTTACCAGTGCGAATTGATTCTCGCCCTAAAAAGGGCGATGGATTTACTGCTACTTTTCTATGGTTAAATTTTTAACTCTTTTCAGAAGCAAAAAAGGTTCGTTTTTGAGCTGTATTTTAGTCCGACGAATGATACAAATACAAATTTTTGAGTGTCGAAAAATTAACTTTAAAATTAACGTTTCTATCCGAAAAGGTTCATAAATTAATTAAAAAACGGTAGTCTTGGTTCACTGGGTTGGTGGCCATACTTTTCTTTTCCGAGTGAACGTAGATGTAATGGGACCAAATATTACACGTAATAGCTTCGTCTAAAACGACGCCACCTTATCCACTTGTTATAAGAGTTATATGCCTCTTTGACATTATGTGATGGGGATGAAAAAGGTTCCGTGTAAGGTCATTTTAAGTGGAAGAGAGAAGACTTCACTAATTGTTTTCATAAATCAAATGGCTTGAGCTCTCTTATCGCCGATAGAATTTGTGGTTTTGAAATTTTGTGGTTTCTGTTTTTTCTTTTATCTAAGACACAATTGCTGAGAAGGTAAAGTGCTGCCAAGTTTGAACTTTGTTGAATATATAGAATTGATGCGTGAATAATCGTAACATTTGTTAAGGAAATAATCATTAAAATATTGAACTTGATGGATGAAATAACAGAAGACAATAATAAACAAAATATTTATCGGAAGTTAAATAATACTTTTAGATTTTTTTTTTAAAATGTTAAATAAGTTTATTAAATAATAATTTTCGAATTGCAATTGTTACATAAGCATTACTTCTGCGGGCATAAAGAAGTACAAGCATATTTTCCTTTTTTAAACTTTTTTCCTTACCGCACCACTGTGCGTAGTTCAATCAAGCGCTGCTTAGAATGACTGTGGGAATCAGTCGGTTGTTTTTTGTTTATCCTAATTTGTTAAACGCATTAAGACAATCACCAGGGATGTTGCGATGATGGCTTAATGCTAAAGAAGAAAATAAAGATCCAGGTTAGTATCTCTAGCATATGACAAACACACAAACACAAAATATTTTACAAATACTTGCGTATTCCTGGCACTTTCTAGAATTTAAATTTAACTTTAATGGTCCATGCCTGTTTAGGACATTGCAACAAATCACAAGAATTATGCAAAGAAGATTCTTCAAGTTGCTTCGAATAAAAAAAGTGAAAAATTCTATGACAAGGGAGTTCTTTATAAGCCAGCGTCGACTTTAAGTGCGACACTCTTACCGGAATATGGCAAACCTAATGATGGTCCAGCTAAGTTTTTACACTGCTACTTATTGCAGGCCCTCACTTCGCACTGGAGATGTTTAAGACAATAAATAAGGCAGCGAGTTAAAAAGCACAAAGAATTACGAGGTAGTTTTTGTTGGTTTAAAAATATGTCATTAGCACGAAGCTGTGGTGACTTTTTTGCACTAAAGTCACACCTTCTTGAAGGTGTGAAAAATTTGTGCATTTTTTTAGGGGTTTTATTATTTCTTACCTTGAACATTATGTAAATAATTGCTGCGGTTTAGTTTTGGATATTATTCTGAATAGACAGAAACCACTGTCAGGTCACACAAAAAAAGTCATTATTCCAGCTTAAATTAACTGCAAAATTTAACACTTAATTAAGTGCTTGGCTTAATTTAAATAGTGCTCAAAGCTTGCAAACTCTAATAAGAGCTTAGCGTGAATCTTAATTGCAAACGTAATAACCAAAAGACAACAACACAAGATAACAAATGATTTTATTGTTGTTTTTTTTCAAATTTTTGATTTTAGCTACTTTTCTAAGTATTAAATTATACTTATACCTAATAAGTCCAAAATGTGATTCAACTTATGACTGAATTTGAAATTTAGCGTACATCCTGCTTATTAATTTATAATTATATACTTTTTCCTAAGGCAGAATTAAAAAAAAATGCTATTAAGTATGAAGTATTAAGTATTAAATATTAAGTATTAAGTATTAAGTATTAAGTATTAAGTATTAAGTATTAAGTATTAAGTATTAAGTATTAAGTATTAAGTATTAAGTATTAAGTATTAAGTATTAAGTATTAAGTATTAAGTATTAAGTATTAAGTATTAAGTATTAAGTATTAAGTATTAAGTATTAAGTATTAAGTATTAAGTATTAAGTATTAAGTATTAAGTATTAAGTATTAAGTATTAAGTATTAAGTATTAAGTATTAAGTATGAAGTATTAAGTATTAAGTATTAAGTATTAAGTATTAAGTATTAAGTATTAAGTATTAAGTATTAAGTATTAAGTATTAAGTATTAAGTATTAAGTATTAAGTATTATGTATTAAGTATTAAGTATTAAGTATTAAGTATTAAGTATTAAGTATTAAGTATTAAGTATTAAGTATTAAGTATTAAGTATTAAGTATTAAGTATTAAGTATTAAGTATTAAGTATTAAGTATTAAGTATTAAGTATTAAGTATTAAGTATTAAGTATTAAGTATTAAGTATTAAGTATTAAGTATTAAGTATTAAGTATTAAGTATTAAGTATTAAGTATTAAGTATTAAGTATTAAGTATTAAGTATTAAGTATTAAGTATTAAGTATTAAGTATTAAGTATTAAGTATTAAGTATTAAGTATTAAGTATTAAGTATTAAGTATTAAGTATTAAGTATTAAGTATTAAGTATTAAGTATTAAGTATTAAGTATTAAGTATTAAGTATTAAGTATTAAGTATTAAGTATTAAGTATTAAGTATTAAGTATTAAGTATTAAGTATTAAGTATTAAGTATTAAGTATTAAGTATTAAGTATTAAGTATTAAGTATTAAGTATTAAGTATTAAGTATTAAGTATTAAGTATTAAGTATTAAGTATTAAGTATTAAGTATTAAGTATTAAGTATTAAGTATTAAGTATTAAGTATTAAGTATTAAGTATTAAGTATTAAGTATTAAGTATTAAGTATTAAGTATTAAGTATTAAGTATTAAGTATTAAGTGTTAAGTATTTAGTATTAAGTATTAAGTATTAAGTATTAAGTATTAAGTATTAAGTATTAAGTATTAAGTATTAAGTATTAAGTATTAAGTATTAAGTATTAAGTATTAAGTATTAAGTATTAAGTATTAAGTATTAAGTATTAAGTATTAAGTGTTAAGTATTTAGTATTAAGTATTAAGTATTAAGTATTAAGTATGAAGTATTAAGTATTATATATTAAGTATTAAGTATTAAGTGGGGATAGGAGAAAGTCACAAGGAGCCATGCCAGGTGAATACCAAGCTTGCGGAACGGTATGACGGTTGGTTTTGGTTAAATAGTCGCTTACAAGAGCCGTAGCTTTTCCACGAGTTGTTACTCCATAATTCTAATATTTCTCTCCATGTGATATTTTGTTAGAAACTCAAAATTTCAGACACTATTTTTGCTCAACTAAGTTCGACACCGAATTGTTCACAAAGCTATCATCTCAAACTGCCTATGTACCAACCCAAAAAAAAAAAGATTTAGGCAATATCTCAAACGCAATTTGTTTGAATAGGAAATTCAGGGTAGTTTTTAATCAATGTATTGTTATTTTTTGATGTAGAATACGTCATTCTCGGAGGTTAGTAGGGCGGTTGATAGTGAAAAGCGGCGGTTGATAGCGTTTTTAGGTCACACTTTGAGGCTTTGGTGTGCCTAAAGTACTGATCGTACAATGTTGATGTTAGCACTTGTTGGTCTGCTTGATCCTCACTGGGAGAAAAATTCATGTTTGAACTCTCTAATTTATATAAATTTTACAAAATTGCATGAAATATAAAGCCAACATTTGATGTTTCCGTTCGCTTTGCGCATGGTTCTTGTGTCTGCTGCATATGAGTTGCATGAGTTTCATTGAATCAAATGGAACTGCGGAACTATATAGTTCCGGGACATGTTTTGTAACTCGAGAGTACTCAATTTGTTATTTAGGTGTCTAAGGGAAAATATTCCTTTTGCAGAAGTAATGGGGGTCGGTCATGCATATTAACCCTTTCCGGCACTACCTTAAAGGTCATCTGTACAGGTGTATGGAATAAATATACAAAAATCATAAAATTTGTATGGGAGCCCTCTTAACGAGTGGTCGGAGGGAATAGGTGTCTTGATATTTAACAAAAATATGATAGATTTATCTAAGGGGAGGACGAACTTTGCTGACTTTCATTCGTTGACCCTTTTTGATGACTCTTTTTGGACTGCGTGGTTGATGCACTATGACAGTTTTTCGGAATGTGGTGATTGGTCGTCTCTTTATTGAGCAAATACTTTTTGTTGTTGCTGTTTTTATGTGGCTTGCGGTATTTTTCATGCAGCGAAATAAATAAAAGCAGTTTTGAAATGAAAAACCCTTTTTTTTTAAAAAAACTACTTCATATTTGATTTTGAATTATTTACCAACTAAATAAATTAATTGTTTACATAGTAACAAAAACACAAAAAACATCAAAGCAAATATAACTGATATTGATGTTAATCAAACATAATTTTTTCCCACTAAAACTGTCATTACTCTGTAACATCGTCTGTCACATCATTTGCCGAATAAATTGGCAACATTGCTGGCGTGACACAAATGATAATCGACATAATGTCCAATACACCCCCAACTACTCTGCTCTCTCCGCATCATCCCGCTAGGCTGTCAACCCAAAAATAACCACTTTATTGTTGTCATTTGAGGGGCTTTTTATGTTCATTGCCAGGGCATCAGGTGAAATTTTGCCAATTTTGCATATCCGCAAAATCCAATGAATGTCAATGATATCGCTTGCCATATAGCCTGCAATGAGCTTACAACCCAGCCAATATGTTTGCACAAGTATGCATGCCAGTGTGTGTGTGTGAGAATGTGTTGTATTGTTGTTGTTATTGTTGTTGTTGGTGTTGTTGTTGTTGGTGTTGTTGTTGTTGGTGTTGTGGTTATTTGCTATTTTAAAATGTTATCCGCTCAGATAATCCTATTATCAGATGACGCCGCTTTTGGCCTGTAATCTTTTTAACCCACCGTTGGTTGGCATTAGCATAAAGATTTATGCTGACCTTTTTAATGGGATGATGTGGATGGATGGGGGGAGGGGGTAAGAATGTGTTTGAAATTTTCCTTGATGGAGCTGAACCACAAATATTTACGGTAGCTGCTTGACAGCTTGTTGTTTATTTAAGTCACACATGCAACACCTTCATTTAAGTATTAAATTAATACAGCTTAAATTATATGCAATTTAAATAGAACAATAATCGTTTTTGTTGTTTTTGTATTGCAAAAAATAATATTGCATTATTATACAGGTTGGATTGAGTGTAAATAATATGAGATGTGCGAAGAAATCTAAACGTATTTATTTCTTGTATTTATATTAAACAGTTATTTTGAATCTGTTGCCGATTTACCAAGCAACTTATTAATTTTATTGTGAGAATTATCGCTGGTTTATCTTACGGACCAGGTGAACGGAGCTAAGAAATCAAAAATAAAAAGGGTTAAAAAGGTTTGTTTCAAATAAATCGTCTGATACGGCTCAAGTCAATATCTTCATATATATAAAATTCTTCTGTACATGGCTATGTCACTGAACTCCTCCTAAACGGCTAGATCGATTTTGATTAAATTTGGTGTGTGTGTGTGCGTCTGGGTCTGTAGATTATTAAGTTTTAAGTTTGCCGCAGTAGGTTGTTGCTGTGGCAGTGTTTAAAAGGGTATTTGACAATATAACTCAGAAACAAATTCAGAAATTGTCATGATTCTTTCATTACACTGTTAGGTATTATGCAAACAAAATTACAAAAATACAAAATAAATAAAAATAAACAAAAAAAAAAATCTTAAATTTTTATGATAGGCTTGATTTTTCGATCGTATAATACATTTTTAAATTTTAGCGATAGAAAATTTGAATAAACCCTACATTTATGCACACCATATGAAAGAACATTAAAAAACACGCTTTTGGTTTTCAATATTTTTTCAGCAACAAATATTCTTACCAAAGCTTTTGACGAAATAAAGAAATTCGTAAAGGTATTTTTTGGAAAATTATAAAATTTAGAAGTGAAAAGAAAATGAAAAAGGTTAAAACACGATTGGACGGAAAATTAATCAACATTTGAAACAAAAAAAAAAAAAAAAAATGAATGCAATCCTTTGTATCATGACCGAGTTATTCACTTTCAAAGCCAGCACTTCCATTTTTGATTAATTTTTTTTTATATTTCACCAAAAAATGGCAGATTACACAGTGCGACACAAAAAAATAACTTCAAATATCTCAATGGTTTATAATAGTGGATGGTCTATATATTATGCCCTCGTACTCAGTTTTATCGGATTAGGTCAAATAAGAGAGAAATTCAAGGTCAAACTTCGCCTTTAAGTCACAAATTTTTTCTTATAACTCTTAAACTAAATTCAAATTCTATGTAGTAACTGCATCTAAATATTTGCAATAGATGATTCCTTACATTTTAAGACCATTTTTTGCTCAAAAAGTTACGTAAGGGGTTTAATATTTTCTTCGAAAACAGGACTTTTTAAAACAAAAAATAAAATTTTCAATAGTTCATTTACTATGTATTTGTCTTCAAAAACAATCAGATTTTACTGAATTTTTTCATACACCTTAAGTAAAATAAAATAACCCACCTGTGAAAAGATCACAACAATTACATGTGTGCATCCAAAGATATTCGGATTCAAAGATTACCAACGGTGGTAACTTCGTTAATGTAAGCCCTAGCGCAAAATCATTCAAATGAAACGTATAGACCCAACAATTTTCTTTAAAACTGTTCTTAACATTTTAACCGAAAGAGTTACCGTTTTAAAGATATGCGCGTAAATGTGTAATTACAACATATATGAAAAATTAAAACGGTTAAAATAAAAATTTTTTTTTTATTTCTATTTCTTCTCAAGTTCATATATTTTTCAAGATAATTATTTATCTTAAAAATTTAAGGTGTTTGATGAATCTGAGGACCTTAGTATGTTTGGCGATGACAAAAAAGGTCAAAAATTTGGGTATAAATGGTTAAATATAAAAACGTGGCGGTCAAGGCACATAGTGTAAGTGCGTGCCTTTGGCGCCGAAGGACCTTGGTTAAACAATGGCACACCGACAATGGCCGAAAATGGCACACCTCCAATAATTATAAGTTCCATGAAAAACTTGTTGAGGACATGCAGTTTAGCCGTTCGCAGTGGGTATAAAACAAGTAGGTCCAGTTTTTGATCCATTGTGTACAAAATTTAATAAAACGCACAGCAGAATAGCTCATAAGAAGCTCTGTTAATGTCCTTTTGAACGGCTGAAATGGCCAAAATGTTTTGGATTTTTTGTATATAGAAGAGCACAATAATTGCGTGAAAAATTGGAAGCATTTTGTTATCATTCAGAGGGTTCTTTTTATAAAACTAGTTTCTAAACAAACAGAAAAAAAAAATCTTAAAATCTATACATCTTCGAACTTATTCTAATCCGATGTAAGTAAAAGTTGTGCAAAATAACTGTTATTAGCAATTAAGGTATATTGAACAAAACTTTGTCTATGCCCTCTTTTTTTTACTATCAGTTTTTCCTTTGTTAGCTTTTATTGAATCAATATCAAAATCGTTTAAATTTGCATTTTATCTTATTAGTAAATTGCAGGTAACGTACGGACAGTAAAACATTTGCAGTGTCTGCTAGTATTATATAAAATCCTTATAAAAAAATATGTCGATCTTTATTATTATAACATCGTTATGATTTCTTCAGATTCATTGATACTCCATCTTACCGTTTCTTATATATATTATCTTGATAACGTAATACATGTATTAATCGTATAACATCCAGAATACTTAATTCGTGCTTTGCGAAATACTGGTGCTTTTTGTAGGAAACTCCAGAGCTTTTCAATTATTTATTTGTTTTTTTTTATTAACCCTTTGAGGACCATTGGGACACCGGTGACCCTTTTACTTTCGAATTTTTCCTAGAAAAACTATGCAAACGATTTTTCTTTACAAGATATCATTCAGCAGGGAATGAATGCGGCTTCCAGAAAGTATTTAATTTTCAAGGGTAAGTTCATCCCTTTGCCTACCAGAACACCCCAAAGTCGAAAAATCTTGACTTTTTCTCCCCCTTCTTCTTACTGCAATATTTTGGTGGCAGGAGGAGATATAGGTACAACATTTTTGGGGAAGTTGCGAACAACCTTCCACTTTTTAGCAAAAAACGATAGTCCACTTGGGCTATCTACGCGACCACCAAATTTAACGGGACCTATCTGTCCCAATGGTCATCAACGGTAAAAATCGAAGACATATTTAATTTTGTTGAAAAGTTGATTTACTTAAAATAAAAATAAATTTGTTTGCATTTTTGATCAATGCATTGAATTTTCATTTTCTTATGATGAAATTTGAAGTTTTTCGATCATTGGCGAAGCAAAATGGTTTTTTTGCAAAAGGCACAAATAGTATTCATTCGATGGTCTTTGTGTTGTTTTGAGCAGAAAATACATCCTTACGTCCCGTTTCACTTTCGCAGAATTATCGGACGGGGTAGAGATATCCGCAAGTTTAAATCTGCACCTGTCTTAAAACAACACAACAGCGGTTGGTGACCGTATTGATGATTTGAGTAGCCAGTTGCCCGCGGACTTCCAATGCAGATATAGAAAATGAATCATTATTCAAAGTAGAAATTTTGTTGTAACCACAGTGTACAGTGGCGGATTTATATACGATTTGATAAGGCTTACGCCATTCCCCTTGAAAAATTTTTTGTGTGGGAAAAAAAAATTGAAAAAAGCGCTAAAAGCCGTCTCAGGTTCCCCCTTGGACTATACAAATGTTAGCTCAGTCCTTCCCCCCTCTGGTGAATCCTGGATCCACCACTGATTGTGCACACTCAAATCAAAGCGATCGCAGAAAAGACGCCAGTAGACTTTGGTCTTTGATTTACGATCGTGTTCATAGTAATACTGAAATAAAAGTACAAAATCAAAAGTGTAATTTTCTTTCTAATGGTGGTACTTTTGTTTTGCATCAAATGAAAGATCCAATTTTTTGGAAAATTTAACCTATTCTGTGATATTTTGAATAGTCGTAAAGAGGTCAAAGTACAACCATTGGAAAGGTTATTTTTCAACCTTTCATTGGATGTCAAACATTACGCCGTAGCAAATATAGAAGGCCAGATTTTATGATGGAATTTTTGGGGTTTTTTAAAAATCTTTTTAAATATTTTGGGAATATCTCCTAAACCAAAAGTCATAGTCATCATAGTGCAATAGTCATAGCACATCCAGGTCAAAGTACCATCATTGCAAAGGTAATTTTTAAACTTTCATTTGTAAACTTTCAGAACAGATTAAAAACAACGATTTCTCGTTGAAACAACGAAAAGTAAATCAAAATTCAACCTCAAACTTTTCGTTCGCATACTGTCAACGAGAGATAATAGTGGTATACATTTTTATCGTTGACGACCATTGGTAAAATGGTCACACTTTTGCAGGTAAAAAAATTGTTTTTTGCGACACTTGTTTAGTAATATAGAGTCGCTTAACACGAATCCGTTGTCGGATTAACGATTTTTGCAGCAGTTCAGGAGCGGTCGTCAAAGGGTTAAATGGTAACACTTTGCTACTATTTAAGAATTTAGTAACGGGAATAAGTTATGGTAGCATGAAATGGTCGTCCCAGAAGTACCGGACCTAATAAAAAAAAAAAAAACCATATAATTAAAAAAAGTGCATTTTTCTACATATTTTTCTTTTAGCTCGATACACTTTTCCCTGTTATGTTCATAGTAGGAAAATGCAAGGTCCTCAAAATACTCAACAATCGCAAGTTTCTGTTCTTAATTTTTGTCAAAACTTCTACCACTGAGTAAAATTTTGCAAACGAAAAATAATACCAATAGTCTTTCTCTGACAATAAGGTGCGTGAAGAAGCAATTAGAATTTTAAATACTTGACTTTGGCTATCGTGATAACGCCAAGTACTGCTGTTTAATTTTTACTGATTTCATTATTTTAACCTTGCAATACTCGTCGTTGGTTGTTTTTTCTTGATGAATATACACCGTTGGAGTTCTTGACACGAAATTTTTGGTTCTGCGGATAGACCAACCTTGCCGTCGGTATAATAATAATACTGTTATTTTTCTATATATTAATAGGCAAACAAAAAGTTTGTGTTCCCTTTTTTTCTGTGTTACCTGCAACATATTCACATAATACTTATAATAATACCGATGGATAGGTATTTTCGAGTAGATTTGCACAATATAATTTTTATTCGAATACGTTGTCATTAAGATAAGTAAAACTGAGCAAATGTAAAACGCTTATTTTACCAATGGGACAATGAGAAACTACAAAGCCACAAAGCTCTGTTGAACATCGTTGCTGTAGCTTACAAAAGCAAGAGTAGAATGCTTGAGTGACGCAAACACTCAAAAAGAGCTGAGTAGCATCATTGTTGTTGTTGTTGTTGCTTTCTCTTAACCCTCTAACCAGTAAGCGTGCCTCAGGGCAAGCATCACAAAAATCACATTTTACATATGAAGATGTAATTTACCGTTATGCAAGTGAATGCAATGCTCTCTATCATACTGTTAGCAACATTTCTATCTCTAATTAGAATGTTATATTATGAACCGTTTGTCTTTTGTTGTCAGTTTTTTGCGAATAGTTGGTGAAAAAGGTTGTCTTTTTGTTTTAATTAAAATCATATTTTCAGCATCAAATATTTTTATTTTGAAAACGTGCTTTTAGCTGAAGAATTTTTTTCACAGAAAGGTTAGTTCATAAACTTCATTGTTACACATTTGTTGTGTTGATAAATATTTAGTTTTATGTTTTAGAGCAAAAAAATTAACAGTGCCTCAAGGCACTCTTGTCGTTCGGCGCGAACTTTTTTTGCTCTTCGAATTTTGTATTGCGTATTCTGTTTGGTGCTTTTTTCCGCTTGTGCACCTTTTTCTATATATTTTTCTCTGCTTTTCTATAGAATAGCTTAATAACAATGTCCGGAAACCGTCGCATGATGTCGCGTGTGAAATTGTCGAAGTTATCGGACAAAGAAATCCTTGAGTTTATGGAATCTGGGGAGAGTGATGAGGAAGATTTTAGCAGCGACGATGTACTCAACGAAAATGAAGCATCATTTACGACAATATATGCCAAACAAGCTGCACAAGTGGGGGATAAAGTTGTTTGTATTATGTGATTCATTTGGTTATGCATATCGGTTTGAAATCTATAATGGCGCGGGTGACAACATTGTTCTTCCAAATTGTCCAGATCTGGGCAGCTCGTCAAACGTTGTCATTCGTTTGTCCCAAACTGTGAACGACTTTATGCACCACATCATTTACTTTGACAACTTCTATACGTCATTGCCGTTACTGGTCTACTTGCGAGCCCGTGGTATTTTTGGTCTTGGCACAATTCGGGTGAATCGCATACCAAATTGCAAGCTCCCGTTAGATAGTGCTGTAGCAAAAGAAGAGCGTGGATTCTCAAAGGAGTTTGTGGGCTCAGTATATGGCATCAATATAAATTGTGTTCTGTGGAAAGACAATAAAGCGGTCAGGCTGGCTTCGACTTATGTAGGTGTTGAGCCATTCGCTCGACAAAACCCGAATGAACAAGTTTCTAAGGCTAAACGTTACGATCGAAAGAAAAAGCAGCACATTGAAGTCGATTGCCCACAAATCATTCACGAATATAACAGTCATATGGGCGGCGTCGACCTAATGGACGGATTAATGGGACGATACCATGTAAGAGCCAAGACACGTGATGCAATGACACGCATTTTTTACCATTTCGTTGATATGACTGCAACAAACGCTTACATACTTCACCACCGAATTCATCTGGAGAAGTTGAATGATTCTAGTAATGTATCTGATGAAGGAGGAAAAATGCTGCAGTTACCTGAATTTCGGGAACAAATCGCTGCTGGTCTTGTATGCTACAATCAGAGGCGTTCGGTGGGCTATCAAACAAACTATATTGCAACCTTCAACAAATCCACCATCTACTCCACAAGAAGAACCGCTACCTGTTGCTCTGAGTGTTGGCAAGAAAGCTAGTCATCCTGTTGATGACGTTCGTTTTAGCGGAAACAACCACCTTCCGAAATGGCTACAAAAGAAAGGTGGCAAAAAATATTGCAAACTTTGCAAAACGTCGCAAACTCAGTGTGTTTGCGAAGTATGCAATTTACATTTATGTTGCTCTGCCGCAAAAAATTGCTTCTTTGAATACCACACGCAGAAGTAATCCAATTTTTTTTATTTTATTGTTCTTTTCTTCAACTTTTTGTAATAAAACTATACACTGAAAATTTTCCACCTGTGTCAACTTTTTGGCTTAAACCGATATGAGTGCCTCGAGGCACTGTTCCGTTTTTCCTCCCTGGAGGGCAAAAGAAACATCAAAATGACAAATGGATGATGCCATTGAGTTTCTAATGCCGAAATTATGCTAGAAAAAAATTCTCAACCATTTTGGATCGTTATTAGAAAGTTGCCGGTTAGAGGGTTAATATCTCTCAGCGTTAAAAAAACAAAAAACTGCTGCTTGTTTCTATTATCTTGAGAATTATCTTTTATCTTGATTTATTTGTTATACTTTTCTACCGTTTATTTACTTTCACTTTATTTACTTTACTTTTAAATTATTTATTTACTTTAAATGAATATTATAGGTTGAATAAATTTTTGTTATTGATTGATTTATGCTTCCTTTTTTGTCCTTTACCATAATTTTCCTCATAGCGTCAAGGTAAGCATTAAGAATTTCCATGCAAATAAAGAACAATTCATTATGTGAAAAAAAACTTTAGTTTAGTTACCTTACAGAAACAGATGGCCGAATTTTGGCCCCAGGCGATACTAGTTAATATTATTTTATTAGTATTATTTTCAACGCCGTCGCATGAATGTTGCATTGTCGATCTTTGGGAGGCTTCCTCTGTGTCCCCATGACGTCAGAAATTTGTTGTCCAGTAATGTTGTAAGGGCTTAGAACAGGCCTTTATTGATGTATCATGCTTTTAGTCCTAGCACTAATACTCAGCGAGTAAGAATTTCATGTAAGAAATTTTCAGTTGCGTTGCTTAAGGGAGGTAAAGAAACCCAGAATAAAGCTTTAAGTCTCAAGAATATGTGGTTAGAATTTCAAGTCCATATCTCAAAAAATAACAAAGTTATAACCTAGTGAGTGAACTGCCTTCGAGAGCGTTTTCAAACGCGTTTTTCTCGACACCATGTTTTCAAAGTCGGTGACCAAAATTTCTTGAAATTCAGTGAACCGATCGTTTTGAGTTTTTTGCAGGATTATTTTTTTTATAATAATCTCGTACTTGTCAAAGGATTTTTTTTTCGTAGCTTCGTTCATTAGTTAAAGGCAAAATACTGACGAATTTTTGGACGAAAATCGTTGCTTTACGTTTAGAAGGTCACCATTTTGTGAAAAATATTTTCAAAATCGGCTATGACAGGCATGAGTTTTAAGTATCTTATTCAATAATCTTTTTCGTTTTTTTTTTGTTTCAGATGAATTTAGGAGGCGTCCGTGGCGTCCGTGGCGTAGTTGGTTAAAGTGCGTGGCCGCTATGTCAAAGAACTTTGGAAACCCAGGTTCGAAACCCAGCAGCGACAGAAAATTATTTGAATTAAAATAATTTTTCTGTACGGCCGCCAACTTTCTGCAGACAATGGCAAACCTCAGAGAGTAATCAAAATGCCATGTAAAGCTTCTTGAGAACGAGAACTTTCCGTTCATCGCCGTTCGGAGTCGGCGTTAAGCATGTAGGTCCGGTTCTCGGTCAATTGTGTACAAACTTAATAACACGCACAACACAATTGATCATAAGAAGCTAGGTCAAAGTCCTTTCAAGGGCTGAAATGGCCAGTTATTTATTTATTTTTTTATTTTGAATTTAGGAGGATAATCCTTGGTTACCGCTTTTCACATTTTTTTCACAGCGCTCTATAAAAAATGTTGTATCTACCTTAATATTATATTTTTTTAATAAAAAAAAATACTTAACATACTCTTGAATGTGCATATTTTTAGGTAAAGAAACCCTCATTTGAAAATATCCCTTAGGTTTCCTTAAAAAATTCACAAACATGACTTTTTTCTGTTTCTGGGTAAATTTAAAGACCTTTTTGACCATCCAAAAAATCGAATTGATTATCATCCTTAGTACATAACTAATTAAATTACGTTTTTATTGTCTATTTTGGATATTATCAAAATCAATAAAACCAATTTTGATCATAAATATTTGTTTTTTTTTATTATTATAAAAATAGTCAGTAATATAAAAAGCAACCCTTGTATGGAGAAAAATGTTTAGTTACTTTCTAGGAATCACAACAAAACACTAAAATCGTGGTAATCGGACCATGCCATACATAAAAATCCCCGATACTTTTTGAACACACCTCGTACAACACACACGCAATAATTTTATCACAAAAAAAAAAAAAAACAAATTTTAAACATCAACTTTCAATAACTTTCAATAGCTTTTAATAAAAAACCTTTATGAAGTAGGTCGCTGACATTTTGTTGTGAAAGGTTTCGAATCTCTAAAATTCTAAAATTCGAATTTCTGAAATTCAAAAAACTAAACCATCTAAATTTATTAAAACCGACGTTAGCCTCCGAGAAGACTTACGGCTTATACAGTTAAGCTTAATCTTTAAGGGATCTTTAAAAAGGATGATTTTTTGAGCTATAGTTTAACTATGATAAAATTTGAAAATTTTTTGAATGCTGTGCTTAAATCTGAATTATGAACTATTTTCAAATACTGAATTAAATGCTTAAAGAAATGATAATATTTTCTGATATTTTTAATATGCCAAGTTGAAGAGCAGTTTACTTTTTACGATATTTTTTTTTCATGTTTATGCAACAAGTTTATAACGAATATTCACTTAAATTGAAATGCCCAACATAATACAGCTCACATAAAAATTCATAATTAGTTTTTTTTTAATAGGAATGGAAAACCAGTTTTATTAAAGGTTTTAAAAAAAAAACAAAAAAATATAACCATGCGGTTTGCTTCCCACATAATTAATAAAACGTTATTGCCTTTGGAACATTTTCATTTCGTTTTAATGTTTCTACGTTTTTAATAACAAGTGCATTGGTAGTATGACCACCAAAAACAAAAACCAACAACAACAACAAGAACAACAAACATTACAATTATGAGCAAAAATTCAGCTTCTAACTATATAGAAAGTAAGCCAAACAATTAAGTCAGCTCCGCGAATTCACAATAAAGAATATACAGCGAGTCAAACGAACGTTATAAAGCTAGTTCATAAAATGAAATTCGTAGCTCAGACACGAAAGCAACAAAAAACAGGAACAAGGAGAAGAAGAAGAAGAACAAAAGACCCAACAACAATAATAACCAGCATAGGAACAACAGCTTAAAATACTCGTAGTTCATTCAATGGATGCCATTAAGTCAAACATAGGCGAAATAGTGAACGCGCACAAATCACTCTTTGTGGTTGCATGTGTGTGTGTGTGGGTGTGTGAGTGTGTGCGTGAATACACTTCCGTATATATATGACTTAACCGGAAACGGAAACTTAAATTTAAATTATGAACCATTAGAAGGTGAAAGCATGGCATGCCAGGGAGCCTAAGATCTGCTCGTTGTTGTGTGAGGGTTGAAGGTGGTAACAAAAAAAAATGAAAAAAATAAAAAAACCAACAATAACGACACTAACAACAACTGGTTATGGTCAAGAAATGTGGTAACGAAAGAATGAAAGCGCAAATCACATACACACACAAAACAATACCAAGCACTATGGCAGGCATGTGAAGTTTTTTAGCCAAGCCAACTGCCAGGGATGTAGTTAGACACACACACACACACACTCATTCCAATAAAGCTCTCATCTAGTATCTACGTCGTCAGTTTATAAGCTCTAGTTCGCGCACGGACAAATGACTTTTGTGCGGTTTTTTAACGGTGTTTTACTACTTTTTTCTAGCTTCTTTTTGTCTGCATGTTGGTTAGATTGAGTACGTTTGCACTTGTGTGTGTGTGTGTGTGTGTGTGTTAGTTAGTGTGAGTGTGTTTGTATTTTTTCAATTTTATGGATGCTGGATAATGTGCATTGGACTGTAAACAAATGCGCTTCACATATGTCAGTGTTGCCAACTACCGTAGAGTCAGCATAGGTTAGATTTCGCTGATCTGTGGATGATTTGCACGTGCCGTTCATGGATATCTGGAAAAATCACTATTTCAAATAAGCTCTGTTGAAAATATTAAAAAATAAGTTTTGAAAAAAATATAGATCCAATATTTTACTCCGAACAAAGAAAGGCTTTCAATTTTAAAAACTATTACCTTTTTAATAAGCTTTTAGTGAAGCCCAGCCAATTTCTTACAGTTCAAAACCTTTCTAACCTACTGTAACATATAACAGCTTAGCGACTGCTATCTACCATATGAATTCTAAAAATATTTTACAACTTTTTACTGCAATTTTTTTTTTCTCTCCTTTTTTATTATAAATAAATGTAGGTAGTTGGATATCTGCAAATGTAGCCAGTTATTTCTAAAACCAAACAAACAAACATGTGTATTTATATACCTATATATAAATTTAGTATCTATCTTTAGTGTTGTTTGCTTGTACGTATGAACATTTGTTGTTTTCCACGGGCATATTTTAATTATAAACAAAGCCACAGAGCGAAAAATTGATTATTTGTGTGGTTTTCGATTAGTTTTAATGTGGGTTTGTAGGTCTCCGCTTGCATTGGTACGCATTAGTGTGTGTCTCTGTGTTGAGTGTGTGTATGGTTTAGCTTATATGGCATGGCTTGTAGCGCATGACTTTTGCTGTCATTTTGTTGCTTATTTTATAACATTTTTTTGCAGTTTTTTTTTTTTTTAATATGTTTTTGGTCGATATGAAGCATGAATTTATAAATTCCAAATAAAATCCCTTTAGGCTAGATCAATGCCACGATGCAAATTAGTAAATATTTTTTTTCATTACTAAACTTTTTGCAATAACAGAACAATATCGCTGGACAGTGGTATAAGATGGTTGTTACATAAAAGTAAATTTTTTATATATTATTTTTTTTTTCTTAAAATGAAAATAAAGTATAATAATGATATACTTAGCGCTTTTAGCACAAGGATTTGTTACAATCGAGATAAGTATAGGGTGCGCCATTTTTTATATTGGTATATCCTCCTGGGACCTGAGCAATAAATTTTTGAATTCAAGCAGTTTTTTTGGAATGACTGAGTGATTTGATGTTATAATAATGCAAATTTATCGATTAAATGTGAAATAAGTTTCTGCCTCAGAATTTTCAGGTGGTATCACATATGATACTTTGGGTCACAGAAGAGAAAATAACGGGCTATTTCAATGTTATCAATTTATTTACATATGAGTACAAATTAATTAAATTAAATGACGAAAGCTGTAATTATTTATCCCTAGAGGTCTATTCTGTACCCTCAACAAGAAAGCTCCACTATTACTCAATAGATGGCGTTGCCATTAAGATTTAATTAAGATTTGCAAGTATTATATAAGTTAATAAAATATTTACTATTTTATTTTTAAAAAAAAAACCCGCACCGATAACAGTGCGACTTTATTGACTGCTACTTAAGGAGTAAATAGAATATTGTCTTATGATTAAAAAGAAACTTATTGATTAACATATGCCAGCGGCTACTGTTGTTGTTTTCATGCACTAGCGCGTGCAGGTGTTATAGTCAGCATTTGTTTTATTGGGGCAGTTGATGTGTTATTTCTTGGTTGATCAGCGTTAATTTTAATTGGAGCGGTCGATGTTCTATTGCTCAATCGTTTGCGGTTTCGGTGTGTAACTATTCAACGTTCTTTCGCATCGTTGATCAGCGTTTATTTTAATTGGAGCGGTCGATGTACTATTGCTCAGTTCTTTGATTTTGCAGTTTCGGTGATATGGCTTTTCACTGTTGTTTGGCAAGAACTGCAGCTATGTTTAGTGACGTTATATGTTGTTAACTTATTCGTTGTTAACTTATATGATGCCCAGGGTTCCAGGAGGATATAAACATTGAATTACTTTGACATTTATCAGTTGCTTCATTATTTTAACTATGAATCGCTTCATACCGAAAGAACGCTACACCGCCTGAAATGCTCGAAAAAGTGATGGAAAGCACAACAAAAATTGCATATTTTGCTTTGGCCAGTTGAGGCGGTCCACACTGCGTTGGCCCATAGACAAAAATCAAAAATTTTTTGTTCGAAACCTAAAAATATTGATGTCAATCGACAGGTAATTGCATCAATTAAAATAAAAACAAAATATTTAGGGGAAAGATTCAGTTTTGGCTACACAGTCGAAAATTTAAGTGTAAATTCTCAACTTTACGTAAAAAATTTGGGTTGAAACTTTTTAAAGTTGACTTTTTCAACTTTTGCGTTGAAGTTTTAAACTCCTAAGATGAATTTTCCAACTTTCCTTGAGTTGAAATATTATATATTTACGAATTTCATCCTTAGAGTTGAAATTTCATACTCTTAAGTTGAAATTTCCAACATAAAAGTTGAGTTTTTACACCGGCTTCGGTTGAAATCCGAGAATTTTAATTATTCATATTTGATGTTGAAATTTTCTACTTTTAAGGTTGACTTTTTTATCTTTGAAGTTGACTTTCTCTACTCCGTTGGTTGAAGGAAAAAAAAAAAAATTTGAGCCCATGTCAATTCAATTCATATTTGAAGTTGAAATTTTCTACTTTAAAAGTTGAGTTTTTTTACCCACCAAGTTGACTTTATCTGCACCAATAGTTGAATCACGCATGCAATTCTCTAATTCTCTCTCCATTCTCATACCCCCATGCCCTCAAATCATACCCTCTTGCCATCAAATGGCTACAGTCCCGTTATTTCGGGGGTAACGAAATTCTTGATCACGCACAAGTGTATGTGTGCATGCATGTGTAAATCCAAAGGCAACAAATCTAGCATATGTTAATTTAATTCATTTTCGATGTTGAAATTTTCTACTTTTGAGGTTGACTTTTTCATCATTAAAGTTGACTTTGTCTACAATTTCGGTTAAAGAAGACAAAATAAAAAAAATTGTAACACATATCACATATCAAGTTGAAATTTTCTACTTTTAAAGTAGACTTTTTCATCCCCAAAGTAGACATTGTCAACATCGTTGGTTGAAGGTGATCGAAAACAAACAATACAAAGAAACTGCCGTTAGGTAACAGTTCTTGTTAAGCGAAAAGGAAAAAACTCTGATAAAGTGTATTTGCTTACAAATATTTTGTATCAGTTGATGTTTAGACGTGCGTGCGAAATGAGTTTTCTAGTGAATAAAGTTATTAAAGTGCACTTCGTTAAAGAAGATGTCAAAAAATACATCCAATTGCAAAAATTCAGTGAAACAGAAGAGTACAGCGCGGAGGATTTCATTCAGTCAGGTACGTACATATTTATTAGGCTTACCATTTACAAAATGTGTACATCGAGTAAAAAAAAGCTGTACAATTACCAAAAAAACAGTACATTGAAGAGAAAAAAAACAGTACAATTAACAAAAAAAAAACAATTAAGGGCCATATTCATAAAAATTATTTTAGGTTTATGAACGGTTTATTTGTCAAATTTTGTATGGAAAACTTTATTACACCTAAAATAATTATTATGAATATGGGGGTAAAAATATATGCTCATATGTGTCAGAAGCTTTAAGGTTTAACTCCAGAAAAGTAGAAAAAATTAGTTTTGGTTGAAAAATTTATTTCCAAAATATATGAAAATGATAAAAATTAATACCTATTTATCATATTTTTCAATGAAAATTTTTTAAATAATAGAACAACGAAATAAATTCCATATAGTTCACAACAGTTTAAATAGTAATATTACAAAATTGAGAAATTTTCGAAAAGTTGAGTTAGGCCTTATAGCTTCTGACACATCCATATATAAAGCTAGAAATTATAAATATTTGAGCGAGCGATTTTGCAAAAATATCTACTATGACTCGAGACGAAGTAGGTGAAGGATATGAAATGTTTAAATTGTATTGTTTACGAACTTTGAGATAAAATATTGAATATTAAAACTTAAATTTTTAGTGTATAAGATTGAATTTTGAATTAAAACATTGTATGAGATTTTATTTTTCTTACTTTACAGTGAAGTTTCACACAGAGTGGAAGGGTTTTAAAGAATTTACGGATGGAAAAAATATTCTTATACCGAATAATTTAATTGTACCTCTTGTACAACAATATATTTATTGCGGATGTTTTAAAAAAAAATGTATTTATTGTATATAACGAAGAGCCTCAATTCAATAAAATTCAAAAAATATTGAAAAGCAATACTGGATATGCTTTTATTTGTTAGGAGTACTACACATTAGAGTATAATAATATGTATTCTAGTTATAAAATTGTCGATAATAAAAAAATTGTAGTTGTAGAATACAAAAACTTAATATATAAGAAAAGCTATTGTTCAGTAATTGTCGATGATTTTGAATATGTAATTTGTAAAATTTCATTGAAATAATAAAAATTGTTTAAAAAATGCATTTTATTTGTTCAATTTCAAGATAGAATCTTTCAATCACAAAGGTAAAAATTGTCCACTTCATAGTAGCCTTATTCAACTTAAAAGGTTGAAATTGTCAACTTAGTAGTGCACTATTTCTACTTCAACGGTAGACAATTGCAACTTCTAAGTAGACTTATTCAACTTAAAAGGTTGAAATTATCAACTTAGTAGTGCACTATTTCTACTTCAACGGTAGACAATTCCAACTTCTAAGTAGACTTTTTAAACTTAAAAGGTTGAAATTATCAACTTAGTAGTGCACTATTTCTACTTCAACGGTAGACAATTTCAACTTCTAAGTAGACTTATTCAACTTAAAATGTTGAAATTATCAACTTAGTAGTGCACTATTTCTACTTCAACGGTAGACAATTTCAACTTCTAGGTAGACTTATTCAACTTAAAAGGTTGAAATTGTCAACTTAGTAGTGCACAATTTCTACTTCAACGGTACACGATTTCAACTTCTAGGTAGACTTATTCAACTTAAAAGGTTGAAATTGTCAACTTAGTAGTGTACTATTTCAACCTAAAAAGATGAAAACTCCTATGTACTTTCTTATATACTTACTTTCAACTTCAAAAGATGGTATTTTCAACTAAAAAAGTAAGGATAAATATGTCAACCTTAAAAGTTGAAAATATGCACCAATATTTTCGGCCGTGTACGCTGCACAATGGTTCCAAATCGAAAAAAGACGGCCAAAACCTCAAAGAGTTGTCTAATCTGCATGAAAATGATGATTGATATGTTTTTGGGGTCGCTGATCACGAATCTGAAGTCAAAAATTCGAAATTCAAAATAGTGGCTAAAAAATGGCGGCCATGAACATGCTAATTTTTATAATAACTATATTATGCAGTACAATTTTGCTGCCCCGAAAGTTTTCGGGGTCACTGAATACGAATCTGAAGTCAAAAATTTAAAATTCAAAATGGCGCCTTAAAAATTTAGCTATTCTTTATTCTGTTTCACAAAACAAATGTTTGTTCTTTTGCTTTTGTGCACCTCTCAAAATATTTATTAAAAAATTTTTTATATAAATCAATAAGAATCTTTCTAAAGGGGAAAACACTTTCGTTTTTTCCATTTTAACTGAGTCAAATATTTAAAAAATGTACATTTTATTTGTATTTAAAAAAAAAATATATGCATATTTTTTAAAGTTTTACTTTTTTCTGATTACTCAAGTTTTCCTCCAATACATGAAAATATAAAACGTTATAAATAACTTATATAAATAAAACAACAAAAGCTAAAAATTGGCTTAAAATATTACTATTGTTTTTTTATAGAATTTTGGTCAGACTTTGAAGGCCTCAAAAATCTTTAAAAAATTTTTTAAAAAAAGATTGAGTACGCAGTTTTTTCCTTTGTCTATCTTAAATAGATATCTGAAGTAAAAAATTGTTTTAAAATTTCGTTAAAAATTAGGTTTTGGCCGTCTTTTTTCAATTTGGAACCATTGTGCGCTGTGATTCTTCAAAGTTAAGATATTTTTCGAAAAAATCATGTTTTTTTCAATTCGTTTTCGGTTCTCTTAAGCAAATAATTATCAAAAATTTGTGTTTTGATTATACTATGCGAAGTAAAGTTTTGAGTAAAGTTATTTGGGTAAATAGATGGAATTAAAAGATTTTAAAAAATATATAATTTGATATATATTTTAGTGATTTTAATAAATGATATTATCAAATGAAAAACTTCAGAATTTGACAAATTTCGATGAAAAAATAAACAAATCCTACAAAAATATGTGCCGTTTATTTTTTTTAATCTAGTAGATTCGGATTAAAACAGATACTATTGAAACTTTTCCTACTTAGTCCTACAAATATTTTTTTTATATTTTTTTAAATGCTTAAAATGAAAATTTACATAAAATATAAAATTTATCTTGACAATTTGGTTTTGTTTTTATTGACACAAATGGTCTCAAAAGTACACTGAAAAACAAAAAAGTTAGCTTAAAATTAAATACAATGTGTTGAAAAAATGTCTTCATAATTTGCTTTTTTTCATATCTTTTCAAAAGTTTTAAACACATTTGCTCTTTGACGGAATTTATTGCAAGCTATTTTTTATACACAAAATTCGTCAAATTAATAACAATTGTCGTCAATTTTAAAACATTTTTGTTTTTCAGTGTACAAAAAGTATTATTTCTACGACGTATATTTCATGCGTATATTTGTGGCGGCCTCGGTATTCGAGTAGGTAGCGTGCTCGACTGCCACCCCAGAGGTCCCGGGTTCGATTCCCGGCCAGGCCATGGTCCTACGCTTTAAACCTTTCTGAATTTTCTATCCTCATTTCTAATCAACTGAAACTGAAATGTTATCAATATTTACGACTTGAAGTTTCAGTTGATGGTAGAGAAGTTTGTGGATGAGTTTGCCTTTTAATTTGAATTGACTGAGGTAAAGGCATAACACTTGCCTCTGATTGAAATTCATATATCTCTTTGACTTTCCACCACGTTTATAACATCCTACACATGTTTCAGTTGACAGCCCTTTCCTTCCCACTAATCTATCACCCCATTTCGAACCAAGGCAGACTTCACTCAATAGGTATTCCACCTGAAATCCTAGGTTCAAGCTAAAAAAAAAGTCCTTAGGAGTAGCTTGTTTGGACCTAAATTAATGATTGATATGATTTTATATGGGAGGTATATACAAAGGATGGCCGATCTTAACGAAAATCGGTGAAAAGGTTAAAAAATAGTATACTAAGGGAAATAACGCATATTAGCATTATCCACGCCTCAGTATAAATTTTATTTAAATATTTACGTGGATAAATCAAATGTTTTCCTTACAACTCGTTTTTTTCCGTATTTGAATTTTATTTATACCACACACGTACACACATATTCCATACAAGCAAGCATCAACAGCAACGCACACGTACACACATATTCCAACAAGCAGCAACAGCATCTTTTTTCTTAGACCCTCAAAAACATAAGATCTACAACAGTAAAATTGTCCAAAAGTAGTGATTTAAATGGGTTATAAAATCCACAAATTGGAATGATCATTTGGATTCACTTTATTTGAAGTATTTGCTTTACAAAGATATCCATTTTGTTGGGTCTCGAGACAAAAACGTTTTTGATTATTGTCAAATTTTTTGCTCCACTGTAAGATGGTGGCGTTTGCCATTCATATTTATTTCGAAACTCTTGAGCCGTTAGTAGAAATAGGAAATTTTAAAAAATATAGTATTGATAGAAGCAATGAAACATTCATAAAAGCAATAAACGTTATTTATTTCATGTTTTACGAGGTTTGTTATTTATAATTCTAGCCTAATAACACGGTGAGACCGCCAAAAAGTTTCAGCCGAAATTCTTAAAAATTCCGAGAGAGGGGCATCTTGTGATTATATCGCGACTAGTCCGACCTCTCAGTTCCATCACAATTTTTTTTTAAAAATTCTCAAAGTTAAAAAGTAGCAATTCTAGTATTCCGACTTTTAACAATTTTTTACATATGCTTAGGTTGTGAGAATTTAAAAACAAAATGCACTTTTGTTCAATAGAATTGAACGTTAAATTTAACAGTGCCAAAAGATTTTTGAAAAAAAAAAATATATAGAGTGGGTTTATCGCAATGGAGAAGTCAATTTTTCAAAAATTTTGTACAAATGTTAGTTCTTCTTTATTTTTTTTTAAAATGGTAACAAATAAAAATCCAGAAATTTTTTACAGGAATTATTAAAACTACTAAGTACCTTTCAAAAACGTCTAAGATAACTGAAATCAGTTGAAAATTGGAAAAATGGCAGAAGTTTTAATGTGTTTTTTAAATCCACAATCATCGATTTTTCTGATATACGTTCACAGCGTTCAAACTGCTGCCATTTAACCAAATGATAACGGATTTTGCTCATATATGGATTGTTAGAATGCACAAGCTAAATGCCACATTTTGCGATTCTAGTTTTTGTAGAAAATAAAAACGGCAAAATCTTATGACTGCGAATAATAAAAGTTTTATTAATTTTTTGGGATAAAAGTTCAAATTTTGATTGAATGTATGTTTGTGCCTTTATTGTAAATTGTATTTATGTTGGTGCTCTTCACAACACCTCATCCAGTGCCAAAAACAAACACAAATTACCAATAAAAGATTACAAATTTTTATTTTTGAACCGGTCCACCATTGTTTTTGTCGTTTGATGGAATCGCTCGCTTTGTTCATCAGACTTGGTTGGAATTGGCTGTTCGAATACATCAATATGATGGTGCAGAAAGAGTACTTTAAGCGACATTCGAACATTGAGCTGGTTAAACGCTTCCATAAAATCAGTGACAAGACTTGGTGCTGCGTTTTCTTCTGGAACTGGATGTAGCATTGGCAATTCCTAGGAATGTTATTTGGGAAGAAATACGAACATAGTGTCTTGATACACGTATGACTTCTGCATTTTTCGATTGAATTTCAATACTTTTTTGTTGACACAACAGTAGCAGAACTTTAAGCGTGACCATGAACAGATTTCCAATCACAGGTATTCCGAATGGCATTACTTTCTTGAAGCCTTTTATGAAAGCCAACATAATGTATTGCAAGGAACATAAAAAATTGGGTGCCCAAGAAACATTTTTTTGCATATCAAGGACAAAATAACTTTTATAAGCGTTTTGAACTTCATCTAAAATCGCTTAACGATATAATTTTAGTGTATATCTAAACACACGTAACAAAGAGTGTTTATTTTATCGCACATCATGAATAAAAAAGTCTGAAAAGTATAACATATGGTAAACCTATATCCATATATGAGCAAAATCCGTTATCATTTGGTTAAATGGCAGCAGTTTGAACGCTGTGAACGTATATCAGAAAAATCGATAATTGTCGATTTAAAAAACACCTTAAAACTTCTGGCATTTTTCCAATTTTCAACTGATTTCAGTTATCTTAGACGTTTTTGAAAGGTACTTAGTAGTTTTAATAATTCCTGTAAAAAATTCCTGGATTTTTGTTTGTTACCATTTTTAAAAAAAATAATGAAGATCTAACATTTGTACAAAATTTTTGAAAAATTGACTTCTCCATTGCGATAAACCCACTTTATATATTTTTTTCAAAAATCTTTTGGCACTGTTAAATTTAACGTTTAATTCTATTGAACAAAAGTGCATTTTGTTTTTAAATTCTCACAACCTTAGCATATGTTAAAAATTGTTAAAAGTCGGAATACTAGAATTGCTACTTTTTAACTTTGAGAATTTTTAAAAAAAATTGTGATGGAACTGAGAGGTCGGACGAGTCGCGATATAATCACAACATGTCCCCCTCTCGGAATTTTTAAGAATTTAGGCTGAAACTTTTTTAAAAGTCGAATCGGTCACACAGTGTAATGAAAAGACAAATATTTCTGATCGAAATTGATTTTATTGATTTTAAAAACATATTCTCTATGAAGAACAATACACTTTTGCATGCTTTGGGACTAATTTTGCAAGCACTTTTGCCACTCAAATTGAGGTTACTCCATAAGACACGTTTTCAATGCAACAACCGCTTCTTCGGGTAACGAAAATCGTTGACCACGCGTTTTTTTTTTTATTTTCGGAACAGAAGAAAAAGTCATTGGGCGCCAAATCAGGGCTGTACGGCGTATAACCCATCAATTCAATTTTTTGGCTGGTCAAAAAGGTATTTTTTTGAGCAGATGTGTGAGAGATCGTATTGTCATTATGCAGAATACCTTTATTTTTAAAATTGACATTCGTATTAAAGAACTTAAGTATTATTGGTTTTGTTTGGTATTCTAATCTACATATATTTAGTTTTTTAATTATTTACTTTTTTGAAAGCAGTTATTATTTATTAAAATTATAGTTCATTTTTAAAAAAATTATAATTTCTATAACTACAACAAAATCTTAAAAACTACTCTCCAGCGTACCCATGAACATTTCGGCAGCATTTCGAATTTGTCATAATTTGAAAAATTCAAAAGCAAGCTGCTAAACGGCTCCGTCTCAAACTGTAACACAGAATCAAAGTTATGCGCCACAAAATATGCATCAATAAATGAATAAATGAAATCGTTCGCATTCAACTTTTGTGTTTTTGCGTTCGACAACTTCATAGCAGAATTTCAAATGAAATTCCGAATTGAAATTCAGGAATACCGCAACAATAAGAAACAATGGAATTTTGAAAATCATAAAAAAATGCAAGCAAATGGGCAGTTTTTGTTGTTTTTTATTTTTCTTTTTTTTTCTTTTTTTTTTTTGGAGAGAATGCAAGATGAAATAACTTAAGAAGTTGCGGCAAAAATTTGGCTAAACGGAGCGTGGTAGGGGTGAAAACCCCTGAAACATCGGAAATGTCGTGATAAATGAGTAAAACAAAAGGCCAGAGCCAAAAATTTTTAAATATTTCGCAAATACTTATTTTGGCACTCACAGTGGCGGTGATTAATTTCACAGCAGAGGGGGCGCAAAATCTTTATACAAGATGGTGCAAATTAATCACCCTATCGGAAGATGGTATAATTTATGCAAATGGTGTCGTAAGTCAATCATATTCGACCTTTGTGAACTAGACAGCTGCAGAATACAAAAAGATAAGGAATGGAGTGGTATACTTCGCAAGAGCTTGGAATAATTAATGGATATTGTGAAGGAAGCGTTTAATGTTCGCGTAATATACCGTTTTGGTGGCAGCAAGATCGCCCGATTTAACCATCCCAGGCTTCTTTCTTTGGGGCTACTTGAAGTCGCGGGCTTATGCCAACAAGCCTCAGACAATCGCAGACCTAAAGGAGAATATACGACAGGAATGCGAACAGTTATCACTGGAAATATTACGGAAAGTCATGAAAAATGCGATAAAACGAGTAAATGTGTATCAACACTGGCGGATATCATTTTTCTACTTAAAAGAAAAATTTTAAAGTTACAAATAAAGATTCCCATCACTCAAAATCATTTTTTTTACGTATTTAGTAAGAAAGTTGTTTTAAAAAAAAATTGAATGATTGTGATAAATAAATTTTGTGATAAAATATGAAATAAATGGTGTAACAACCAGAGATGTAGGTTGGCAAAAACATAAGATATAACAGCTGTTCATTTGGCAGTTGTCAAATGTTGGATTTTGTCAAATAATATTCAGGGGAAATTTATCATGGAACGCTACAAAGTCAAATAGAAAACAGAATTCATTAAAGCTTATGACGAAAATGCACGTTCAATTGCAGTTACGATGCCAAAAATTCGAGCAAATTTTCCTCGAACATTATTGCCTTCTGACCAGTGGTGCCAGAGAGACAAACTGAAATTTACCACTATTTGGGAAAAAAATTACCATTATTGGAGAAAATTTACCTTTTCCTAAAATAAAAAACAAATAAAAAATTTTAATTTAAAAATCAACAACAGTTATCATTTTTTTGTTAATACATGTGTATTTATAAAACAACAATAAAAACATGCAAAAATAACATTTGCCCACTTCACACAGCGAAAAGCAACGCTGATCCGACAACTGCTATTCTGCACCATGATACAATAATACAAGGTAGGAGTGACAGTTCTTTCGTCTTGCACCAACTGTCAAAAGTAGTATAAATTAGAGTACGAAAAAAGTAAAATAGAAAATAGGAAGTAAAATATACAGGTAAATTACAGTCGGTACAAGACACTCGTAAGAAAATAGCCAATTGTCACTCCTACCTTGCATACTTGTATCATGGTTCTGGACTAGTCTTCAGTCGATTTCTCCGACAGAGGATTGCCAACTGACAACCGCTTAGGTTTTGTTCGGGCTTCTAAACTACTTGTGAATATGTTCAGAGAGGTAACAGTGCTGCCTACTCTAATAACTAAAAAAATTAATAAGTCTAAAAAATTATTATTTTCGCAAAATTTACCACTTTTGGTCAAAAATTACCTATTTTACCTCTGCCCAAAAAATGAGTTAAAAATTACCTCAATTAGGGAAATTTACCTCAATCTAGCAACACTGCTTCTGACACTTGTCTGGGCAAAATAATCAAAAAATTCTAAGAGAGTAACTCAATGACAGTTATGAATATACCGCAGAAAACTTTGCCATGGACGTTCGATCGAAAATATCGACGCTTTGAAGGAAAGTCTTGAAAACGACCCAAGCACCTGAATTTGTCACCGTGTGCAAGAACTCAACCTCTCCACATCCACACTGTAGCGAATATTGACGAAAAATTTGGCACTACATGCGTCAAGCATCCTAAAACTCACGTGTTATTCAGAAGATGCCAATGCGCTCACAACGAAGGACTGTTTGGTGCAGATTGTGGGCCAAAGACGTCATAGTGTCATAATTTTTCGAAAATGGAGGCAGAGACATGTGTAAACAATTTTCTTGTGGCTGGAGATTAAGTATAGTATGGTCATAGGTGACCTCTACTTTCAACAGGATGGTGGTACGTACTATACAAGTGGAGGAACAATGGAGTTATTGTGCACGATATACTCTGGTTGCTTAATTTCGCGTTTTGGAGACACCAATTGGCCACCACGATCTTGAGATTTAACAACCCTAGACTTCTTCTTTTAAAGCTAAGTAAAGAGTAAGATCTACGTTGAATATCCGTAAATAATTTCAACTCTCAAAGCGAACATTGAAGTCGCCATTGCTATTATATAGCTCCAATTATACGAAAGAGTAATTGAACATTTAGAAAACTGTTTGGATTAAGGTCTGGAAGATTCAAGGTGTATATTTGAAAGATATTGTATTTCATACACTAAGAGAAAAAAAAATATTAAATTTATCCAAAAACTTTTTTAATTTATCCATAAAACGAGTCAATTTTGAACCAATAACGCATTTGCATAAATCAACTACGTAAATATTTAAAATTTATTTAAATACTTTTTTAAAGAGTTCACCTCAAGATTGTCAACTGTTGTTTGTGGTGTTGTTGACAACCAACATTGTGGTGAACTGGATCAATTGAAAGAGAAATAGGCAAATTGATTTAATTAAATGACAACATAAACTATTGTCTCATCGATTCATTTAAAAAGTATGCAAAGTATAGTTAATGGTTCGATTTTCACTAAAAATTCTGTTGTTTTTTTTTTTGCTTTAAAATGGCCGTTTTTTATAGAATGCGTCTGCAAAATTTTAAAAAGATAAGTTCCGAATTTTCGGGTAATTTTTGTCACCGATTAAAAAATGCTATTTCGAAAAATTACGTTTTTAGTTTCAACTTCAGTTTGAAACATGAAGGAAACAAATTTTTTAACATACATGCAGCCATCTATTCAGGACCCATATGGTAGCTTTTCCACCGACGATGATTCTTATAAATTTCCTGTTCCTTTTAATTTTTCTCTCATCGCGCACCTCTCTGTTACTGCAATCGAGTTGTCGAACCTTCGAGCTAAACTGACAAATTTCAACAATAAGAGGCATCGAAAATTCATTTCTGAAAGTTTCAAACATTATATTAATGCCAGAAAGACGAGGTATACGATCCTTTTTGGAGACGTATAACTTCGTAAATAGTTGTACTTCAAAAATATGCAAGAACCAAAAAAATCGATGAAGTTCAGAGTTACAAGTGCGAGTTACCCCTTAATTTGTTTATGTTTGGACCGTGGTAAGTTTGTCTAAACTCAGTGAAATTTTACACAGGGGTGAGAACCCAAACTAGCTGAAAAACTTAAGTTAACTAGCACCCAAACTGGGTGAGTTTGTTAACAAAACGTACGAACACAACTATGATATTGTGTTTGTATTGACTTCAATTTAACATAAGCCATGCATAGTGCTATCCCTTTCACATCGAAGTTTCCCATCTTATTATTTCTGACAAGGTAGCCTTGACAATTGGCTATTTTCTCACGAGCTGCGTCCATCAAATGTCATTTGCCTATCTTATTTATTCTATTTTTTACTTTTTCGTTATGCAAAATATGCAGGTAAATGACAACCGGTGCAAGACATCCGTCAGAAAATATCGAATTGTCACTCCACCCTACATCATTTCATCAAGCGACTACCCATCGCACTCACAAATCATCTTGGCCAAACATCCAGGCTATATTACTCTTGCAATAAAAACTAAACGAGAACTATAAGAAACCTGCGACTGCAATAAATAAACTGCAGGGACAGAGTGCGATGCTGTTGCTGCTTGTCGGCTATTTCAGCTGTATGGAATATGTGTGTAGGTGTGTGGTATAAATAAAATTTAAATACGGGAAAAAAACGAGTTGTAAGGAAAATATTGGATTTATCCACGTAAATATTTAAATAAAATTTATACTCAGGCGTGGATAATGTTAACCCTTCGTTACATGATTTTTTCGCCCTGTGTATAAAATGTTTTATGTCATTTTTTGTGATTGGAGAGGTTTAGAGAATTTATAAACGAAATTTGGATGCTCTGCAATGAATAGGAGCGAAGTTACGCAACATTGCATATGTGCAATTTCATGCAGGCAAGCAATAAAAAGTTTAAAGCAAGCAATGATGGTTTAAATATAAATTTCTATTAATTTGTATTTTATATTTTTGAAATGGAATTATATGCTTTTAATAACTTAAACTAAGATATATTTCCCAGTTTTTTATATAGTCAATTAAAATTGACAATTTTAAACAAAGGAAAATAAAAAACACTGATTTGCAAGGACACAAGCATTTTGATTCTTAATTTGAAGCTCATTGTATAAGAATTCATAAAATAAGTACATAAAACATTATTCATTACCAAATTGTTTAAAACAATTTCTATTTTGATTCTATTTTGATATATTATTAAAACATACTCTTGTCTAAACTATTGAACAGCTAACATGAGTGCATCCATTGCACCCTGGTAATTTACATGTTAAACGCTTGTTGTTCCATTCTGGCCAGAGATCAAAATGGTCCAACCGAACTTCTGTTTGAGACAGTGGGAAACTTCTCGAATGTTTCGTCATTTTTTGCAAGGTTGCAAAGTTTTTTGATGATTCGGAAGGTTTTCCAATTTTTGTGGATAGTTTTCCTGCTTTGTAAAGACTTTCTACCACTTACAAACGAAAATTGACAAATATTATTTCTTCACGATGATTACCGCTTTATTGTTACGCATGCTTAGCAATGCATTTACTAATTATCGTATAGCGTATTTTTATCTTGTAGCTTCCAATAAAGGAGTGGAACAAATCGACTTCCCCCCATATATGTATTGTATTGTGAAACAACCCAATTAACATTTTGACGAGGGGTGATTCGTAACAAATCGCTTATGAAACTTTTTTCTAATTGTTTTCGAATAGTTGCGTTCCGACTGCATCATAGGTTGGCTTGATGCTTAAAGAAAGCACCGATTGAAATTATGACTTTGTTAAATTCCATTCAAGATGTTTTTAGCCCAATCGAAACAAAGAAACTATTTTTTTCTAATTCAACATCTTTTTCAGTCTCAACTATTCTCAAAATTTCTGTCATTAAGGTAAGATAAGATAAGGTTCGTCTCGGTGAATCGTTGTCAAATTGCTTTCTTTAGTTTTGGAGACTCGTTAACGAATTGCTTCTTATAGTTTTGGCGAATCGTTAATGAATTCCTTTTTTTCGGAATTGACGATCCGTTAACGAAGGAGGAATTTCTCCCGCTCGCGATATTATAAGTGAATCGCTTCTAATAATTGCTAATGAATGAAATGTACGAGAATGCGATTCGTAAACGATAACATTAGTGAATCATTTTGTTTGTTGGGAATATTCGGACTAAAGAGCTGCACGACTACATGCGTGCCGTTTCAAAACATTCTCATTAGAACGAAATGAATTTCAGCAACTATATTAAGGGAACGAATGGAATGAGAGTCCACACAAAGCGCTTAGAATGGAATGGAATGTGGCACTTGTGTACAAGGAATACTCTCAAAGGAATACTCTCAATTTTAGAGTATTCGTTTGAGAGTACTTCCAAATGGCTGAGCGTCATGGTATAATAATACAAGGTAGCATTGACAGTTGCTTGGGAAATCATATACTGTCAAAAAATATACTCAAAAAGAGAGCGCTCACAATCCGCCATTGAAAACACAAGCAATGTTGAAAACGTTGAAGTGAAAAAAACAACAACCACAGCAGCTGCTGATGTATTTCCACAAAAAGCTGTTTTTGACAATTTATGTTTTCCTGTTGAAGAGAAAATAAGCAGTTGTCAATGCTACCATGTATTATTATACCATGGCTGAGCGTAATGTTATTGAATAAGACCCATATTACACGGTGCTCGTTTGCTCGGCGTGCACATAATTTTGTTGTTGTTTCCAATGCAAAACTGTCAAAAATCAGTGAGAGTGTGAGAGGATGAACACTTTGTAGACCGAGCAAAATATGTTCATTTGTGCTCGGTGTACATGGCAGCGAGCACCGTGCAACAGTGTTGCTGGGTGGTGAAATTAAATAGTTGGGCGTTTTAGTAGCTAAAAAGTACATTTTGTTAAGAAAAGTGCTACTATTGTACTATAATAGTATGAAGAAAATAGTTGTCGGAAACCCTTGTTGGAATAAAGTGCAGGAGAAAAAGCAAGGAACTGAATGAAATGTCAAAACTAGCTCGGCGAGCATATTTCTGTCGTGTAACATACCAACGTGCAAATTGAGAAAAGAGAATAAAAGTGTTCATTGCACGCCGAGCAAACGAGCACCGTGTAATATGGGCGTTAGAAACTGAAAGTTTGATCTTGTTTTTTGTTGTTGTTTTATTTTTTTATAGTACTTGTACTAAGATATATATAAATATAGTACTAAGATAAATACATAAAAAGTTATTAAAAAAATAAAATTCTTAGTGAACCAAAATGTAATTTCATGAATTTGGAACATATTATCCAACTCAGTTTTCCCCATATTATTATGAACGAAAATTATTTCGTTGAAAAATTCACAATTTATGTCTATTTGTTTGTTAATTTGTAACTCACTATAATGTTATTTTTATAACAGTTTTTACTAAAATTCATATTGTATAAAAAATAAAATATTTGACAACATTAAAAGCAAACAACACTGGAGCAAACACCAAAATTCAGCGAAACTATTTTAAAGTACTCTCAATACTTCGAATGCATTACATAAAAAAGAGGTACAAACCAGTGTTGCCAGATTGAGCAAATTGAACAAAGATCTCTTTTACATTGGTCAAGAATTGAAAGGAATTTTACAATTCAATTAATTGAAGGAATTGGCTGAGAAGAAAGGGGGAAAAATTGACGATACGCTTGTTTTGTACCGTCAACTTTTTGGGTTCAAAAGAGAACATCAAAAAAATTGCTTTCAACTCTTGGCCAATGTAAAAGGGGTAAAAGAAACAAGTGAATTAAATTCAAAAATAGCAAAACAAAATAGCCGGTAAGTCCCGCTTTATACATGTAAAGAGTCAACGGTCAACTTGTTGGTGAGAGATAAATATATGTACACTAATAAAAAATTTATAACGGTTCTTAATCATTTAAAAATTTTTCACTTGTTTTATTTTGGGTAAAGGTAAATTTTCTCCGAAATCGGTAAATTTTTTCCAATTAGTGGTAAATTTCAGTTCGTCTCTCTGGCAACACTGGTACAAACGACAAGATTGTAAATATTTATTTAACTCTCTAAAATAGAATGGCACATTTATTCGCTCTGGAAAATTGTTGTTTAACACTCATTCCTTTCTTTTTGTAAATGACTTGAGAATATGGAATACTCGCTTAGAATGCATAGAATGGTAAACAAAAGGAGTACATTCCTGAGCTATGGTCTCAGGACTTTTACCCAGTGGTTTGACATCAAATTAACAACTTTATTATTTCTCCATGAAATCGAACGTACGTTAACATCATCATGGTAAGCTACATATTCCACAGACTCCATTCGAGATGTTTTCATTAATATGGGAACACTCGGTAGTTTTGAGTTCGGAATTCTGTTCCGACGGATTGTACCCAATAAATACCCCTTTTGGCTAGTTCAATCATTAGTGGTAGTGTTGATATAATGAATATCATAAAAAAGCTTTGTAATTCATATGAGAAGTACTTCCGGTAAGAGTCTTTTGTAACAATATTTACACAAGCCCAAGATAATTTTCTTCGTGGTGACGAAGACAGGGGCTGTTTTCTTGGCCCAAGAAATTTATTTTTAAAATTAATTTATTTTTAATTTTAGCTTTAAATATAGTTAAGTGCATGGATTATATTGCACATCTGCAATATAATCTCATATCTGCAATGTAGCTTCAAAATGTTTCAAAAGCATGATATTGCATATTTGCAATCAAGCCATTTATTTTATGAAGTTAAAGTTATAATGCCCAAAAAATAAGTAAGCTTAAAGAAAATTAACTTATATTCTGGAACATTACTTAAATTTGAAGGTTTTGTTGATATTTCTCGTATAATTATTTAAAATATTCACTTAGTTTTTCTACGCATAAGACAGACCTTGAACAAAAGAAGACAACAACTAATAAAAAAATGTCTAAATTTATTTTGAAATAAAATTCCGTTAGATATATTTACAGGGTGTGTATGCTATATCTCTATATCTCTTAGAAGTCAACATTGCATATGTGCAATCCCATGCAACGAAGGGTTAATATGCGTTATTTCCCTTAGTGTACAAAATCTCAGTGTATCTTTTTTTTTTGAATTAATTAAAAATTGTAGAGATATCTAAAGAAGCATTCGTTTCTATAAAAAAACGAGTTCTACACTTCTTGTTGATATACTTTCAAGATGAAAAAAATAGTTTATTTTTCAATAGGTTTGGGAGATAACACGATAGTGCCAACTTTCCGCCTGGTCTACAGTAGCAAACGCCACTGCATAAGCTGCTTATGAGTTACCAGAAAATATTTTTTCTTAAAAGTAGGCAAGCTTGGCCGTCTATATGGGGCAGAATACTTAGCTCTGTTCCTATGCAAACAAACTCAAAAACAAATCAGAAATATTTCAATTAATTTTGCATTCTTTGGTGGGAAAATGAAAATTCATTTTATTTCAAAGGGTTTTCCGCAGCCTAAACAACAAGCATACAATTCGCACAAACACACACACACACACACACACACACCTCCATTACTTCAACTCCCCGCCAAAATGACCGCAATCACTGAAAACTAATAACTTTTCGGGTTGTTTATTCATGAGTCTCTTCTACTTCTTCTTTCTGTGCTGCTGCTAGCCTTCCAGTTATTGCTCTGACTTGGCTGGCATGGGTTTGGCACGATTTGTTCGTTTGTTTGTTTGTTTATTTGGCTGTTGCTTGGTTTTTGTGCGGTTCTATCTAGTAAATCGTTGTTGCTCACCGCAAAACAGATGAATTCGTTCAAACGTCAAAAGTCAGATTTTATTTCACTGAATAATAATAACTAAAGTTTTCATTTTAAAGTCGCGGGATATTATTTTTTGTCTTTGCTCCTTTTTCTTTGTTGGCTGTTTATTTGTTAATTTTTTTTTTGTTTTTTTTTTTGTTCTTTTTTTTTTAGAACATTCAGGCAGCAGCTGTTGGAAGACAGCTTTGAATGTTCAACAATTATGTTTTTACACCGAGTTTCGCGAATTGTTTCACGCCTTTTTATTTGGTGTGTTTTGTTAAATTTTTTTTTGGCATCCTCAAATTAACGTTTCCGGTTGAAGGAAATATGAACTGATTGCTGGTGGTGTTGACTGATATATTGAATATTTTATTTTAAGTCGTGTTACTATTGACTGATCTTAAAAAATGGATGATATCAATAGGGTTATAGTTCAACTTGAGCTCAAGCTTTTCATGGCTTATTAATTTTCGAAAATTTCAATCCTTAAACGTTAGACACCACTAACGACAGTTACAGTAAAAAAAGGAATTAATTCAAAGGAATGTTATTTCAAAACAATCTAATTCTATTCAATTCAATTTCTATGCCCCAACAATATTGAATACAAGAAACATATCCAAGACCACGTATGCACTCCTTTTTATCTTGTTAAGGACGATTTTGACGCTTTTATTGAATTATTATTTAAGAATTCATATTTAAATGTTGCGTACAAGCGCACCTGGTATCCGCACAGCATAAGACATCATAAAATAGACCATGTGGCGCATTTGCGCTACTACCTTCCACAGCATGATATGGAATCACTTTAACATAATTTCGCTATAAAAATTCATTGAATGCTCCTATGATAGCTTGTACCACATCATGAAATACAACACTACAAATAAAAAAAAAAAAAAAAAAAATAAAGAAACAACAATATAATTGTATCCATCAGCAATGCTGTCATCGTAATCGGTGCCAATTTCCGAAGAAAAAAATTTTTTTTTTGTGTGTTCAGGCTACTTCTACCAGAATCATATGCTGATCATTGGCTACAGTTTGTTCTGTCTTCTTGACTGTCTGTCTGTCTGTCATTCAGTTTGTTTGTCTGTCCATCTCTGCAACATATTGTCCATCATACAAACATTCCAAGGACTTTAGGACGATTGACTAAATCAATTCGCATGCCACATTGCATACCAATACACAAAGCTTGACTAGCGCTACAGCAGATGTAGCAGCAGGAGCCTTCGAAAAGGACATAATTTTATAAGGTAAGCTTAAGTAATCTCGTAAAATAAACGATTTTCGAGATATAGTTATACGTTTTTGTTACGTATTGGCATTACGAATGCGTCGCAACATAAAAATGTAGATTGCCTCGAACATTTAGTACGTTTGTATATGATTGTTTGTGTGTGTGTCTGTGTTGGTGTGACTATAAGTGTTTGTTCGATTGTGTGTGTGTGTCAGCGTGTGTCCTTTTATTTATGTCATCAATAAAGTTAAATTGAGAAACGCTTGGGTGGAGCCAACGAACAACATTTAAGCTAAATAAACATTTACACTTTGGATAGGTGTGGCCTTTTTCACCTTCCACCTTTTAAGGGTTTTTATTGTATTTTCTTCTGTTTGCGTTTTTTATTTCTATGGAAAATTATGTCATCCATAAAATAAAAACAATTTTTACAAGTTTGAGTTTCAATACGATTAGAATATGTTTTTTTTTTTTTTTGCCTTTGTACATACCAACTCATGTAAATAAATTGTTGTCGGAGTTTGTTACTGATTGTGAGAGAGCTGACAGTGGAAATTAATGCGACATTTTTGTTAAAATTTTACGATCTCGCGAGTAGAGTCAAAACAATTCAACTTTATTAAACTTTCATCGCTTTATAATAAAATGAAATTTGAAGAGATATGATCAACATCAAAACTAGAATTATTTCGCCAGAGGTTAAATTTTAGAGAAAAACTTTTAATTTCTTACTTTCACCTGCTCTGTGAAGATTTCTGTGTGCAGAAAGGTATTTCTTCATGGGACAAGATAATGCCCGTGTAAAAATGTAGTGAAAAGTGATCGCTCCACTTGAGAATATTATGAAAAATCTTATTTTATCGAAAATATATATTCAAATCGCACACTTTCACACATCGCAATTCATGATCTATAGTCGAATTGTCTGTTCCCTGAACGTATAATTCTTTACTTAAAAATGTATATTTGGTACCATGTTATACTGCCGTTCTAAAAAAGAAAGTCGTACCGAGCCGCTACAAGATCGCTAATGCAACAATCATGAAACGGTGTTGCATGGAATTATAACTCGGTGAGTATATTCATTCCGACAAATGTTATACAACGAAAATGATGAATTTGTTCTTTGCCTTACGACAAGAATAAAAATATAAAATATAATGTCGTCAGGTAGCAGCTTGTGCAACGAAAATATAATATTGTTGCATGGAATTATTACTCGCTCAGTAAGGTTGGTACAGGAAATTATATTTTACGGCAGCAAAAATCGAGACTTTGAACTTACAAAAAAAAAATAAAAAAAGAAAAAATTTTGCACCGTCACACCTTGGAGGCAACCGCTTAAGGGGAGGTTCTAGCAGAAACGTAACGTAATTGCAGGTTTTTGAGCGAACGAAAATCTTTTTTAAAAAAATCTTTTGTGGCATTTATTAATGTATATTTCAAGAACATTATACAGTTTCTCGATGAAAATAATTCAAAATGGCGGTTGAAGGTCTCGCTGATCAAAGCCGTGCCCGGCGATAGCCGATGTGCACTGGACACTCTACAGCCCTGCCAAGTGATGTGAAAAAAAAAAAAAAAAAAAAATGTTAACCTCGATGAAATTTGAGGGGCCTTATAAAAAAAACCCTCTTTTCCTCCTTTTTATTTTGCTTTAATTTAATTTAATTTAATTTAATTTAATTTTAATTTAATTTTTAATTTATTTGTAGTAATTATTAGCATACAAGATTTAATCTTTTAAATGCAACAATTTGGATAATTAATAATAACAATTGGGATAACAACATATTAAAAATAGTGCTTAAGCAATAATTGTTTAAAGTTAAGAACATATTAGAATTACATTTTATAGTTTAAATAACATAAAAGAAATCAGCAAAGCGATATGATTTGAAATTGAATTAAATTTAAAAGATGTGTATCCGTTGTAGAATAAGAAAGATTAAATTAGAGAATTTATTTTGAGAATTAGAGAGAAATTTAAAGAAGAGTTAAGAGAAATGTTCATAAATTAAGTGTTTAAATTTTGTTGTGTTGTTAATGCGTTTTATATGATTTGGTAGGGAATTCCATAGTCTTATAGCGCTAATGAAAAATAGTCTACTTGATTCGTTGTACCTAAAATGGGGAACTATGATAAATAAGTTTCTAGTGGATCTACAGAATTGAAGTTTTTCGAACAAATAGTTTGGCCTTTTTAAAGTTATAAGTCTATGCAGAAAAATACAGATTCTTGCATTGAGATAATGTGTGATACTGCAGCCAAGTATGCGATTACTAAACGCAGATATATGGTCAAACCTTCGAATACCGTACACGTATCTAGCTGCATTATTATATACCACTAGAAGTTTATGCGATGACCTTGAGTCGAGCTTACAATAGACAACGTCGGAATATGTTATTAGAGGTAAAATTAATTGTATCACCAATTTACGTCTAGTTTCTGTGGGAACAAACGGGGCATATTTCCTTAAATTTCGTAGGGAATAGTAAACTTTTCTAACCATACTATTAATATGGTCTTCACACGTGAGTGAAGAGTTCATAACGAATCCTAAATTTACTACTTTATTTACAAAGTCGAGCTTTGTACCACTTAGGAAAATAGGAGGCAGATCATTCAAAGGAAGTCTAGATTTGACTACTGGTAAGACATGCGATTTTAGAGGATTCAACCTTAATTTATTTTCCCCAGCCCATCTGCTGATTGCAGCCAAGTCCTCATTAATTCTTGCACATAGATCTTCAATGAGGCATGTGGGTCGGGAGCGATAGAGTTGCAGGTCATCCGCATATGCATGCATTGTTACATTCTTACATAAAGAAAAGATGTCGTTAAGGAACATTGTAAACAGAAGTGGTCCAAGTACAGAGCCTTGAGGTACCCCGCTGCCAATAGTACTGTAGCTTGAGTATTTATTCCCTAACTTGACCCTTTGTTTTCTTCCAACCAAATAGCTTTTCAAAAAATTTACAGCAGGAACCGAGAAGCTGAAGCAGATTTCCAACTTTTTGCAGAGCATTATATGGCTTACACTATCGAACGCTTTAGAAAAGTCCAAGAGACAGACTAGGGTGAGATCGCCTTTGTCAAAATAAGTTCTGATATCGTCCAGAATTTTTACTACAGCGGTGGAGCAGCTATGGCCAGTGCGAAAGCCAGACTGAAGAGGAGACAAGAGATTGTGTACACTAAGATACTTGGAAATCTGTTCAGCAATAAGGGATTCGAGCACCTTTGACAAGGACGAGAGAAGGCTTATTGGACGGAAATCACTGGGTACAGCTGCCATTGGCTTTTTTCCAATAGGCATAATCGTGGCGACTTTCCAGATTAAAGGAAACGTTGAACTTGTAAGGCAGTGATTGAATATGTGCAAACTCTGCAAACTGCATTTTGCAATTCATCCAAGCTGCAAATGCGAAGGCTCGTCTCATTTTTTCCCAGCCTGATGTGAACTGTGCCGCGAAAGGTAAAAACATTAAAAATTTTTTTCTGGCGTTTATGGGCGATCGCAGCTTGCAAGATTTTTCTGTTGATCGCATTAAGACTCTCGTGAATAAAAACGTTGTTATCAGAGTCAAAACCTGCAGCTCGCAGATTTACAGCAGCTTTCGCTCGTCTGCGATAATCGCCGAAAGCTTTCGGAGTGCGATTGCGATCGAATTGGGAGCAAAATTTAGCTATTACCACCGAATTATGATTATGATTATGCGGGCTTGGCTTGACACGGAAAATATCTTTAAGCTGCGGCGGCTGGAAATCAACGAAGTGACAGATCCTGTTAAAAATAATTTTTAGATTTTCATCTGCAGAGAGCGGCACTCCAAACAAGATAGCATCCGATGAAATATCTTTGTTGCTCGAGTTATTGCTGTTGAGGTGCTCAATTTGTTGTTTCTCTAATTCATCGCACCGTGAAGTTAAAGCTTGCAGTTGATTATTGAGCAAGATGAATTTGTTTTCACACTCGCTGACGATAGATTTGAGTGCGTTTATTTCGACATCGATTTTAATGGTCAACTTATCTTCGATGCTAGCTATTTCTGCGGTTAGCCGCTTAGCAGAATTTTCATACTGCTCAAAAAGACGATCTTCCAATATCTTTCTTTCTGTCTTTATGTTATTGCTCAGTCGCTGTTAACGTTAAAAAATAATGATAATAAATTTTTTTGCAAAAAACGCTTCCTGAAGGCCCCTTAAATTGAAAAAGCTTTAATTTGAACCATCAAACATCGAAATCGGTCAAGTCGTTGAAGCGGAATCGTGTTCAACGCGGAAAAAGGTGTTTCGAGAAAAACGCGTTTAAAGTTTGACAAAGAAAAAAATCGTAAGTAATGTTTTTTTACTATGACTCGTTCCCTGAAATGAGATAGGGAAATATCCTTGTGACTACATATTTTCAAGATCCTAAGGATGAAAATAAAGCAAAAAACAAAAACAAAAATTTTCCGTCGATTTCTACTAGAACCTCCCCTTAATGCAGTAAAAATGCAACAGCAATGAATAATCGTTGCATGGAATTACAACTCGGTGACTGTTCGTGCTGCGATAAATTTTATGGAGCGACAAGAAAGGGTGAGGTTTTTGCCCATATAATAAAGAATAAACAAGAATTGATGTTGTCATGAGGTGCCTCGGGGAACCAATGTGCTGAAAATACATCATTGCTGCATGGACATTAGACCGTACCTCAAAAAAAAAAAGTTCGCGAATATGACGTATTTTTGCAAGACAATTACGAAAAAAAATTTTTTTTTTTATCGAACGTAGGGGTCGCTCTTTTCATTTTCATCATATCATCGGTATTAAAAGTCTGATCATATTGAATAACATGTCGATGTTTTTGTCTGAAAGAGACCAATTATTTTTTCACCAAAATAAAAAAAAAAATATTCCTACAAGTCCTTGGAAGGTCTTCAATTGATTTTGAGGAATTTTAAAGCTCGTAAAAGAATAAAAAATCTGTAACGCCAATGCTAAAAGAGGTATCAACACTATTTTTGTTGTGATTTATTAAATATACAATGTATTATTATTTTATTTTTTCACATTCTTGCAATAACTCCTCCTTTGAAGCCGGTGTTGGTAAACACCAGAGATGAAGTAATATGTCAAAGCGCGACCCCTACGTTCGGTCAAAAAAAATTGACGTTCGTAATTGTCTCAAAATGTTAATGTACCATACAAAGCAAAAGTAAAAGCATAATAAAAAAAAAACTAAAATTGGACAAATATTAGAACAAGGATCCAAATCCAAAATCAGATTAGAACAAGGATTAGAAAAAGGATGTGGACTAGAATTTGATCTGAAAAAATGCAAGAATTTGGCAACTGCTTGGACTAGGATGAGGATAGGGATTAAAAAAAGGACGAGAAAAAGGATGTAGTCAAGTAAATAATTCAGTTTATTATTTGGACAAGGAAGTGGAAAATAGTTTGGACAACGTTTAAAACAAGAATAATAAAATGGTTGGGACAAGTATTGTGGCAGAGATTCGGACAAGAGCTAGATCTAGAAGTTGTACATGTATTTAAACAAGAATTTGGAAAAGTTTTAGAAAATGGACGAGATAAGGGATTTTTTTGAAAATTTTTAAAAAAATTTTCAAATCTCTGAGTGGATGTTAAAAAAGTAAAAAAAAACGCTTTATACTGATTTTGATTCCATATCTTACATATTAATACGCAAACATCGAATGTTGTCGTACACTTTTCTAATATTTATAATAAAAAAAAGTTAAAGAAATTTATATCATTCCAAAGGTACTGCACCACAGATGTGCCGAAAAATAAAATTAACAAAAAAGGTCAAGTATGTTATGTGATAATTGCATTTAAAAATAAAAGTATGCAGTCTAATACCCATGGCTGTAATTTGAATCTCTGACCCTTTCAAATTTTGCAAACAATTGTTGCTCCTCTATCTATCTCTCTCTCCCTCTCTTTGCTTATTAGATTCCACATTATTTTACCAAACAAAAATTGGAGCTGTGTGGCATTGTTGGTTTTGCTGTTTTTTCTTAAATGCAATAGCAAAAGCAAAAATAAAAAATGTAACTTAAAATTAAAGTAAGGATACGTATTAGGTAAGCATTAGGGCAATGGAAGATCAGGATCATTAAATTTAAAGATTAGCACCAGGAAGTTGGTCAAAAATTTTAACACAGATTAGAGTATAGAATTGGACAAGGATTAGAATAAGAATTGGGAAGATGACTTCGACAGGGCTGAGTTGACGGTAAGGAGAAAGATTGAGACATACCTAAAACAATATTTGGGACAAGATTGGGAAAATTATAAAGACAAGAAATCAGACAAGAATTTGAATTCACTAAGAACAAAACTTAGAACAAAAGAAGTGAATGCAGGACTAGGAAAGGATTTAAACAAGGATAAGGTCAGGAACTTGGACATGGATTTAAACAAGATTTTGGATAGGAAGACGTAAATTAGAGCAAATATAAGAATTAGAATTAGAACAAATATAAGAATAAGAGTAAGAATGAAGACAAGGTTGGGCATAAATAAAAGAATGGGGACAAGGATAAAGATACACTGTCACATCAAAACCTACGGATGGGTACAGAATACTTATTTTTAACTTTTCAAAGCGGTTTTCAATAAAAAAAAGCAAACAAGAGAAAAAACGATTTTGATATGGTCGAATTTCGACCACAGGCAATACTAGTAAATTTAAATATGCAGCATTTTTTAACTAAAGAATAAACAGAAAATGTTTTGAAAAGAAGTACGAACTTAAGATTTTGAAGTTCTTTTCCACGAGGTTAAAATTTCTAAGCTGTATCAAAAAATAAACATGTCAAAAGTTAATTTTCTTTTCAAAATTTGTTTCTTACACATTATATTGTTGCATTAAAATTAACAGACAAAAGCTAAAGATAAGTTTAATAAAATTTTTTTATATCTATACCACTGTAGATTTTAAGCAAATGAACCTGAACTTGCTGACGTGCATAAATTAAATCCTGAACTTATGGCAAACCATCAAATCTTGATAACCTTTTTCGGATAATGTTATTTTTTAGCTAACAATAAATAACACATAGGCACAAGCAAACACACACACAAAATCATACACACCTACACTCACTTAAATATACATACATCAAGTGCAAATCTGTGATGGAATAATATTAATAAAGCCAAGAAATTGACAAAAGCTTCAAAGTGACAAATTCGTCTTGTGGCCTGATAAATGATGCTCAAGACAGCTGAGGAAGATGCTCAACCGATTTCTAACCGCACAAAGGAACAAGGTAAATATTGATGATAGCTGGTGTTGGAGCATGACTGCGTTGTGAATTCTCGCTACTTGCTACTTACTTTGAAAACAGCATAACCACACGAAAACACACACATACACACACATAAAAACACACACAAATACACACTCCATAACGGACAAATAATGTTAAGCAATGTTAAATCCCAGCGGAATAGCCGCATAAAATCTGCCTTATTCTGCATATCCGGTATGGCTGAGCCTTAATTGAAGCTGGAGAAGAAGAAGAATAAGGATGAACTGATTTATAAATATGCATATATATATATACATATGTATATATATGTATGTATATAAAATATGTGCGCATATTTAAGCATAAGAATGCAAAAAGTCAGCAATTGTGTCTGAACCATCGTCTTGCTGTCTAATGGAGGAGCACCTGACGGCGTCGTTGTAGTATAACGACAAACGTATGTACGTCCAGAAGACAAACCAAGGAAAACGAATGACTACCGCCCGTTTTCTTAGCGTTCTTAACTCAACTTGAGCTCTTGCCAAGTGCAATTTCCAGATTTAACTGATAGCGTACGTTATGCTCAACAACGCTAGATGGCGCGTTGCCCACATTCAGCGTCTTTGGTTTTGTATGACATGAGTTGCAGTTGCTGTTACCGATGCTGCTGCTGAAGCATCTATCAATCTTCACAGTCAAGTGCAGGAACTTCTTCTGCTGCTCCCGTGTAGCATAAGCCGCAAATGCATCGCAATGGATCTCAATTTTATTGTAACATTAGGAAATTCTTGGCTAAAGAAATGAAGGTGATTGTTGCAGAACGTGGTTGTGGTCGCTAGTCGCTGCAACGTTGCATCGTTTGTATTTGCAGCCTTGCAACGGCTGCAATTTATGCTTTCTACTGTTCTGTAATTTTTTATTCGATATTTAAATGTGAGCAAATTTTTACAAACATAGCCTAATTTGTTTGCTCAGATCCAGATATATGAGGGTTTAGTTTTGTGGAATTGTTTTTAAAACTTTTTGTGGAAAACTGTTGTAGTTTTAAAATAATTTGTGGAGGATTATATCACTTGAACAAAGGTAATTCTAGCTTTAAACTGATCCAAAAATAACCATTTTCTTTATGTATAATTCCACTCTTAATTCTGGTTACCCTTAGACTCCAAAAACGGTCGATACAAAATTTTCTAAATCCAAACTCAAGCCCGACCACAACATCTTCCTTTTCTTCCCAAGCCGTTCTTTAGCTGCTCGTAAAAAGAACCACATCCATTCCATTTAACATATAAGTAAATCAAAAATTCTATTTTATATCCCTTCACATCCCCTGTGTGTACGTTTGCTTCTCTACTTTTTACGATTTCTACCCGACTGCCCTGTAGCAAACTTTTTGCACTTCGCAATGATTTGTCACAGCCGTGTGAGCAGTAACAGCAGCAGCATTCAAGACCGTTTCAAGCATGTCAACTATAGCAATGTCCCAATGGTATGAAGCTGTGGTTACTTTACTAACATGCCAATATTTGGCCAAAAATATTGCCAATGAAGCTAGTCTTAAAAACAAAAACAAAAACAAAAATGAAAATAGAAAAAAACCAAAAATGCCAAAGGAATTGAACACAAGTTCAAGCAAAGAAAACTTTAGCCATTCTGTTTGTGGGTAGTAAATATATCCTCGGCTGTTCCAAATTCTCTATATATCACATTGATCGATTACAGTTATTTCTTATGCGTTTTTTCAATGTTGCTGCTGCTGCTGCTCCTTTGATTGTACTGGTTGTTGTTGTTGGTGTTGATGTTAGTGGTGCCATTGGAAAATGGCAAACAGCAAAGTTGTACGTTGTCACGTTTGGGAATTTCATTATTCTTCATATAAATGATGGCAACTTGAAAATCTGGCACACTCGAAAACGAAATTCCGAAAGTGACCAAGATGAATGTTTGCAATGAACTTGAATATGAAATATGATGATGTCACCGGAGCAGGACGAACGAACGACATAAGCGAAAGATGTTGGCTCAGTGGAAGCAATATTGAGTCAAGCTTAATTTTATGCATTGGCAATGAATCGATTCAAGTTTTATGTGTTTTGGCAAAAATTTTAATAGCCTCTAGATAACGCATCTATTTTTTAACTCAAACGAAAGAAGTTTAAAAAAAAAAAATAAAATATGAATGAAATATTTGAAAATATAGTAAAATGAAAATGAAATATTTTGGTTAATAAAAAAGAAATTGTAAAATGTTGCAATTTGCAAAAACGTAAAAAAAAATAAGTAGTTCTGGTAACATTATAATTCCGCATTGGTTTTGGTGAGTTCGATTGAACTCTATACTAAGCTGCTAAAATATTGGACTCTGGAAATCATAGAAAAATGCTGATGAGTGTAGCGGCTCACGAAACAGCTGTTTAGTCTGCTAGTGATTCTTTTTTGAAAGAATTTGTTGTTGTTGTGATTTGTTACTTCCTAAATGCAATCAATGGCATCTGTAGTCGAATAGTAACTTGCTTGACAGGTCACACAAACGAGCTGGATTCGAATCCAGGCCAAGTCATGGTCGCTTGAAATGAATTGAAATTCAAAATTCATCAATGCATGCGATTTAAAAGTTGTAGTTGATGGTAAAGAATGTTTGCGGAAAGGATAGTTAAGTAACTTGAATTGACTGAGGTAAGGACAGAACACTTGCTTCAAGTGAATCTCATTTAATTCAATCATTAATAAATCATTCCATTTACAACCAAAGCAGAATATACTGAATCCTGAATCTAAAATTCTTCAATAGCTAAAAAAATCTTTGTCCTAAATTTTGTACTTATTCGTATTCTCATTCTGATTCTCGTCCTATGCCTTTTCCTTATCCTTGTCCAAGTCTTTATATAAATTCTTGTCCAATCCTAGCCATAATTTTCGACCTTATAATTTTGCAAACCTTTGATTTAATCCGTGATCTTATTCTAGTCATACTTCTAGCCCAAATCCTTGTTTTATTTCATCTCCAAAGTCATTGAAATAACCCTTATCCAAATCTTTGTATTAATCCTTGCTCTTTTCTTTATCATAATCCTTATCTTTATCTTTGTCCTAATCCTCCCAAAAAGCCTTATCCAAATTCTTGTCGTTACCTTTGCCATTATTCTTGTCTCAATCTTAGTCCCAATCCTAGTCGAAATTCCTGCCCAACCCTAGTTGAAATCATTGATAGTTGATAATAATAGTGAAAATCCTTGTTCTAACACTTGTCCTGATCCTTTATTTAGTCAATTTCCCAATCTATGTCAAACAACTTTGTCCTATCCGTACCCTTGATTCTTGTTGTTTTGTTTGTAGTAATCTTTGTCCTAGTCACTTTCACAAACTTTGTCCTAACTGTTGGCCAAGTTATGTTCCAAATCTATTTCCTAATATTTGTCCTTACCTTTTTATACTTGTCTTTTTAACCTTGTCCTAATCTGTATCTTAATCCTTATTTTAATCCTTTTCCTAATTCTTACGCTTATCCTTATCTAAATCCTTGTCCTTAACCGTATCCTAAAGCTTGTCCTTAACCTAATTTTTTGTTTTTGTTTTTATTTTTATTTTTATTTTTATTATTATTTAATTTTTGTTTTTATTATTCTTTTATTTTTATTTTTTTTTTTTATTATTATTTTATTTTGATTTTTATTTTTATTATTATTTTTATTATAATTTTATTTTTATTTTTAATTTTATTATTATTTTATTTTTGTTTTTATTACTTTTTTATTTTTATTTTTTTTTTTATTATTATTTTATTTTTATTTTTATTTTTATTATTATTTTTATTAATATTTTATTTTTATTTTTATTTTTATTTTATTTTTGTTTTTATTATTATTTTATTTTTTTTTTTTTATTATTATTTTATTTTTATTTTTATTTTATTTTTATTTTTATTTTTATTTTTATTTTTATTTTTATTTTATTTTTGTTTTTATTATTATTTTATTATTATTTTATTTTTATTTTTATTTTATTTTTATTTTATTTTTATTTTATTTTTATTTTTATTTTTATTTTTATTTTTATTATTATTATTATTATTATTTTTATATTTATTTTTGTTTTTGTTTTTGTTTTTGTTTTTGTTTTGGTTTTTGTTTTTGTTTTTGTTTTTGTTTTTGTTTTTGTTTTTGTTTTTGTTTTTGTTTTTGTTTTTGTTTTTGTTTTTGTTTTTGTTTTTGTTTTTGTTTTTGTTTTTGTTTTTGTTTTTGTTTTTGTTTTTGTTTTTGTTTTTGTTTTTGTTTTTGTTTTTGTTTTTGTTTTTGTTTTTGTTTTTGTTTTTGTTTTTGTTTTTGTTTTTGTTTTTGTTTTTGTTTTTGTTTTTGTTTTTGTTTTTGTTTTTGTTTTTGTTTTTGTTTTTGTTTTTGTTTTTGTTTTTTGTTTTTGTTTTTGTTTTTGTTTTTGTTTTTGTTTTTGTTTTTGTTTTTGTTTTTGTTTTTGTTTTTGTTTTTGTTTTTGTTTTTGTTTTTGTTTTTGTTTTTGTTTTTGTTTTTGTTTTTGTTTTTGTTTTTGTTTTTGTTTTTGTTTTTGTTTTTGTTTTTGTTTTTGTTTTTGTTTTTGTTTTTGTTTTTGTTTTTGTTTTTGTTTTTGTTTTTGTTTTTGTTTTTGTTTTTGTTTTTGTTTTTGTTTTTGTTTTTGTTTTTGTTTTTGTTTTTGTTTTTGTTTTTGTTTTTGTTTTTGTTTTTGTTTTTGTTTTTGTTTTTGTTTTTGTTTTTGTTTTTGTTTTTGTTTTTGTTTTTGTTTTTGTTTTTGTTTTCGTTTTCGTTTTCGTTTTCGTTTTCGATTTTACTTTTACTCGAGATTTTATGTCGTATCATTTTTTCTGCAAAGGATACTTTTTGCTTTCCAATATAATGGTCAAGATATTTGAGTGAAAAACCCAAGATTAAGTCTTATTTTCCAAAATAACAACCATTGTATATGACTACATATATTCGATTGCAACAGCTTTCTATGGGCGATGTGATATTAAAAAAAAAAAAACAACAATCATTGCCAAGAAACAAACATAAACAATGAATACGCATCAATGCAAAAGTATAAACTCCAATAAATACTCCTACGTAGACGCCTATGCACATATGCACACGCATATAATTTTAAAAATGTTACTCCTTGTTCGAGTTCAACCCATGATTATCATCATCATCATCATCATTATCGGTTCAAACGAAACTTTGCTGCATGCCATGCGTTCGACTAGCCAACATTTTGTGCCCGGCTGGTCCAAATTTTCTAAATCATGCCATAAACTAAACAAAATCCAACTCAATGCAATGCAATGCAAAGCATTAGAATGCATTGCAATGCAAAACACAAAATACAAGGAGAGCTGTATTTACGTGCCAGGACTCAGGCAACTAAACAAAAACAAAAAACTTGTTTATCACTTGATAATTGGTTTTTGTCGATTGCGTTGCATTTGAATACAACAAAATAAGCCAAAAAAGATGTTGGTGAAAGAACGCAAATAAGAAGCAACAAAAACAAAAACAATACCAAGACTCGGGCAATATGGCAACACCAGAATCTGTAGCAATGATAACCAAGTTCGCAAATCTGCAAAAGTAATTCTGTCAGTGATGCCAAGTGTACATTTGGTTGTTGTTAATGTAGTTCTTGTTTTTGTTGTTGTTGTTGCTGCTGGTGTCAGAGTTGTTGGTTGGTCCTGTTGCTGCTCCTAGCTCCGATGCTGGTTCTGCTTCCAATTTCTGGTTTTACGGTGCCTGATTTTGATTGGGATTTTCAGTAGATTTGTTGCAGCAGCAGTCGAAACTGCATCCTCCATTGCATCATGGTCGATGGCGATGAAGAGACTTCTGGGTTGCCACTTGATCGGCTAGCTTGTGCGTAGCGTAACTCGTTGTTGGTATAAAGTCGAAAACTCAATTGAACTTTTGCAAAAACTTCCGCTTTTGAATGTTCAACCAAGCGTGCGGTTTAGTCTTCCGGCTCGCCATATGAGGAACGTTGGTGATATTCCTACTATTGGCCACCAGTCAGGAATATTTTGCATGATTTATCTACTATCTTTGAGTGCTTGAAAACTTTTAAAGTGCTTAAGTCAGTTCACAGTTTGAAATTATTTTATTTTATTTCTCATTTTTATTTTTTTTATTTTTTGTTTTTTTTTGTTTTTTTTTTTTGTTTTTGCTATAAATTAATTTTACTTTGCTTAAGTGTTGCATTAAAGTTAAGTTATCATACAAAATTGTCAAATAACACTTGGCAGAAATATTTTTATTAATAAGTAAATAAGTCGCTTTGAAATCCCAAGCTAACAATTGAACTCCCACGGTATTGTGAGTATCATTTCCAATACCTTCTAAACACTTTCTTGAAATTTTTACGAAGCTTGTTTGGAAAAACCCGTAGGTTTTGACATGACAGTGTTTCTTTATCATCGTCCTTATTCTTGTCTCTATCCTTTCCTTTGTTCCCAAACTTATACTCATCCTTCCTTATCCTTATCCTCATTCTTGTATTTGTCCTAATAATTTTCTTACTTCACGTTTCCAAACTCTTGTTTTAGTCCATGTCCAAATTCTTGACTTAATCGTTTTCCAAATTCCTTTCCTAGTTTGGAAAGTTGTGTATAAGGTATGTCTAAATCTTAGTCCTAAATGTATTAGGTTAGGTTAGGAATTCTTGTTATAGTCCTTTTCCGGTTTTATAGTCCGGTTTCACTTAATAAAACATAGCTTTTGTTTTCAGCTTTTCGGAACTTCGTTTGATTTTTGTTATTTTCGTTGTTGTTGTTGTTCTTGTTGTTGTTGTTGCTGTTGTTATTGTTGTTGTTGTGGTTTTTTTTTGCTTTTGCTTTTGATTTTTATGTGCTTTTGATTTTTATTTTGCTTTTGCTTCTACATTGGTTGTGCTCTTCTGTGATGCATTAACTTTGCCCCATCTGCATACAATTAATTCATGCAACAATGATGCATATACGTTACAGTAAGTGGTTCCCTGAGGTTGCTCATAATGCCGTCAATTTATTTTTTATTTTTATCATGTGGCTGAAGACCTCACCATCATTTTCGTTCCATAAAATTTACCGTTGCGCCAGTAGCTACAGTAGTTAAAATTCTATGCAACGTTTTTTCATTGTTGTAACATTTAACACTGAATTAAATGATTGCCACGCTGAAGTTATAACGATAAAAATTTGTTTAATATCTTCATTATGAGGATTAATAGCATATTTATGCTGTTGTAAAATAAAATTTACCGTAGCACGTCTCCTAAGCGAATAACATGCAAAGATATTACATTTTTTATTGCATAAGCAGGTATCTCCACATTGCGACGTCAGAATGTTGTTTTTTTTTTACTTTTATCGTAAGGCCATGATACTCTGGTTTTCGTTTTTAAACATTTAGCGTAGCGTTTTAAACATATTCACCGAATAATAATTCTATGCAATGTCGTTACATGAATGTTGCATTATCAATTTTGCATCAGACATTTTTTGTCTAATTTTTTTGTGAGGGCTTAGAACAGGCCCTGGCGTCGAAGTGGGGTATCATATTTTTTACCCTAGTACTAATACACAGCGAGTAATTATTTCATGTAACAAATTTGCATATCCGTTGCTTAAGCAAATCTCTCTAGTTCCGAAGACGTTTTTAATTTTTTATTTTTTATTTTTTTTATTTTTAACATAAAGTCAAAGATTTAACTTTGTGGTTGTGATAATAATAATAAACTGGCCATTTCAGCCCTTGAAAGGACTTTGACCGAGCTTCTTAAGATCACATTTTGTTGTGCGTGTTATTAAAAGTTTGTACACAATTTATCGAGAACTGGACCTACTAGTTTTATGCCGACTCCGAACGGCTAATGTGCATGTTCTCTAGAAGCTTTACATGGCATTTTTTACTCTCTGAGGTTTGCCACTGTCTGCAGAGAGGTGATGGCCGAACAGAAAAATTAATTCAATTAAAAAAACTTTCTGTGTCAGATGAAATTGAACCAGGGTTCTTTGGCATATGGGTCACGCACTCTACCCACTGCGCCACGGCTGCTACGATCACTTTGCGTTCGTAGTATTCTTTAAATCATAGCATCCATACTTTGCGAGTAACAATTCAATGCAACGCCAATGTATTTTGAAAAAATGCCTTTTTAAATTTTTTTTCGGAAACCTGCGCTGTAAAACGTGACTTTGTTACGTCAAAATGTTACATGGAGTTATAACTCCATGACCATTGGCGCTACGGTAAATTTTATGGAGCGAAAATAAAGGTGAGGTTGATTAAAAAAAAAGAAAGATTGATGATGTCATGAGGCCCCTAAATAAGACGGCTAATATTTTCTACGTCATCCTTTTTTTCATAGTTGAACGCAAGAATGATAGAATACAGATTACGCCAATGTGCAAACAAAATTGAAACTTTCTGCGTATGTCGGTCCAATGACGTCACGGAATAAGTGTTCCTATTGGCTAATAATTTTCAGGTGTCAAACTCATAATTTGTATGGAAATTTTATGTAAACATGACAGTGTAGCAATTTAATTTTTTCCTCCAAAAAATTAAATAGCTCTTTATTTATTAAAATTAATTAAGGAATTAAAGAAAAAAGCCAATTAGGAAAATTTTTAAATAATATTCATCTTTTGTTCGATTGTTTCTTTTATTTATAAAGAACAATAAAACAAATTTTGATTTTTGTTGTTATTTTATTAAATTTTCTCTTTCTTTCATAATTATTGTCAGCAATTCTGTATTAAGAATTCTCATGCGGAAGAACATGCGGCATTTAAAAAAAAATTATTTTACTTTTTCATTGCCGTCGATGTTTTGAGATTCATTTAAGTGTTTTTTTAAATAATCATTCGTCAGAAGGAATTGGTCCCCGTTTAGTTTATTAAAAACTGCATCACACAATTGTAGTGTTTTAATTAAGCTATTGGAAGATTTGCTTAGACCACCTTCACTTAAATGGTTGACCCGTGTAAAGCCACTGTTTTTTTTTTCTTTTAGCTTTAAAGGATTTCAGGTGGAATACCTATTCAGTCAAGTCTGCCTTGGTTCGAAATGGGGTGATAGATTAGTGGGAAGGAAAGGACAATCAAGTGAAACATGTGTAGAATGTTCTAAGCGTGGTGGAAAGCCAAAGAAACATGTGAATTTGAATCAGAGGTAAGTGTTATGCCTTTACCTCAGTCAATTCAAGTTATAAGGCAATCTCATCCACAAACTTCTCTACCATCAGCTACAACTACAACTTCAAGTCGTAAATATTGATGAATTTTAAATTTCAGTTGATTAGAAATGAGAATAGAAAATGTTAGAAAGGTTTATAAAGCGAAGTACCATGGCCTGGCCGGGAATCGAACCCGTCACCTCTGGGGTGGCAGTCGATCACGCTAACAACTCGACTACCGAGGCCGTTTTCATTTTTTTCCCCTTCTTCTTCTTTGCTACAAAAACGTTGCTATCAACTATGAAACTATTGCTTGGTACTTCATTGCCCACTGATGGAACTGCTGTCGGTTTTAATTTTGGTGCAGAGCGATTGCTGAAGCCTTTTTTAAATTCAATAGTTAATGAGACCCATTAGTGGTGTCTGTGAGAAATTACTTTTTACTCGATATTTTGAGCATTTACTCGTTGTCGTAAGCTTAAAAAGTTATTTACTCGTTAGAAAGATCTCGCTCATTGAGATGGATCTCAAGTCCTGAGAAACTTCTTAAAACGAAAGCTCTTTGTGAGAAAGTTCTTAAAATGGTATGCATAATCATGAGGTGAAGCTGACATGTCTGAGAACTTTCTCGGTAAATGTTGAGTCTCCTATCAAGTGATCTCACAGTTTATTTCAAGCAACTAAGATGGTAGAACACTTTCGCAATTGTAGTCCTAAAAAAATTTATAAGCCGCGTAGACATCTTGAAGAATCTAGCAGTAAATTTATGTTTCGTTTCAATAAAGAAAACATCGATTGGTTAGCAGAGCATTTCCTAGGGCCAACATTGGAATCGCGTGGTGGAGCTCTTACTAATTCTGAAAAAATTAGAGTATATTTAAGATTTTTGCCTGATCCTGGATTTTAAAATGGAATTGGTGTTATGTAGTAAAATTTGAGTTTCTTTTAACTCATCAATTAGAAAGTATGCTATCTTATCACTTTAATTATTTGATAAACTACAGTTTAGTTCACTTCCAGATTCGCTTTCGGACATTTTTTTTAAATTTCAAGAAGCAATGTTAACGATTGCTTTAGCTTGCTTTAAATAAACTAAAGCTCAATTGAAGCTTTAAGATCGATCTCACTTATGTTGAGTTATTTGTCATGAGCTTGATGTTCTTTTTATGCATACAATTTTGAGACTGAGACTGAGAATGTTCTTATGGCTCACTTCTTGAGATTGATCTCAGACGAATGATCTCTGAGAAACATCTTATTTTATGCATTTGACCCAATATCTTCAAAATAAACTTAGTCCTAACTTACCCATTTCTAATTTTAAGTATCTTTCGAAATCATCCTGCTTGAAATGTTAAAGCTACCCAAAGCTTTCTTTGTTTCTCATCTTTTGGGAAACGGAAAAGTGTACCTTTTTTTATCTATATTAATTAAATAAACACATTTTATTTCGTTCCTGAATTGCAAAAAAATTATTTTTAGTCATTGCAATGATTTTTTACTGCTGCTTTGTGCACATTTGCCCACTGCACATCTCATGTTTATATTTTTTCTGTTTTTTTTTTTTGCTTCGAATGTATTGCAAATCGGCACTTAAACACTTCAATTAGCTTCACTTAAACTTTTTTAATTACTTTTTTTAACTTTTAAAGACTTCTAAGCCTTTTTTCTTTAATAAAATTTGAAATTAATATTCATGTAAACAGCCGATGAAATTTTGTCTTGCGAACGGTTAAAAAGCATGGTTGCCATCTATAATTCAATTTTTTAATTTTTTTTAGAAATGTTAATTTTAAAATATAAAAAAATTTTTAACAAAAAGAGAAACGTGATTATCAGACCGTATCACCTTGTATGGAAAAAAAGTAAACCCATTTTGACCCCGCCTCAATCATTAGACATTTAAAAGACATTTTCAAAAAAAATTTTTTTTTTTTTTAAATGGTCCCTATGGTGCTTTTTTCTTGTTTTCGTTATATCTTTTGTGTTTCTTGTCCGATCCCAAAGATTTTTCATATATGTGTTTATTGATTTTTTGCAATTTTTTTCTGATTTTAATTTTTTGCGAATCTTGTTTTTTTTTAAGTTATCACCCACCTTATCTCAGTTGCTACTATGTTAACAAAATCTAAAAAGAGCAAATAATTAAAGCTCACAAAAAATCATTAAGACCATGGAAACAAATAATATCCATTAAATTCATTTTTGAAGCAGTTCCAAACGATTTTATCCCAAAAATAACACTTCCGAAATGTTCGTCACTCATACTCGAATTTTTATTAATTTTCTAAATCTTTACGGGATTCAAGGTGGCTGTAGCGCTCGAAGCTGTCAAGCTTCGCGAAAATGTGCCCCAAACGATTTTCGTCAGTGACTTTTGCACAATTTGGACGTAACGCTCGGTGTTTTGCGATTGACAAGGATAATCTGTGCAAAACATATAACATGATAAATACGATTTAATATATGACGTCAAATTTAATCATTTATTTCATAAAAAAAATATCTGCTATAATGCTCACCAGGAATTTTAATAATGACGTTCAAGTACTGTAGATCAGTCAATTGCTCTTGAGTAAAAAAATGAAGACATGGTGGATCAGTGATCTGAAATTTGGTCTAATCGATCATTTCAGTGTATATGGTGCTGCCATATTGGATAAAGGGCTGGTGGTTGGGTCCACGAAATTGCCGAATACGACCTGTTAGGTTTGAACGATCTTCAAATCGAAGACGAAGAATTGATGCGTGTTGCTATTGTTGTTGTAACAATGATGCAGGCAAAGCGAAGACGCTTGTTGTTTTTGTTGACTGCATAGCGAAAACGAAGTAGGTGGTGGTGATGGCCTTTTTTGCTGTTATATGTTTTGTTCATGAATGCAAGCGACGATGAGCTGGGGGGTGGTGGTGTCATTTAAAGCCGACAACAACTACAGTTGGGCAGAGTTTGTAACAGAGCATGATTTTATTAGTTAAACTTAAACTTAAACTTTATTAAACAATTAGAGATTTTATTACAATTCTAGTAAACATCAAATTTCAAATATAAAAGGTTTTTGCAATCTTCAACACTCGATATAATTGACTTTTATTAATTGTCTTATGAGAATAGTTGTGATTGAAAAAGCCAAGTTATTTGTTTAATAAAAAGTATTTCGAAAGTGTTATTTTTGGGATAAAATCGGTCGGAACTGCACCAAAAATAAATTTTATGGATATCATTTGTTTCCATGGTCTTAGTGATTTTTTGTGAGCTTTAATTATTTGCTCTTTTTAGATTTTGTTAACATAGCAGCAACTAAGATAAGGCGGGTGATAACTTAAAAAAAACAAGATTCGCAAAAAAATAAAATCAGAAAAAAATTACAAAAAAGCAATAAACATATGAAAAATCTTTGGGATCGGACAAGAAACACAGAAGATATAACGAAAACAAGAAAAAAGCACCATAGGGACCATTTCAAACAAAAAAAAATTTTGTTTTTGAAAATGTCTTTTAAATGTCTAACGATTGAGGTGGGGTCAAATATAGGTTAGTTTTGGTGATACGGTCTAGTGATTATATTCTTCAACAAAATCTTGAAAAATTCAATACTTTTTTGGAGTGGATAAAGTTCTTTATAAATAATTTCTATGCAGAAAGTGATGGCAACTCTTACATAAAGTGATAAATGTTATTATATGGTCCAATGACTTCATCTTACGGCAAAACCTGCGCATGGCTTAATAATCTTTTCTATCATTCTAGGTTGAACGGGTGTGCTAATGAGGTATATTGTTATGCAATATTTTCTGTCACAGAAAGATATACAGTCAAAGCTCTCATAAACGAACGCTCTAATAAGCGGACATCTCCTATAAGCGGACACATTCTTGGGAACGAACACTTTTTGGTTTTTTTCCATAGAAAATGCTCTCCCATACGCGGACTTTCCGATAAACGGACGCGGACACACAAACATGTATATTTATGAAAAAAGAATATACCATAAGCGGACACGAAGCTCTAATAAGCGGACAATTTTGTCTTTTTTTTATCACAAACATTACTGCTTTTATATATTTTTTTTTTTTGTTTTGGTGTTTTTGACAGTTCGGGGGTTTTTTTCTTCTCTTTTTACGAATTTACTTATATTTTTTTTGCGCTGCTCACTTGTAACGGTTAAGTAAGACAATTAGTTTTAGCGGTTGCTTTAGTTTATGGGTTCATCCATGACACAATTATAAACACAAGGAAGGAGTGACAACTGGCAATTTTCTCATGAGTGTCTTGCATCGACTGTCATTTGTCTGTATATTTTCCTATTTTCTTTTTTACTTTTTTCGTTCTCTAATTTAAACTATTTTTGACAGTTGGTGCAAGACGAAAGAACTGTCACTCCTACCTTGCATAGTTGTATATATCATGGGGTAAATCATTGGAATGTTTTGACGTTGACTCTTGCACAATTACAAAAATTATATGCATATTTAATATGAATTAATTTCGTACTCGTTTCGTTGTTTGTCTATTAAGGAATAAAAATTATTTTAAGTTAGAATATCGTAATGTCCATTTTTTTTTAATTTGAAATTTAATATTATTTTTTACGACATTCCCATAAGCGGACATCTCTCATATGCGGACAAAAAGTAGGTGACCGTCGGAGTCCGCTTATGGCAGCTTTCACTGTATAATGAAGTATCCCATCTATTGAAATTAAACATGAATCTTTCAGTCTTAACCTAACAAGTTAATATTTTTTTAAGCCTTATTTTATTTTAGATTAAATATTCCGATGGCATTGTTTTTGACTTAGGAAGGATAAAGACTTTAGCTTTTGCGTGAATCAATCGATTTCAGTGCAATTCAATTTTTCTCTTTGAATGGAATTTTCAAGGTTTCGCCTTTATTTAACCAAAACTTTTCAAATTATTTATTTGCAACTTTCGCAACTTCACTCTGGTGAAGCAATGTTGCATCTTCTTGCTGATGTCTTGACACTGCCTACGTAGCTTCTCCAAGTTTCCTTAACAGTTTCAAGTTTTATTTTTTTGTTAAATTTTTTTCTATTTTTCTCTATTTTTAATGTTTTTGTTTTTTTTTGCAATTCATAATAAGAGTGATTTTGAGCTATGGTGCAAAACTTTGTCTATGCCAGGACAAATGAATTAAGAACTAGCAGCGGAAGCTAACTTAACTGTTTTTCTTCATCATCATAATTATTTCAGTGCTGCTTCTTTTTGCGTTGGAGCGCGCAACAATTGCATCTTTAATTAATTGTAATAATCTTGGCAAGGAGCCAAGCGGTAAAAGTCTAGCGATGTCTTTTTCTAGCCGCTGTTGGTGGGCTGTTGCTTGGTTGCTTCTTGCTATGAAGTGTTTGTCATGTGGCTGCCTTCTTCTTGCAGAGTTTTCCAATGCAATTGGTTTTGTCTCCGACTACTTGACTGGTCTTTTGTTTAAGTAAAGTCGTTCTTTTTTTTTCCTCACTTTGTGTTTTTTCTGTTTGCACCTGACCTGGTACTTGACTACGCCCGGTATCTTAAATATTCATTCATTTCATTATTTCATAAAGATTTATTTATGCCAGGTCGGTAAGAAAAGCTAAAGAAACTTTTAAATTAGGATTAAAAAAAAAATATATTTGTTAGATAAACTCAAGTATTGTTTGTTGCCATTTTGGCGGGAATCACAAAGTTTCAGTGTCAAAAGTGTCTTTACTTTGAAAAGTTTAAAGATACCTTTTCTTCTCTCGTTGAGCCTTATTAGACTGTAATGTTACAAATTTAATTTCCTGGCGTTCTCTACAGAAGTTTATCAAGATAATATAAGGTCTTTCAACAAGAGCTGTCATTTTAAATTGTACACCATTTTTTTCAGGTGGGAACATACAACTGCCATTTGATGACGTGTGACAAAGAAAAACTAGGAGGTTTTTAGATATGGATTGATACACGCTCGCAAACTGCATTGAAATAGTGAAAATTCACTACAAAAACGGTGAAAATATCGCAAACACGATTCGTAAAGTTCGTACTGATTTTGGCCATCATCAAGCGCCTTCTTGCACAGATATAGGAAAATTAATTGATCGATTCGAATGTTTCTGACAAGAAAGTAATGTAAAGACCCTAACTAGTGCTCATTCGGCTAGGTCAATTGAAAATATTGCAGCTGTAGCTAAGAATGCGGCTGAAAAGCAAGGTTTGTCCATGTCGAGATGATGACAGAAATTGGCCTCATCCATAACCACTTTGCACCGTATTTTGTACAAAGATCTTGGCCTTCATGCTTATAAGGTTCAGTTGACATAAGAATTGTAGCCTTTAGCGCAGGGCATTCCATAGCTTACTGAGCTGTCTGTGAGCATAACTTTTCACATGTACACAGTGTTGCCATATTTTTTTTTAAAAAACTTTAATTTCCAGAAAAAAAACTTGTTGTTTGGTGAAAAAACTTGATATTAAAAATTAACTAAAACATGTACTTTTTTAATGTGTGCTTTAAAATTTTTGGGAATTAGCTTTGTTTTCTCGTTGTCACGTAATTTTCCACTTCATTTCTCAAGAAAATACGAAAGACTTGATCGTCAACTCTGAATGTATGACCCCTTTTACATGGGTCAAGACTCGAAATAAATTCTTTTCTATTCTCTTTTAAATTTACCCTCTCTCACGTTGATGTCCGCGTCTTTCATCAACAAACTCACAGACTTGATTTCAAGTCTTGACCAATGTAAAAGGGGTCTATGTAAACTGAAGCGTCAAGTTTAAAAAGGAATGCCAAATATTGACCGCCAAGACTCGACGAAGGGAAACCGAGACAAAAGAACAAAAACATTTACTATGTTTCCATGGCGAGTTAACTCGGGGTTAGGGTTTTCGTCGAGTTAAGAAAATGGCGTTGCTAACTCGATAGTGTTTCCATGCACAGCATCGAGTTGAGTTGAACTTGTCGATTTTATTTGACATTTTTGTTATTGTTTACTAGCGAAATGGATACTAAATGGCAGCATTCACTTTACAGGTAGAACCCAGTTAAATCTTACAAGTTTCGTGGAGTTTCGCGTATTTAACGAAACTCAACTCAACTCTCGTTTCCATAGCGATTTGATTCATAATACTAAAATAGAAAGCATCGTTTTAATCGTAAAAACTTGAAAAAGTTGGTAAAATAAAATAAAACTTTATTTTTTTAAGGGAAAAACTTGAAAACTTTCTACCCTCTCAAAAAACTGGCAAAACAAGTTTTATTTGCACACATGGCATCACTGCATGTACACAAAGTTCACAACAAAAGAGAATATAATTCAGTCGTTCGCAGCCTGTAGTGCCGTGAGGGTCTGTGTCGCTTTGAGCTGCATATTTTAGGTACACTCTTAAAGGTTTCATATAATCCATTCATATAACTAATTAAGATTCTTTGCATTATTCATTCATATTACTTGCATAAATTAATTTCATAGAAGAAATAATCAAGAATACCGATGACTAAAAATAAAAACAAAGTAAGAAATAAAAACTTACAAATCTAACTTAATTATTAACCCATTAAGTCCGGGAAGAGCAAAATTTTAATATGATGTTTGAGACTTATTTTCTGCTATTAAAAATTGGAATAAAAAATTCCAAACGTACCTATTCTACTATTTTTGGGGTCGCTCTTTCGATTGGTGCAGTCGGATTTGCAGAATAATGACTTTTGGAACCAATATGGCGCATTTTATTTAAAAAAATAACGAAATTTTTTGCGTTTTTCTTTTTTGTGAATCTTTTTCGCATAAATAAAGTTACTGAATCGGTGCCAAACTAAAACCAAAAGTGCACAAAATATCTAAAGTATAACTATGAATATTTTTTTTTTTGTTTGAATCGACCTAACCTCTTCAATATATCAATACGTAAAAAATTAACGTTATTTGGTAAATTATGAGTATTATTAATAAAATTTACATCTCTAATAATATAATTGTCCCAAAAATATATAAAGAAGGGGTTTTTGAGATCGCTGATCACGAATTTGAGGTAAGATTTTCAAAATTTAAGATGGCGGATTCAATATGGCCGACCGAATTTCATAAAATCTTCAAAATTACAAGAAAATGTGTATAAGGGAGTTTTTGAGGCCGTTGATCACGAATTCGAAGTAAGATTTTCAAAATTCAAGATGGTCGATCTCTAGCCGATTAAATTTCATGAAATGACTGAAACTAATGCGATAATGTTTATTATACGGGGTGTTTACGATGTTTGATTGTTTCCGTCCGTTAGTCGTTGTATAAATGTTTCCGAACTCAAACCAGGTGGAGGTGGACGCCAAGAGTATTTTTTTTTTTATTTAATTTTTTTTTATTATTTTATTTTATTTTGTTTTTTTATTTATTTTTTATTTGTTATTTTTTAATTTTTTTTTTTTTTTTTTTTTTATTTATTTTTCCTTAGGATTTCGGATTTTTTAAGTATCTAAAATTACGAATATTTCAATAAAAAATATTGGACTTAATTTACAAATGCTAGATAACTTCGTTTGAATTATAAAAATATAAAGGTTTTACAAGGTTCTAGTTAGGAAGCGTTTATAAAACGGCTAACGGACGGAAACAACCAATTTTTTATCGTAAACACCCCGTATAATAAACATTATCGCATTGGTTTCAGACATTTCATGAAATTTAATCAGCTACAGATCAACGATCTTAAATTTTGAAAATCTAACTTCGAATTCGTGATCAACGGCCTCAAAAACTCCCTTATACACATTTTCTTGTAATTTTGAAGATTTTATGAAATTCGTTCGGCCATATTGAATCCGCCATCTTAAATTTTAAAAATCTTACCTCAAATTCGTGATCAGCGATCTCAAAAACCCCTTCTTTATATATTTTTGGGACAATTATATTATTAGAGATGTAAATTTTATTAATAATACTCATAATTTACCAAATAACGTTAATTTTTTACGTATTGATATATTGAAGAGGTTACGTCGATTCAAACCAAAAAAAAAATATTCATAGTTATACTTTAGATATTTTGTGCACTTTTGGTTTTAGTTTGGCACCGATTCAGTAACTTTATTTATGCGAAAAAGATTCACAAAAAAGAAAAACGCAAAAAATTTCGTTATTTTTTTAAATAAAATGCGCCATATTGGTTCCAAAAGTCATTATTCTGCAAATCCAACTGCACCAATCGAAAGAGCGACCCCAAAAATTAAAGAATAGGTATGTTTGGAGTTTTTTATTCCAATTTTTAATAGCAGAAAATAAGTCTCAAACATCATATTAAAATTGTGCTCTTCCCGGACTTAATGGGTTAAAATAAATCTAAATTGTGACAATTATTTCGCTTAGTGTGTGCGATTCGAGAGCGCACTAATACTAACAAGACAAAATAAAATGTGGCTGTGTTAGCATGTCCAGCCCTGCTTTAGATCAGTGTAGAGCGCGTAGTGGCTCGCGTGCTAGAAAGTCGTAAAGACTCGTTTACGAACTCTCTCTCGTGTCTTACATAGTTGGCGCTGAGACTTCATGCTTTAGGGCAGTGGTGCTCACACGCATACTACAACTAGTCTCAATTTTTGCGCTTGTGCTTGTAGCTCTCTCGGTCTCTGCACTGACAAAAATTGTTGTGCAGGTATTAAGCAAGAATTGTGTTATAATTATCATTGTCATCATCATTATCTTTATCAGTATAATTATCATTATCACTATCATTATCATTGTCACTACCATTATCATTTTTATTGTTATAATTCTGAAAATAACGCATTTTCATATGCCTCAAACATTTCGTGCAGTGCAAAATACACGCCCAAGTGGCGCAAACATTCTTGCTTGAAGTTTCAGCGCCAACTGATTGAGAGAACTTTGTGCATTCGATCATGTACGTGTTTCGATTCTCGAATAAAGCTTTCGAGTCTCACCACGCGTGGTACTGCGTGAACATCACTGCTTTAGGGTTCACGCTGATGCTTTGAACGTGATTGTTATGCACCAAAAAAAAAGATGAGTGGGAGAATGATTATTTATTTTCTGAAAATTTCTTTTGGAAATGGATGAAATTAAATGGGGAATTACTGAATATAGTAAAAACTGAATTTTTTATTATATTTTTGGATTGAAGACTTATTTTATTTGATTTTTTTTCTGTTAAATTTGAATTTTTTAGTCAGTTGATTTATTTTGATTTAAATTTTTAAATCAAAACAAAAACATGAAAATAAAATTAAATCTAAACTAAAAATAATATATTAAACAAGCGATCCGAGTCTTCATATTTATTGATACCTGCACAACAATTTCTTTCTTCAGTGCTGAGAGCGAGACTCCACTACCACAAGCATAAAATTACAGAAAATATAATAGTAAAAGTGTGCCCATCACTGCTTAAGATCAGTGTTGCTAGATTGAGGTAAATTTCCCTAATTGAGGTAATTTTTTACTCATATATTGGGCATAGGTAAAAAAGGTACTTTTTGACCAAAAGTGGTAAATTTTTCAAAAATAAATATTTTTACCACTAAATAAATAAATAATAAATTAAATAAATAAATAAATTGGTAAATTTATTCCAAAATAGGGGTAAATTTCAGTTCGTCTTTCTGGCAACACTGCTTAAGTGATGTTCACGTAGTACCACGCGAAGTTCTCTTAATCAGTTGGCGCTGAAACTTCAAGTGTGTCAAGCCGGCGACTCTTCCATTCGAGTCGTCTACGATGCTCAGAAAAGATCGCCAAACGATCGCGAGAATGCATAAGCGGCGATTTTAGAGTAACACAAAATACACGAATGGTAGTCAGAATGATTAAACGACGATTGTAGAGTAGCAAAAAAAAACCACTCGTCAATCAATCATCAAAATGAGTCGCATTCTTACTTACACTCTTTAAATGCTCGCCAAAATGCGTGAACCACGTCACTCGTCCAACAATCGTTATAACGACTTGCAATAGCATCATTTGGAAGAGCAAAATAAAATTCTACTTTAACAATCGTCTGGACGATTAAAAAAAGAATCGCGAAATGATCGCGCTCGTCATACAATCTTCCGAATGCTAGCTGGGATTAGGTGCTGGAAATGCATGAACAACATCATGATTTGCCAAATAAAATTATTCTGAGTGATGTGGCTCATTTTCATTTGTCTGGGTACTTGAATAAGCAAAACTGTCGCATCTGGGGCCCCGAAAACTCAAGAGAAATAGTCGAACAATCTCTTCATCCATAACGAGTGAGAGTTTGGTGCGGTTTTTAGAGTAGCGTTGTCATTGAGCCATATTTTTTCGAAAATGATGCTGATGCATCATTCACTGTTTCACTGAATGGATTGCGTCACAGAACTATGTTGACTAACTTATTTTTGCCAGAAATTAATGCTATGGATGTGGACGACATTTATTTTCAGCAGAACGGTGCCACATGCCATTTAGCTAGTGAAACAATGGCTCTATAGCGTGAAAAATTTCCTGAACGCTTGAATTCTTGAAATCGAGACTGTGTTGGGTCGCCGGGAACGTGCGACTTCTCGGCACCATCAGACCTTTTTGCTTTGGGACTACGTTAAAAATAAAGTCTACACAAATGCTCCAGCAAATAATTATGCACTCAAAGATAATATTAGAGATAATATTTGCGAGATATAGCCGGAATTATAAGAAAATGTGATGAAAAATTTCATCAAAATAATAGTCATATGCAAGAACAGTCACGGCAGACATTTAACAGATATTCTGTTTCATTACTAACCTCAGAGTTTGTACTTTGGATTAACATAAAACTATCAGCTTTTTTAACAAAATTATTGCTTTTTTTTCAATTAAAAATGACGCCTCTTGTTGAAAGACCCTATATAATGGAATGATAAATACATCTCAGAACACAGTTCCAGAATCTGCTTTTTATCAGTTACCGAAAAATATATTTTGACTGAGAACAAATTTTGATGTTTTTTTGTTTTTTTTTTACCGCAATTAGTTAACTTGAATTTTATTCATATGTTGAGTACTACACAAAAAGTTACAATCCTCAACAAATATTTCCAATAGAGCTACTTATTCCATTCTTAAACAAGTATCTTTATCTTAAAAATTCTCAAAATACTATTCAATCGTAGCACAAGCACAACACCAACAACACTTTATTCCCATTCCTATCAATTTGAGAAGCTGCAGAATATTTATTACATTCTCTCTCAACAACAAACAACAGATGGCAAGAGGAACGTATTAACCGTTACCAATGACCATCACTTTACAACAATAACAAACAACGTCTATAAAATAGCTGCAGTGAGGGACACTGCATAGCATAGAAAAGTACATTTTAGACTTAGCCAAACTGACAGCGAATTAAGTCAGAGTAAGTCTCGCTTGAAAGAATTTTTCCCATAGTCGTTTGCCTCACGGATGGGTTATTTTTGTGGGTGAGTGCATAAACGGGATACTGAATTTCATACGAGCTATATAGCAGTCACATTAGAATAGTAACAATTGTCCAAACGCAACGACTACACGGCCTAAGGACGACGGCTAGTAGTGACAGACGTACGTACGGACACAGACAGACATGCAGGCAGTCGTTTAAGCGCTGAGCAGAGTAACATTTGTTCATTCTCACTGATTCAGTTTTTACAGAAATATCATCAGTATCCTCAACATCATCATCATCATCAGCAGCAGCATCATCAGCAGCTGCACTCATGCTACAGCATGCAGTCGGCATGCATGACAGAAGATTTATGCTTCGTATTGGCTGTGAATAGCTACTTGATGCACGCATAGTAGCCGCTGATGGCAGAAATGACGATGTCTTAGTCGAGATAAGGTTGCCACCTATCGGACAGCTGGTGAGTATGTGTTTTGATATAAACAAAAGGCCTCAAAAATAAAAAAAAAAAAAAATATTTTTTAAAATTCTCATCGCACTTTTTTATATTTTTATCCATCTTTAATATGTATTTGAATTAAAAAAAGTTTTTCAAACATCTTTAAAAATTAGGTTTTGACCGTCTTTTTCATGTTTGGAACCAATGTGGGCTGTCTTCTCTCTGCTGACAACGGCAAGCCTCAGAAAGTAATTTAATGCCATGTTAAGCTTCTTGAGAACATGCTCATTAGACGTTTGGTCTCGCCATAAAACTAATAGATACAATTCTTATAAACGGAGCTCGGTCTAAGTCCTTTCAAGGGCTAAAATGGCCAGTTTGGTTTTTTTCTCAACTCCATGTACTCGTTCGTATTTAATGAGTCTCTATACTTCATTCTTACGTGAATGCCTTACAATTAAGTTCCAACATTCCAACTCTGACTATGGTGTAATTGACTAGGACGATGTCCTCGCAGGTGGCAGCACAGTTCTATACACTTTTTGTTATTTAGAAAGTCAACGAGCGACTGCATCACAGAAGTTGTTTCCGTTTTGGTTTGAATGCATGCAGGCGGATGTTTGTCACACAGAGAAGAGATGAATTGAATCGTCATATGGAGACAGCCGCACATGAAACAATTGCCCGACTGACCGCAAAGTGACACATGCGGAAGACATGAATCCATTCATTTATATTTTTATTTCGTTAGAATTTTTAAAGAATAGAAGACGAAGTGGCACCAAAGAATGTGTTCAACGGACCAATAATTTAAAGCAAACAGGATGAACCAAAAAGGACACAGTGTTAGAGTTGTATGTGTGTGTGTTCGGATGAAACATAAAGTATGCAAGTGAATTTTATAGTTACAGATGCTGCAACGATGGCAGTTGGTAAGACTTTATGTGAGCGTTATCAAAATGACACTAACATGGATTCAAATTTTATTTCAGGTTTTTTTTTTGTTTTTTAGATTTTATTTTAAATACGTCAGAACTAAATAGGACATCAAAAGTGCCCTTAAATAAATTTTAAAAAAATTAAAAAAAACAGAATCTCACAAACAGTTATCGAACGAGGCTTACAGCTTGTACTTGATGGCACGCAGAAGAGGATACTTATCACCAGTGCACGAGCCACGGAAGTCATCAAAGGACAGATCGACCAGAGCAATACCACCCAAACCCTTATTCTTGACATAAGCAGCCTTGTTGGAGGCGGTATCGGGATCCTCATAAGCAACCCACAAGCCATTCTCATTATTGCCATCAGCCGAGCGATAAGCATAGCTGCCGAAGCGTTTTGTTGGATCGCCAACCTTGCGTAATGGTCCATCGGGTCCCTTCAAATGTTGATTGGCAGGATTGGGCAATTTCGAGCACACCTCAGGCCAGCTAAGAATACCCGGCGTCTGTGTTTGCACACCAGCTGGACCAACACCATCGGTATCGGATACTGGTGGCAAACCGGTGAGTCCAGAATCTTTGGTCATCTTCCAGGAGCGTCCCCAGGCGGCAACAGCAACATTGAGCTTGGAAGCGGGACACTGGTTATTCAGCCAGTATTGAACTTGGAAATTAACATTGAATTCTGGGTTGCCCTTGTTAAGTTCTTGAATGGGCGCGGGAAAGTCGGCAAGTTCGGGATTGCGAGCACCGGTATAGAAATCATAGGCATGTAAGTTGACAAAGTCCAAGTAGTTGATGAGAGCAGGCACATCGTAGAATACTGCGTGGAGAATAAAAGGTATTAATTTTATTTGAATTTAGATGAAATTAGTAGCGACTAACATGAAGAATTAACATTTGGCAGCACCGAGAGACCCAAGAGATAACCATCGGGGCGGAAGGCATTCTTCAGTTCACGCACAAGAGCAATGAATTCCTCCTTGTGCTCTTCGGCCTTCTCATCTACAACATGATCGCCAGTGAAGATTTTCTTAAAGCCCTTCCAGAAACTGCCAACGCTGCCATGCACCTTCTTTGGCTTATTCTTGGGGAACTGCCAGGCCAAATCCAAGCCATCGAAGCCATAGGTCTTGACCAACGAGTGAGCGCTGTTAATGAAAGGTATGCGTGCATTGCTGCTCTCCAAAATAGTCAGATATTTGTTATTATCGGGATCAACTTCATCCTTGTCACCGCCAACACTGAGCAGAATCTTTAAGTGTGGATATTTCTTCTTTAGACCCGTAACTGTGCGATACAGTCCACTGCCGACATCCAAATCCACCTTCTCGTTATTGCTAACCAGCTTGTTGGACGAGGGATTGATGCCAGCGTAGCCATAGATAAGATGTGTGCAAAATTGTAGAGCTGGCTCCAAATCGGTGACGGTTAATTTCGAGAGACCTGAAAGCAGAAATGCGTCAGTTAAGTGTGATAAAATATACAACGGAAAGAATCATTTGCGTAACGAAAATTATAGAAACTTTAAGCTTAGCGAAATTTGGAGCGTTTACAACTTTTTATTTGTATACATCAAGACTTCAAGATCTTTCCTTTAGCTCGATCGCAGCGATCAACGATTAAGCAAAACAAATAAACTAACAAAGAAGTAAACAATCTAGGGAATACAAGCGTAGCAATGGAAAATAAATAACATCCATGGGTCGTATTTGCTCAAAAAATTAGCGTCGGAGCCAACACAATGAGGCTGATCGCCGTAACGATCATTTTAGGCTAAGGCTTTGTTCCTATTCTACGCTAAAGAAAAAAAAAAAAAAACAAAAACAACAACAACCAGTCGAACGTACGCGACTCTACTTTAAATTGCTGTCAATTCCTAGAAGACTGTATCGCACTTTGAATTTAAATTGTTTACTTTGTCAGTCGGTTTAGTTGGAGGTTCGAGTGTCTGGAAGTTTTAATTAGGTGTGGGCTTGTGTGTTTATTCGCACAGCTACGAGAAAGTGAGCGAGCATTATGACCGACTACTTTATGGTCGCGTCTAATTAAATTATTTTTCCACAATGATTCGAAAAAACGAGTATTTGACATTGTTCAAGTACGCGTTCATTTCTACTTATTGAATTAACGATTTTTTATTTCTTAAGCTGCTTATATCTCATATTTTTATAATGCGTCCACTTTTATTGCTTTATTTTTAAGTTTTATCATACGCTTTAAAAAAATCTGTATCATAGCGTTTTATTGCCAAACAAGTTAATTAGGATAACCTCGTTAAGTCATGAATAAAAATGTATTTTGCAATATTTCTTATTTACAACTTGTGACTCATGTGGAGTCAAGCCTTAAAAGCGCATAACCAGAAATATATGAACTCGTTTCAAGACAATTGAGACATTTTAGTTACCGAGATTTTATAAAATTGTTATTCAACAGGGGTAAGAGTAAGATTTTAAAGGCATGCTCGTTGCATAGTCTTCCTGATAATATAAATAAACTTTAACAAAGTTAAAATGGTCATCAATGAATTTATATACAATATACAATATAAATAAGTATGAGTCCACTCAACCCAACGTGTTCATAAGTTTCATAAAAACTATTCATAAATATTTCCATCCTTTTAAGGTATAATATGCGTGTAAATTTTTCGAAAAAAAATTTATTTTTTGTTTAATGTGTTCTTTAGAATTTAAGAATATACATACACATTGTTAAATCGATATTAAAAAAAAAACAGAAGTTATAATGGTTTTCGTTAACCTATGTCTAAGCTCCATACAACAAATAAAAAACTTTAAACGCGATTTCCTCGAAACTAGTTTTTTTAAAACGGTTCGATAGATAACTCGAAATCTATTGGTTCAATTTCAATGATTTTTTTTGCATTTTGTTCGTTATTTTGTTCTTTAAGCATCCCCCCTAAATTCAAGTATCTATTTTGTGTTTTCTTGTATAAGCAAACAAGCGCGCGAAAACGTATTTATTTTTCGAACTTTTTACTTCAACTTCCGTCATAATTGAAAAAAAAGTCCGGGGGTCTTGCGTAGGGGGGATGCTTAATATAAGGTCTATGCTTTAAAATGTCATTTGATTTTTTTGTTTCGAATACATGGAAAAGGTCATATCCATCGAACCGTTTTGTATATTATTTTTTCAATGCCATTTTCAGCGCCCTCTATATAAAAGCCAGAACTGTATTTAAAAAAAAAATATTTAGTATTTATATAAAGTATATTTTATGTACAATAACCTGTATAAATTTTTTAAAAAAATAATAACTTCTTATATCTAAAAAAATGTTTTGAAAACAGCTCCTGTTTTTGGTTGTTACACGTATATTATACCTTAAAAAATCTTCGGAAAGTTTTCATTATAAATTTATAAATTTTTTTTAGTTATTTTCACTTCGTGAAATCCTATACAACTTTATAGAAACATTTTTCATGACGACCTTCATTAAGATATCTTATTAAATGGAAGGAAAGGAAAGAAAGAAATGTTTTTCCAAATTGGTTGAGGGTGTTGACCGGTAAATTAAAAAATTATCGCGGATTCGAAACCGGGGAAAAAAAATATCGTTAAGTATTTTTTAAAAACAATCCCACTAGTTAATTTTTTGAATAAAACCAAAAAAAAAAATATGTGAAAAATATATGTTTGCTTGGTTCCAATGGACTCCAACTCGCTATAATTTAATATAAAAGCGCTTTTCGCGGTAGACTTCGACCTACAGAGTTCTTTAGAGATTGAACTACGTTCAGTTCGACGATAACATTTAAACTCATTTTCATTTGAGAGTTTAAAGAGTTTAGTTTGAGTTGTTGTTCACACAGAGATGCGTTGGCAGAATTGAGTTCAGTGTGACATTTCTTTGTTTACTTATGTGTTCTAATATTTTTTTCACCTCCGGTTACATCAAGGTGAACACCTATTCCACATGAGAAGCCATCTCTGCGTAAACATGACATTTCTCAGCACAAAATCGTTCAATACTCTAAACGTACTTTGTTATCTTAAAAGTTGCATACTTTCAGGCATTTCTCGAATTGAGTTTTTATAAACTTAAAAAACAAATAGAGTATAGGTTGAGTTTCATCCTATACTGGAAACTCAAACTTAGCTCTCTGTGTGAACATAGCATAAGCCTAAGACATCAATTTAAAGTTTTTTTTTTCGATTTTGAACAAAACACATGAAATTTCATTAGATACACTAACGGAAAAAAATATTAAATTTATCCAAAAACTTTTGTAATTTTGCATAAATCGACTACGTATATATTTAAAATTTATTTGAATACTATTTTAATTAAATGAAATATATAAATATTTAAACAGAATTAATAAAAAATATATTAAAATTATACACGATTTTTTTTTTAAATATCTTTCAAATATTTACTAATTGAAAATAAAACTATCGCATTTAAAGAAAATTTATAAAAAAATATTGAATTTAAAATACAACATATTTAAATTGAATATGTTATTAATGGTTTTATAGTATTATTTTCTTCATATTGCGTCCATCAAATGCCATTTGCCTGTATTATTTATTCTGTTTCACTTTTTTCGTTCTCTAATTTATACAATTTTTGACAGTTGGTACAATATTAGGGCACCAAATGTCAAAAATAGCATAAACTAGAGGAAGAAAAGGTGTCAGAAAATTATAAGCAAATTATGTAGGTAAATGACAACTGGTATGAGATATTTGTAAGTAAATATCAAGTTGTCACTCCACCCTACACCATTTAATTTCTTTGCCAAACTTCCAGGCTATATTACCCTTGCAACAATAACTAAATGAGAACTATAAGAAACCTGCAACTGCAAGAAATAAACTGCAGGAACAGAGTGCGATGCTGTTGCTGCTTGCTTGTATATAATATGTGTGTACATGTGTGGTATAAATAAAATTTAAATATGGGAAAAAACGAGTTGTAAGGAAAAAATTTGCTTTATCCGCGTAAATATTTAAATAAAATTTATACTCTGGCGTGGATAATGCTAATATGCGTTATTTCCCTTAGTGTAGACATTTAATTTTATTCAATCGAGAGAACGCAATTAGTTCTTAAATATCATTTCGGACATATGCCTTCTACGGCTGGATCTATAGTAATGAACGTCATTTGTTTCGAAAGTTTTCAACTACTTTTTTAAGCATTTTCTTAAGCCGAACATAGAATGTTTTCTTCAATAATGAATTATTACGTTTGCTTTATGGCATGTAGCCACATCCTGCTGAAATCACATCTCTTCCACATTCAAGCAATTCAATCAGTAAACAAAAAATTTATTAACCATGGCTCTATGCAGAAAACCGTTGATGATCACATGCTGACAAGGCTCTTATTTGAAATAATATGGTCCGATATCTCCACCAGTGCGCAGACAGCACCAAAATGTGAAGAATTTTTCGTAACTTTAGGCGCACAGTGCGACGATTCCACACGAACGATGGACAAAAATAGAAAGAGTGGTCAGAATTGAATAAAATTTTAGCTTTTTTTAACTGTGGTTTAATAAAAAGGTTTTTTGTACGAAAAAGCCTGGACTTTCAAGTTACCAACGTTTTTATTCTATTTTACAATTTTAAGAACCAGTATCATTATTAGAATGGAACGAATTATTTACCTAATGGGGTTCATATATTTTTTAAAACTACGCGTAAAAAATAAATTTCTGCATCTTTAGTTTTTTTGGTTTATATTTTTTGCCAGACTTATTTTTTTTTTTTAAATCCAAAGCTTAGATGGAAATTACTTCTCATTTTTTTGATGCAAACCTCTTCATTAACGTATAAATAACAACTTGTCAAGAGTTCCCTATGATACCATGTATGCGCTAGAAGATATTTAGGTTCAAAGATCACCGAAAAAGTTTTAAAAATATATGAAGCTCATGAAGATTTTTTGCTTCCATACATTTCGTTCCACTCTAATCATTATATTTAAAAAAAGTAAACCCTTTCATTTTTGCTTGAAAATTGCAGTTTTAAGAACATTTTTCTTTTATACCTTGGCAAGCATGACAATTTTGTAGTTTTTTTGCATGAAAAACCCTGAAAATTGAAGGTATACAACTTGATTTTACTTTATTGTCACGATTTTAAAAACCCTTATTTCAGAAAAATTGCTATCTTAAAGATAAATTTAATTTTTTTTTTTACTCATAACTAAAGAAGAACCAGATGGTCAGTGCGCCATATTTTATGTCGGTATGTGAATTTTGAATAACTTAAAAAAACAACTGATTTTCATATATGAGATATTTTTATTTAATATGGTTCTTTAGAATTAATTTGAACTAGTTTTTAACTACATCGTCAATCAAGTGGCCCCCTCTATTGACCAAAGCAAAATGTATTCTTTTTTTTTGAATTTTCCATCATTTTTCGAGCATCTCGGGCGGTAAAGCGATGATTTCGGCACGAATGTTTGCCTTGAGCTCGTCAATGGTCCGAGACTTGCTGGCGTACACTTTGCTTTTCAAATAATCCCAAAAAAACAAGTTCGGAGGGGTTAAATATGAAGATCTGGTGTTTCGGTGTGAAGCGAGTCATGGTTAAAATTGTACTAAATTGACGTTTCCAAAAACTGTCTGCTCATATCAAGGAGCTAATAAATGTCAAAGTTATTCAATGTTTTCATACCGACATAAGATGGCGTTGTATTTTAATTTTTTAAAATATTTATAGCACATAAACACTTAAAAAATCTTTGGAAAAAAATTCATTAGATCTTCAAAATGGATTTCCAGGTTCCGATATTGGTTCCACTTAGTTATCATAAACGGTAGTAGTGAGATAAGTTTCTATTCAGGTTTTGTTTGTAGAACGCTACTAAATACTACAAGGCTCTTCAATAAATATACTGGGTCTAATACATGGATGACATCACTAGACTCGAATCGATATTATTTTAAAAATCAGCCATCTCACAAACGATGACTTTCAAAATTTGAGTCAGTATAAGCACTTATGTTGAAAAAAGTTCATGTCATCCAAAAAAGGTAACAAATGCAGAAATGATCAACAGAATCCTTGATACGAAAGACTTTTTAGACAATCCGAAAGTGAAAGTACGTCAAAAAGTTGAGGCTTCAAAAATATTAACTAGCTCGATGGGTTTGAAGAAGATAAAAGTTATTTTCTTGCAAGACAATGAAACCATTACACAAGTCATTACATTACTTCACCATTCATCTTATTCCATAGATATGGCCTAAGCGACTATTATATGCATCAAATGAAGAAGTTGAATCGTAAACCAATACGTATTTTGAAGAGTTGGACAAACCGTACTAAACAAAAGGTATGAAAATATTGAAAGATCTTTGGACTGTTATGTAGATAATACTGTTATGAATAATAGAAATTAATGTTTTAAAGAACTACGTTTTTCTTAATTAAACCTAAGGCTTATTTAACAGCCTTGTAAGTATGGCGATTTGTTGCAGTGTAAAATAGTTTTGAAAGGTAACATAAAAAAAAAAAACAAAATAATTACGAAACCAAGTTTGCTTCTTAATTAGAACTTCCATTTTTACATATTCTCACACATAAATTACTAATAAAAATAATTAACTCTGAATATTTAACGTTGAGTGCTGCGTTCAAACAGCTGTAGTTAATTTGCTGTGAATAACACAAATAGAGATTATTTCATAGGTAGTTCTGAGAATTAAAAGTTAAACAACTGATCTTAGATATCATTTAAAATTAATATCTTATAATTTCATCATTTAAAGGTTTATTTGTTGAAATCTGTATCAATTGCATTTAATTCAGAAACAAAATATATTTTTATGATCAACTATTGAAATTGAAAAACTCCTTCTCTCGAAATTAACTTTGAAAAATATCAGATAAAAAAAAATGAAAATTTAAAGCGGTTCATAGTAAATGGCGCCTCATTAAGAGGTGAAAAGTTGCGTATTATTCAAAGCTTTAAAAAGTTAAAATATGACTTTTATTTTTCCGGTCAAAAATATAAATTAAAATTTGACTTTTATTTTTGAGTCAAAAATAAGAGTTAAAATTTGAGTTTTATTTTTTCTATTAAAAATAAAGGTTAAAAATTTAACAGTGATATCCAATATTAATTACTAGCTAACCCGGCACACGTTGTGTTGCACCCGAAAATATGCTAATGAGTTGAATGAATATAAGTATTCTACATATTTCATTGAGTATGGATAGGGTAAAGAACAACAAACAACTCGGGTATGATTTGAGTATCCGATTTCTGTCGGATACTCATTGCAGTTCTCTGATGTGTAGTGATATGACAAACAACAGTGACAGGGAACGCAATGTGAAGTTATAAGCAAAACAAAGCTAGAGAAGAGTAGAATGAATAGAATTTATACTTTTGTTGAGATTTATACTTTTAGCCGAAAAAATAAAAGTCAAATTTTTACTTTTAGTTCGTCCTCTCACACTTTCAATGATTTTTGACATTTTCACATTGAAAGCAACAACAAAATCATTTGCACGTGGGTCAAACGGTCACCGTGTAACATCAGCCCAACTCGTTATTTCTATTCAAGCTGTCTATGTGCGACCGACCGAAAAAGTGTCCCTAAAAATGCAAAAGAGTGATCGAAAATTTTGTAAAAAGGATTAAAGGCTGCAAGCTAAACCGAGGTGGCTACTTGAAAGATATTGCGTTTCGTACATATCTTAGTGTTATAATTCAATAAAAATTTAAGACACATCCAAAAATTTGTTCGTTTTCATTGATGCTTATTTCTTTTATGAAACAAAAAATTAATATTCCCAATGTATATTTTTACTTAATTTCACGAAAGAAGTACAAACTTGAAATGAGTTTTAATTAATATAATATAGCTAATAAACTGAATATGGACGTTTGAGCGTATTAAGTAACTAGGCGTTATCTTAGAACCATTATTTAACATTTATAATTCCACCAAACTTTTCAGCGATAACCTTTGGCTAGCAAATCAAAACTTGTTGATAAGCTCCATTAGTCAAAATGTTAGATGTGCTATTCTTGTTGCAACTTTACTTAGAATTCTATTAATTTCAAAGAAGTTATCTGAAATGGCAATGGACGGATGAACTGACAAATACCCTAAGACTCGAAAGTGGAAGAATTTATTCAACTTGCTGAACATTAAATTAGAATTTCACTCTGTTAAATGTGATGATTACGCAAGCAGTAGGCATGGCTATGAATAAATAATTTGATATTTTTAATTAATCGTTATAAAACTAACAAGTTAGAAAACTAAAGGCAACCAGTTGCTCTACTCATAACTCAGTCTTAATTTTTCCGATAGAATATTCTAATATACACATTTTGCGAAAAAAAAAATGAGATTTATCATTATCAGGCAATATTTGAACAGAAAAAAACACACTTCCAATTTCTTAAAAAATTTTTCAAAATATGAATAATTGAGTTGGTCTACTAAATAAAAATTTGGACTCATATGTGAGGAGTATGTATACTATGTTATATTGATGTATATAAAACTTAACTTTTAAGAATTATCTGATAATAAAGAACAGTTTGAAAAAGAGCTTAAATAACTTTAAGCTCTTGCATCTTTTCTGATTGTTTTGCGGTTTTTTCCACCTTAAAACTCAAGGTAATAAGTAATCGTTACTCTATTCAATATTGAGGTCGCCTTAAGACGAAAAAGAAGTAACATGTAACAAAAAGTTGAATAAATCTAAAAAAAAACTTTTCCACCATCAAAAGTCAAAATAAAACATTGATTTCTTAATAAGAAAGACTAGAAAAAAAAATCCTTGCACCGGTATTTTTTTGTTTTTTTCTAATAAATATTTCATTTAAAATTTTTTTTTTCATTTTTCTTGTTTTAATATTGAAATTTTACACTTACCTTCACGCACAAAACTGTTGCCATCGTAATAGCAGATCAAATGTGTGTTGCCTGTGGCAGCCGTCGTCTGATTAATGGCCAAAACGCCGACAAGTAAAAAACTCAATAGCAAAAGAGCCCTCATTTTTTTGCAATAGTTTTTGAAAAAAAAAACTAAACTAGCTTTTTTAAAAAGCTTACAAAATACCAAATAAAACTTTGCTGCAAAAGCAACGTCTCGAAACGACAGTTAAAATCAAACTGAGCAAGAATCCAGAGACAAGATTACAAGTAAACTCAAAGAGCCACTGATTTCAGTTATATTTTTCAGTTTATGAACAAAAACAAAAAAAAAAAAACAAAAAAAAAATTAGCTTTGCTTTATATATGTAAATATATTGAAAACGAAATTGAAAACCAACAACTATTTGTTATTCATGCCGAAATCAGCTCTCTTCATTGTTGTTGATGTTTGTTATTATCTTTCTGTTTGTGATCTGACTGATCAACAGCCAGTTGTTGATGTCATCCAAAGAGCAAGCAGTTTATTTCGTTGAGCAGATCAATTTGAGAGAGGCTCAATGCAATCAAAAGTAAAACGATAGGCATTGATTTCTTAGCATGGCTGTATAGTCGAAGCAACTTTTAATCGTGGCATTATCAACAAGAGAACAATGAGATTTCATTGTCTGTAAATCAGATCTGTCAACACTTTGTCCTTATCTCTAATTTAAAATGATTTTTTGAATCTATATTATTTCTCATCTCATTTTCATCGCTCTATTCGAACTTTCAATGTTATAAACACTTTCTGTTTAAATTCTCTTTCTGGTACTATATACAATATTCTGTCTTCTTTCGAATTTACCTTTAAGTCCTCAGGTTTCCAATGTGATCATCTTGAGTAAATGTTTTTTTTAAATTTTCAAGACTTTATTAAGAGTAAATTGTTTTTTTTTCAGATTTTAAGTAAACTTAACTTAATTTGGTGAATTTTTTAAATTTTTTTGTTATTGTGTCATTTAGTATTTTTTTATACGATTATACGAAACCATGTGAGTTGTGTTGGTCGGACAAATTTCTAAGAAAATTCAATATTTATTTCCCTCTTATCACAAACATGCATAAAGTTTAAATATTAAGCTTGTCTTGGTTTCGTTATAGGGGGTATTTTTTTGAGGGAATGTACTGAATATTTTCATATTTCACATATTGTATTAACAAATTATTCACAAACTTATTTATTAACACTTTGAATAAAATACTTAAATAAGAGATCATTTTATATTTGCTATACTTCTGAAGTAATATTTGGTTATATACAACCAATATTCGCTGTACCCGTTATTCATTATTCGAACCCACTCTTTATAAGATAATATTTAATTTTACTGAGGGATTGTAATTTATTGAAAAATTAGAATAGATAAATGGTTTAATATGAAGGTGTTATCAATATTTCATCCATCGAATAACTCTGTCAATTGGTTGATTGTCATAAGCGCCCATGTTGTAAACATATTGGTCGGGGTATTGATAAAGAGTACATTATATTGATTGCCCACAATCTTCAAAAGGGTTCACAAATTTTCATAACACTACGAGGAATACAAGTTGTTGTGAATTATATATGTGCAAATAAGAGATACAAGATACTCACTTTTAAAATTAAGTCTCTGATATATCTGAAAAATATTCTCAAAATCGATCGAAGAAGTTACAGAATAAAATAGATATCTTTTTTATAAATTTAAATTTCACGATATCATTACTTTTAAAATGGTCTAGCAAATGGTCCTGCAAGTTTCCTAACATCATGTTTTTTGACGTGACAAGGTTACTTTTTATCGCAATAGGTTTTTTACGACTGACGTATTGGCATTGTTGTTGTTTGCCATGCAAAACTGAAAAGCGAGCTATGTTTACAGTGTGTGCTATCCGGTCAGCTGTTTTTTAATTTGTTCTTTATAATTTGCATTGAAGTTTCTGCAATAAACGCTGGAAACATGAATGGAAACAACAAAAATCAGATAAATTAAGTTGCATAAAAGTGAAATAAAAAATTTTTGTAGTTTATATTTAACAACGCCGCCGTTTTTGTTTCTTTACTTTTCACGATCAGCTGATTAGGTGAAGAAATATGACATACAATGATTAAGGGTTGCTCACAAGCAGAGAACGCAAATAAACTAAACGATATCCGAACCGATCGCTCAGAGGGTGATACAAAACCTTTATTTTTCATTCGTTTCATTCGTGAGGGCTACCGATACACGAAACTTTTCAGTGGAAGAGAGAACTAAACGTAATTTTTATAATTTTTGCTATCGTGTCAGTATAGAAAACGAAACCAAATCAAACGTTTCATTAATGATCATTGATATGTAAAAGGCATTGAATTCAAACTCCGTGGAAAGAGTCATCATGCGAATGATGCTTGCCTCTTCTATCGCGTTGACTTCGAATCTGATGTCAGAATTTTAAAATTCAAGATGGCTGATAGGGTTGCCACCTAACTTTTTTTTATTTTTACGAATTCGATGCTGGGGCGAACACTACGTAAAAATGGGTCGCTGAATCCGAATCCGTTGTCAGAATTTCAAAATTTTTAACCCTTTAGGGTTGCCACCTAAACCTGGATCCTACACCAATGAATGTAGAGTCAATGTCGACTTTGGTATCACGAATAGAAACTGATCTGCTTTTGTACGAAGGACAACAAAGACTTTCGCTTGATTCTAACGTGATGGAATTTTGGGACAGGCAAAATAATACTTTGGCAGCTATAGCAGAAATAGTTTTAGCAATTCCATGTACACAAGTGAGCGTAGAACAATTATTTTCGGCTCTAAAATATATATTATCCGACCAACGAAACAAACTTACTCCAATAAACTTGGAACATATTCTACTTGTTAGAACAAATGGAGATTTCAATTATGAATGATAGTTTTTAATTTTAAAATATTTTTTATTAAAAATAATATTTTTATTTTTAAACACTTTCCTTAGAAATTAATTATGAAAAAGTGATGTCTTACAATGAATGTATTTTTTAATTTAAAACAATTTTATTACAAACATTCTTACATTATTACAATTTCTAAACATTCGTTTTTATTAATGTATGTAAGCTTTATAAACACGAACTGGACAAGTGACACAAAATAAAAACTTTTTAACAAAACAAAAAACCGACTTCTAAATCACTACAAAATAAAATATAGATTAACATAATTTTCACATTAATTTCTTGGTAACCTAGTTACCTAGTGTTCGCCCCAGCATCGAATTCATCTTGAATTTTAAAATTCTGACTTCAAATTCGAAATCAGCGACTCCCTAAAACTGTTGGTTAATGTTTAAAACTCTTAAAAAAGCACATATTTAGGTGGCAACCCTAAAGGGTTAAAAATTTCACAATTTTGAAATTCTGACAACTGATTCGGATTCAGCGACCCATTTTTACCTAGTGTTCGCCCCATCATCGAATTCGTAAAAATAAAAAAAAAATTAGGTGGCAACTCTATCAGCCACCTTGAATTTTAACCTTCTGACTTCAGATTCGAAATCAGCGACCCACTAAAACTGTTGGATAATGTTTAAAACTCTTAAAAAAGCATATTTTTTTGTTGTTATCCGACGATCGTTTAACGAATCGTTGTTTCGGTTTCGTTTGTGTCTTTCGTTTGTGTCTTGTCTTATTTTTGTCGAGCTTTGAAATACGACATAAAACATGACACACCTTGTGAGTATAAGTGTCATGATAAAAGAAATGGCACGGCAGTTATTAAGGTTTACTCCTTGTTTTTATGACATATATACATATATAAAAAAAGTAAAGCCGTCATCGGGACACGTAAGGAACAGCCTAAGCAACTGAAACTGAAATTTTGTTATCTGAAATTTCAACACGTTATCTATAGGTGCTACGGTAAAATTTATGAAACGTCAGAAAGACAGAGATTTTCGTTCACATAATAAAAAAAAACAAAAAAATAAAATAGTAGCGTCAACCCTTTAAAATTAGTAAAATGCTTTTGTGAATTACATAAATTAATATGTGTAAAAATAAATATAAAGATAATTAAACTTAGCAAGGCTTTGCATAAGGATTAAGTCAAGGATTGAAAATAGGATGAAAGTATCGATTTGAACAAACATTTGAGCAAGAAATTAGGAGAACAATTCAGGCAAGGATTGTGAAAATGATAAGGATAAGAATCTGGACTATGAACCTAAGCCTTTGGATACACTTGGGAAAAGATTTAGGCAAAGTTTGGAAATAAAGTGGCGCCAGGACTAGGAAACGGATTCGAACGAGAATAAGTTAAGGAATATGGACATTTAATCAAACAATAATTTGGACAAGAAGTAGGATAGTTATTCGCACAGTTATTAGGACAAGAATAAGGATAAGGATGACGTGTATTACCATGTCTTACACCTTTTAAATAGTTCATGTTATAACATGTAGGTCCGGTTCTCGGTCAATTGTGAACAAACTTAATAACACGCACAACACAAATTTTGCTCGACTATTTTGAAAAATATTTTATTTTTTTACCATAAATTTCGTAATGTTTCGGCATCTTAAAACTGCTTTCAAAAAAATTTTTTTTGTTGTATTTGCAAAATGGCGGCCATATTTGTCATGCAACCACGAGCGATTTTCGAATCTTGTAGAGTTTGCGGTAATGATCATACCTCAGCTCCTATTAAACATACAGCAATAAATGAAAAAGCATAATATTAATTATACCTTAAGCTATTATCTTACATATCAGAAAAATTAATTGGGATGTTACTTAATTTTTAAAAAAAAGTTAAAGCTTCCAAAAAAAAAATCGTAATTTTTGGTAACTTTGAAAAAAAAAATTTTAATAGGAAGAAGCTAGTGACGGACCTATTTTATTGGTATTAGTTACGTCTTAGGAAGAACTTAAAATATAAATTTTTTAAAGTGACTAGATCATTAACTTTTTGGATTACATCGCTTTGAAAAATAAGAAATCTCAAATTTGCCTCAACTTTGTGGTCAAGTATCTCCTATGGACACGGGTAAAAAAATTTGAAATTAATGTTAAATAAACTACGTAATAAGAGGACTCTGATGATATAAGAATGAAAGTAGTTTTTATGGTTTATTTAAAAGATATAGCATTTTAAAATTGGTCCATTTTATTACATGAGGTATGAGTATTCGATGGGTTTTTTTTTCCAAAAGTATTCCAGAACCTCCCTGCAAGGCCAGATTATGAATCCTGCACAAATATTCTGACACAACGCTGCAAATACTTCGCGTAAACATTCAAGTCAAACAAGTTTTACCTTGCACTGCGCAAATCGGAATTTTTATCGGCCCATACTGATATGAAGATCTCATCTTCTACAATTGTACAAGTTATTTTCTTCGCTTTTTTGTTCATTTTTTGCAAATAGTAAATTGTACAATTTTAGAACAACTGTTTTTGACATTTTTAACCAGAACATTGTTCAAAGTACCTTGTCATCTAAAATGTTGCATCTGAGTGCAACTTTTTATATGAATATGAGCATACTTTTAGGCATTTCTGAAATTGAATTTTGATTAACACAGAAACAGAGTTAAGTTTAGTTGAGTTTCATCCTGCAAAACTGTACTGGAATGCTCAAGAGTTTATTTTATATTCAATGGCAAAACTCAACTTTGGCCTGAAAATTCAAACTAAATTTTCAGTGTAGACATGCCATAAGTATTGACATTTATGATCGAGTTGCATGTAGCCATTTAATTAATATTTGAAATCCATATCAATTTGTAATAATATTTTTATACTTATGTATTTCTAACGCGAAATGGTATATTTATTCTAACAAATAAAAATAAATAAAAAATTAAAAATAGCTTTATTCATAATAAGTATGAATGAAATAAAAACTCTTAATAATTGAATACAGTTGGCTTTTTATTTCGTACACAGAGCACACACGCATACATACTTAATTAATCAAAGCTGGCTTGAATTTCAGTCGATTTGATTTGTTTTGAATTTTTCAGTACGACCGCCAGAGGTTGCACACAATCCTCTGCTGCGACCTCGGTGCATGGACTGCATTCACTTTAATTCAACGCAGAAATACAAAATGGAAAAATTCAACTCAATTTGCAGGAGCATTTCCGGCGTGACGCACAAATCGGAGTCCAACGATGCATTCATACATGTCGTCAACAATGGCGACGTACAGTGCATAAACTTCAAAAGAGTTCAAGAAATATTTATATATAATTAAAGAGGAAACTCTATTAAAAAGTCTGACTATTTTAAATGTAACGTTTGTACAAATGTTTCAAGTGAGCACAGTAAAAGGGATAATTGATTTCAGATCATTCGGATACTAAGAGTAGGGTTGTGAAATATAAAATATGTGAGCGGAATTTATTGAAACGAATCGTCATCAAAAAACCACTAACATAAGTGAATCTTGAGGAGAATTTTTATTCAGCTTCGACAACCAAATAGTTAAAAAATTCAGAATAAAACTTACCAATTTATCGCATACTTCTCCGCTAGTTTAACTTCGGCTAAGTACCCACTGCGTTATGTGATCATTAAGTCACGATTTCAAGTTAAGAATTTTTTATTTACATGCCTAAAAGTATGTCGAACTTTATATTTTTGTGTTAGTCATGCGAATGTTTTCAATAGATAAAGAAGCATGTAAAACTTATTTTCTTCTAAAATGATGGAATTAAAAAGAGCTGAATGAGTGCGACGAATCAATTGGCAGCGTGGGAAAGCGAACAATTGCCGCACTGAAAACGAATTTTGTATCAGTTAATTCAAAATCGTTTTTTTTTTCTTTTTAATTTTGTTTCAGCCTAAAACATCAACGAGATAATTTAAAAAAAAAAAGTCATAAAACATCATTATTGAGTGTCGTATTCAATAACGTCCAAAATATGCTTTTTGCACAAACCGGCTAAGTCTTTTTCGCTTTCTTTTGGCATTGTGATAACAAATATTTATGTTAATTTGTTTTGCGTGAGCTGATTGAGAGTTGAAATAGCACAATAAGGTTGTTCACACTCGTTGTAAATTTTTATGTTTTCAACTTAAGACATTTGACTTTATGAGACCTTTTGAATACCCTAAATATGTTATTATATATATTATATATATTAACCGTGGTTAAAAACGTTAACATGGATGGACCGTTCTATGTTAATTGGGTTCGAATCCCAACTTGAACAGAATTTTTGTTTTTTTTATTAATTTTTCTAGCCACTATCACCTCTTTGCGAACAGTGGTAAACCACAGAAAATGATAATTGCCATGTTAAACTTCTTGGTAACGTGAATATTAGCTATTCAGAGGCGGTATAAAAACTAGTACGACCACTACTCTATCATTTCTGTAAAATTTTTTAATAACATGCAGACACAATTGATCACAATTAGTCCTTTTAGGGCTGAAATGAACACTCGTTTCTTTTTTTAAAATACTGGCATTTAGTACTGATTTAGTACTGTGCAAGAACATTTTTAAAAACTACTATTTTTAAGCTCCACATATGTTATTTCTTTCAAAAACTCTCTAAGAGGATTGTAACACAATTTTTTATTTAAAGAGCTTCAACCTCTTAATTACATAAACCAATTAAAACCCGTCGAAAATATTATTATAGCTGTTTTTGAAAGAAATTGAATTATGTTTTTTTGCTAACAACAGCACTTGTAAATAGAACAAGTCTTTTTATTTTAAATTTAATTTATTTCTATCAAAAATATTTTTATGTATTATCAAAGCAACTCCATAAATTAGATTTAGAATACTGACATTTCGATATTAACAATCGTTCTTTATCGACTATTATTAACAATATTCTTGCTCAGCTAAAAAAAAATTTTCTTTTAAATATGCAAGACTTTTTTGGGTGTAGGACCTATTTTTGACAAATATGAGGTCAACTCACAGACACAATACGTGATTGCATAAAAAATTGGAGAAGAAGCATTTTTAGCTGTCAAAATCAACAGAATTCACAATAGAAACGAAGTTTCCCATCTCATTATCTCTGATAGTAGTGTACAATAAAAAAAAACCAAAATTTTAGTTTATAACAGTGGTGCTCACACGCATACTACTTCAATTTTCAACTTTTGTGCTTGTGTTGGTAGCTCTCTCACTCTCTGCACTGACAAAAATTGTTGTGCAGGTATTAAGCAAGAATTATGTTATAATTATCATTGTCATCATCATTATCTTTATCAGTGGCATTATCATTATCACTATTATTATCATTGTAACTATCATTATCATTATTATTATTAGTTTTATGCAAATAACTCATTTTCATATGCCTCAAACATTTCGTGGAGTGCGAAACACACGACCAAAAGGCGCGAAACTTCCGACTTGAAGTTTCAGCGCCAACTCATTGAGAGAACTTAGTGCATTCGATCGTGTACGTGTTTCGATTCTCGAATAAAGCTTTCGAGTCTCACCACGCGTGGTACTACGTAAGCATCACTGGTTTATAATCTTAATTTTTTTTTTTTTTAATTAAGGATGGAAATTTTCAGTAAACAATTTTTGGAGGTATCTTTGTACATCGAATTTTATTTCCTGATTGTGAATTTACATGCATGTCACATTCAGCAGTTTCACAGAATCCAGATCAGGATTTCGTGCGGTAATTTCTTAAAGTACTATTTTAATGGACATTCTTCTATGAATTGCTGTGCACTATTTTGTACACTTAAATTTCAATAAATGTTTAATCTTCAGTGGTAGCAATTTTTTATCGAGCAATTTTCATAATAATCATAAAATGAATTAAAATTTTTTAATAATATAATGTTATTACTTACTATTTGTAAGTATTTAGGTTAATTATATCTTAATATTTGAATATGACCTTTCATTATTTATATTGAAAACAAATTTGAGCTTTAGGCCCAGTATGTTGACAACAACCACAACATGAAGACAAAGAAGGCAACAACCAACAACAACAACAACGGCTCTGTATAGAGCAAATCACACAGCTTGACTATACAGACTGTTTCGAAGGCCGCTACACCAACTCATCAGTAGCCTTTGTATGACTTTACACTGTGATCCACTCAAGCTACTTAGGTTCTACATATACTGCCAATATGCCAAGAAAGTTCAACCTGGAATCTATTTTTGACAGAGAACGCTTAAATTAGTAACTGAGTTCTTATCTACTTCGATTCACCCTGTGTCAAGGTTAACCTAGATCGTATCATACTTTTTAGCTCATGTGCATACTAACGCTGATTCGAATTGGGCCAAACCCGAAGAAATCTCATAATTGGGCAACATTGTGTATTTACCTCGAAAAACATTAAGAAAAATATAAAAATAGTTTTTTTTTTCATTCATGTCATTCAGCTCAATAGAAATTTAAACATATCTTTTGGACAAATATTTTGTTTTATGTGAAGTATTACTTGATATTTTCTTAACATTTTAAAATATTGCCTAACCTCTACCACAAAAAAAATAAATGATATTATGTTGTGATTTTCTCCATTTTAGCTCAAATTTGCTGCACTGTGCATTGGTTGCGTTATGGGCGCCAATTTTATTTCGAGCTCTCTCGGCTAGGGGTCAGTCTGTGGTAGGGAGTGTTGTGTTGGTGTTTGTTTGCGGCAAGTGTGGGTGCAAGTTTGCGAAAATCCTGCCTGCCGTATTTAAAGCAAAATATTTATGCATTTTTTATACTGATTTTTTGGATTATATTGTTGTTTATTTTGTGTTTATTTAATTGTGTTCAATTGCACAGCTAGTAAATAGAAAATATACGTTTTATTCCATACGCAGACGTAATGTGTATGCATGATGGGAGTGGGAGTTAGTTTGGTTAGTTATGTCTGTGTATGTATGTGGTGTGTGTGTGTGTCTGTGCGGAGGTATAATTTTGTCTGTTTAAATATGTTGCATATCGGCGTAATTACTGTAATTTAACTCTTGTTTATTTCACTTATTTTTTCATTACGATACAAAGCTTTGACGCAACAATTTTATTAAATGTTTACATGCTGGATTAATTAAATTTACAATTTTTAAACATTCAGCATTGAATTAAATAGTGCTGATAATCCAGTTAAAAACATACAAATTAATGAATTTCCATTTGAATCATGTGTTGTACATTGACTTGTTTGGATACTAATGTAATCCTATCTGATGGGGAATATAATTTTGTGAGTGTTAGTTTTAACGATTTGTATATAAACATTTGATAAGGTTTTTTAAACTTTATTAACCATATGGAACAATTGCTTTCTAAGTAATATTTAAGTTTACTATCTATTTAGTAAGTAATATTACTTTCTATTACTATCATATTACTATCTAAGTATAAGGAATAAGAATCAATGTAGAACTGAGTAGGATTGGGTTGAGTGGAAACCCAATTTTTCGACTTAGAACAAAATGAGGTATTGATTATGATGAAAATATTGGAAGAAGTGAGCAAATGCTCTCAAAGTATTACAAAACCTTCGAAAAATCTTTTTCGTATTTAAATTGTTTTTTTTTTTTGCTATTTCATCGAGGATTTCGTTAAAATTTAAAACTATTCGGTCGAATCTGCCTTCATTTGAAATGAGGTGATAGATTTGTATCAGAAAGGGGCAAAAAAGTGAAACGTGTGTTGGATGTTCTAAGACAGACTACCGTAGAAACACGTGAATTGCAATCTGTAAGTTCAAGTTAGCAAGCTATTCTCTCCATAAACTTCTCTACCATCAATTTCAACTTTCTTTTGTATGCATTGATGCATTGTTGATAAGAAATGAAGAAAGGTTAATGCATAGAACCATGCCCACGCACAGTGTGAGATTTTGCCAATCTGGAGGGACTTAATTCAATTGCAGCCGTAGTTTGAAAGATATCGACTTGAAATTTGGTGTGTGAACTTTTATTGTTCATGATGAATTTATGTCCAAAGACCAGACATAAATCCTACAAAACTACTCCCACCTCCCTTACAAATCCGCTTGTTTTTGTTTGAAAAAAATTCTAATATTAGTTGTAATACCAATTTGAAATAAGAGAGCTACTGCCAATTAGAATAAAAAACCAAAAACAAACATTGTGCATTTAAATAAAGAAGTTATTTTTTTAATATTTCCTTTTTTGTTTATTTTGCATAGTTTATTTATTTGTCAAAGAAAAACGTAAAATGGTATAAAGAAGTTGTAAATTTAGTCTGAATCAGAACATTCTTCGAAAGTTTGATGATCCGATAATAATGCTACCACTGCCGTGGATAAAGCCCCGCGTGTATTAATAACGTATACTACATATCAATGGGTCGGATGAAATAAGCAGCCTGTGTATTAACTCGTAATGTTTTCCTTCACTAAGGGAAAAAAATATTAAATTTATCCAAAAACTTTTTTAATTTATCCAAAAAGCGAGTAATTTTTGCATCAATAACGCATTTGCATAAATCGACTACGTAAATATTTAAAATTCATTTAAAAACTTTTTTAATTAAATAAAATATTAAAATATTTAAACAGAAATAATAAAAAAATATATTAAAATTATGCACGAATTTTTTAAATATCTTTTAAAAATTTACTATTTGAAAATAAAACTATCACATCTAAAGAAAATTTATTTAAAAAATATTGAAATTAAAAAACAATATATTCAAATATTTCTCACAAGCTGCGTCCATTAATGCCATAAGCATGGTTACTTTATTTTCTTTTTTCGTTCCTTAATATTATACTATTTTTGACAGTTGGTGTAATATTATGACACCATATGTCAAAAATAGTATAAAACTGAAGAACGAAAAAAGAAAATAAAGTAACCATGCTAATGGCAATAAAAAAGCAAACTAATAAAGCAAAATATGCAGGCAAATGACAATCGGTGCGACACATTTGTGGGAAAATGTCGAGTTGTCACTCCACCCTACATAATTGCATTATTTCAGCACGCAATCGCTCATACGTACGGCCAAATATCCCTCTTATACTACTCTTGCAACAAAAACGAAATGAGAATTATAAGAACTAAGGTTGCAACTGCAAGAGAACAGAGTGCGATGCTGTTGCTGCTTGTCGGAATATGTGTGTACGTGTGCGATGCTGTTGCTGCTTGCTTGTATGGAATATGTGTGTACGTGTGTGGTATAAATAAAATTCAAATACGGGAAAAAAACGAGTTGTAGGGAAAATATTTCATTTATCCACGTAAATATTTAAATAAAATTGATACTCAGGCGTGGATAATGTTAATATGCATTATTTCCCTTAGTGTAGTGTACACTTCTCGGTAATTTTGTACATCTTTATTTCTGGACTCCAGGACTTCTTTGGAAAAATTTCCAATAGGTAGAATTCAGAAAGAGATTATATCTTTTCCATGGTACAAAATTATATGCACAGTTACTGGCATGTTGAACCACGAATATTCGGACATATAAATGTATTCGGACATGTCTCCCGCGATATTTCACTCATGGTCAAAAATTGGGCCTTTGTGCAAAATTTTTGCAAGTTTGTTTTCTTCAGATCAATTTTGGGACTTCACTCGCTTATCACCTATATGGTAAGAACGTGGAACACAGTAGAATATAAAAGTTGCAGTTTATGAAACATATGCAATTTGAAAAAATTTTCTTACTTATTAGCTGATTATGAAGTAAATGAAATAAAATATTCCAGCGCAAATATTAAAAAAACTTTATTAAAAAACTTATGCTCAAAATATTTATAATTTAAGAAAAAAAAACTTTCTTGAAAACAATGCACGCACGACTTACTTCTGATCGCTTCAAACTTGCGAATTTATTAAGCAGTCAAACATGTTTTGACTCGCTTTCCAATAGCACGTGTTTGATTACCGTTATCTCGATGATGTTTTTATTTTCATTCTGTTTTGTGTAGATATTCGTAACAAAGGGACATTTTTATAACATTTACCCAGAAATGATTAAATTTGAAGCATATTTTTTTCTTGCATTAAGTCCCTCCAGATTGGCAAAATCTCATACTGTGCCACGCAGGGATTCGAACCCAGAACTTCTGGGGTGACTTATTTTCGATTACCAAGGCCTTTTGGCACCGAAACAAATATTTTTCCACTATGTTCCTGTTTTTCATCGGTTTTGCATGACCTAAAGCAGCCAGCAGTTTGATTTTTATGCGCTTTTTTTCGATGTCTATATCGATCTATTTCGATCCTCCTCCTTTTTGAAGTCGGTTAAAAACTCAAATTACCAATTCGCGAAAAGCGTTTTGAGACGATTGAGGCAATAAAGGAGAATTCGCAGACAGAGCTGAAGACGATTTCAAAATCAATCTATGAAAAGTATTTTTAAGTTTTAAATATGATTTAAATATTTATAACTGTGTTGGAATATTTTGCTTGTAAGGGAGGTTTCTTTGAACGAAATTAAAAGAATATCGATAAATCATTTAACAGTTTTCGTTTTATTGAATAATTCCTGGTATTTTTTGATTAGAACATACAGCTCGTGTATCCATAGAATTCGGTACTCGATGTAGATTGGACTAAAGATTTTGTGGAGGATCTTTCTCTCGAAGGCTCGAGAAGACTTTTTATCAAAACTGCTCAGCGTCCAGGTTTGTGTTGCTCATAAGAGGACGAGTATGATAAGAGGCTTATAGACAGTGAGTTTTATTTGTCGAGCGAGAGCTTACCTTCTCAATATCCTATTCAGTCCAAAGTCACACCTGTTAGCAAGACATAATTATACTTCGTTTAATCTCAATGCTGATATAAGATTAAAACTCCTCAAATGCAATTGTTGGGGGAGTTTGTGCTAGATCCTTAATAGGTGAAGCCTTTAAAAACTCCAGAGGATGCGTTGTCAATGGTGACGTAGTTACCAATACGCTGGGACTATTTGCTTGTTGACACAAGGTATTTCGTCTTATCTGCGTTCACTGTGAGACCCATTCAACTCAACTCTTTCTCTGATCTGGAGAATGTTGCACTGACTTCACACGTATTATGGCCAATTATATCAATATCATCAGCATATGCCAGAAGCATAAAACTCTTATAAAATATCTTGTCATAATGTCACAGATTGGCAGCCCAGATGATCTTCTTCTTTGTTAGGTTGATAATGTCGCACGATAAGGAATCTCCTTGATGATTCCTCCTAAGGAATCCATTAAAGAATCTAATGGTGAATAAGGTGATTTCTTATTGTTCTATCGAAGGCAGTTTCGAAATTGACAAAAAGATGGTGTGTGTCGATTTGTGTGTCTAGGGTCTTCTCCAAGATATTTTGTAGCATAATTATCAGGACGAGGCCCCAATGATCTGAAACCGCACTGAAAAGGTCAAATTAACTAGTTTATAATGACTTTAGTCTTTCAATAAAATGCTCGACAGGACCTTATATGCAATATTTAGAAGACTTATCCCACAGCAGTCGACGCAATGGTGGGATCGCCTTTCTTGTGGATTAACCTGAGCACATTGAGGTTTTAATCATTAGGAATGTACTTTTCTGACCACATTCTGCATAGAAGCTGGCAAATGATTAAATAATAATTAAATTTTATACAGCTTGCCGTTTCTCTTCCCTTCTCTCTTCCTCCTCTTTGTAACATTCCTTAGCAGCACATTTTTTAACCTACTATAGGGTGACTTTGTAGGCTGCGTCTTGCTCTACAATGGCGTCACAATAATCCTGGTCGTACCACTGGTTTCGGCTAGGGTGGTGGTAGCCAATCAACTCTTCAGCGGTATGCATAGTGTGGAAAAAGTATGTTCACTGCCCGCCAACATCATGGAATGGAATGAGTAGGTAAATCATAAAGTCATTTGCAGTTAATTACTTGTGATTCCGCACTAATAAGGAGGTAGTAAAAACAAAACTAAAGCATTTTGCTTCAGAGCAAGAAATGAAGTCATTGAAGACACGTAAAACATTTGCAAAATATTAAGACGGACATGTACAGGATACCATCGAATAAAGAAAGAAATAAGCTTGAATTGAATGTCTTAGAATGACATGAATGAGACTGCAAAAAATACAAATTTACAATAATACAGAATACGAAACAGAAAAAAAAATTCTACTTGTTAGACCCAAACAAAAGATGTACAAAACAAACAAAAAAAAAATCTTGATCATAAATGTTTGAGGACAAAAATGGCCGAAACACGTGGCAGATAAAATTACCAAATAAAAATAAGCAATAACCGTAAGACAGACGGACCTAGGCGACGACTCAACTAATAGTTATCGTCGGTTAGGGAGCATGTAGTGCACTTTTAGACCAAAATGGACACAAACGCACACAACATAAAGAGCAGCATAAAAAAAAAACAAAAAACCAACAGCTAGACACTTTGGCAAAATGGCTCCGGAGTGACCTGAGAACAAGGTGTCACAATTGCACAATACAACAGAACGACGATGAAGAAAAAAACGATCATGTTGTCGAACAAGAAAAACACTTTGGCCAACACAACAGACATACATAAACGAAAACAAAGACACACACACACACCCACATATACTTTGGGTCTCATGTTGGTAGATAGTGGCAAAGCGATAAGAGTTGAAGAGGGAGGAGAGAAGGCGTAAAAATATAACTAGCCAGCTTCCTTGCTTGTTTGTGCAAGGATAACACGTTTCGTTACAGTATGTTTACGAGTCCAGCGGGAACACTTGGCCTGAGGAGGTACCAGAGCACTATAAGTCCAGCATCCTACTATGCTGGCTTCTTTGTGCACTAGTCTTTAGTTTTGTGCACTAGTGTGCGTGTGTGTTTCCAACTATGTTAGTGTGTTAGTCATGGTAATTTAGTCAAACAGCTATTTTGTGCGTGAGTAGCGTTTGATTGGCTGCACTTGCAGTTACAATGGCTGCATTATTAACCCTTAGCTAGTTTGATTTTATCCCTAAGATAACCTTGTACAAATTAGCTTCAAATTGGCATTCGTTCAAATTTAAGGATGCTTTATTCTTTCCCTTGCCATTGAAGTTCAGAAACTAAAGTTTGTTTTGCTTCTTTCCAATTTTTCATTAATCCTTTCTTAGAATTCATTGCGGTTCAATGAGTTCGAACAATAATCTACCCAGCAATCAATATGCCCAGAATATTCCGTTTTGTTTGTTACTAATTGAATTAGCGGGTCTGCAGATCTGGTCGAAGATTTTTTATATTTTCAAACGAGTGATTTTATGGAATAAGACAAATATTTTCTGCAATTAAGAAATTGAATGGATGACAGGATGTATTTTTACTTGATTTAATGAATACAAAAACAAAAAGGAATTTGACTGATATTTGTTAGCACTAACATATACTGGGGCATGCAGCATAGTGTTAAGAAAATGACGAAAAAATTTATTACAAGTATACTACAAGTTGGTTTTTGTTATGAATCTGTGCTGTGTTGAAGAACTTATATGAAATGACAAACGTTTTTGTGCCATTTTTAAAATTACGTGCAAACCTACATACTGATATGAAAAAAAAAAAACTAGAAAATGGCCTATGTTAACCAAATTTTCGTATAAATTATACAAGGGCTTATGTAATTAAATATAGTTTTAGAATTTCGATATGTTTAGATCAGTGGTGCTTACTACATGGTTTCCCATAGTCCGCGGGCATGGTATAATTACACATGGTAGCATTGACAACTGCTTATTTTCTCTTCAACAGGAAAACATAAACTGTCAAAAACAGCTTTTTGTGGAAATACATCAGCAGCTGCTGTGGTTGTTGTTTTTTTTTCACTTCAACGTTTTCAACATTGCTTGTGTTTTCAATGGCGGATTGTGAGCGCTCTCTTTTTGAGTATATTTTTTGACAGTATATGATTTCCCAAGCAACTGTCAATGCTAGCTTGTATTATTATACCATGTACGCAACGTAACGTGGCGTGGAGTTCTATCTGGAATAGAACCCATCGCTGCACTAGGGAGAAAACTCAGAGCGTAGCTTTATTGAAAGTTTGAGAGCGAGAGTATGATCGTGAGAAAATCAAGTGTTGCATATTCCGCATATTAAGAGAATAATTTCTTAAAAAGGGATTTTTTATTTTACATAACTACAATGAGCGATTTTTTTGCAAATGGGAGCTTCAGGTGCATTTATAAATTTGTTTTTCAAAAATTTTTTTTGGCATATTAATAAGGAGTTTCACAGAACAATGTCACAACAATAAATCTACCTCAACTGTAAACTTGATCTTAACTTTCATTTTTATTTCTGCCTTAAAAACTAAAAATCAAAAATTACCGGTAATTTTGTACTCAAAAACTATGGGACAAATTTTAGTTATTATTTTTGCTTTAAAAAAATTAAGCCTTATAAATACTTTTTTGTTCAAAACTTTAAATGTGAAAAGATAACTAAAACTTTCACACACACATTATACTAACTATTATTAATAGTAAATAGTTCGATATAAAATTATATAACTAAGATATGTATAAAATAGTTATCTATTGAAAGAACTTATTCCAACTTTTCTTGCGCACAGTGTCAAGTTGGCGTCATGGAATTGCACAATTATCGCAACTTGCATTTGCGTAAACTTGCATAAACTTTTATCTTATATTCTTTCAGTTCTTCTTTTCTTGTAAAATACATTTTTAATGAAAAATCTATTCAAACAATATTTAAGGATACAAAGTGCATTAACCCACAATATCTAAGATTCAGAGACATAAAGCTTTATGTTTAGAAGTTTAATTGCGTTTCTTCAACGTTAACTATGTCAATTGCCCGAATTTCTATTAGTTGCATTGAGCAAGGTCGTACTGTAGTTACTTTTTTCTCCATACAAACATTTTTGACTCTACACTAATAGTTCGGGTGTAGAATTCAATGCTAAGAAATTTTTGTTTCTACAGCATACTACGCTTTATTCAAGAATGATAGAACAATAGATTACGCATTGCGCAGGTCCGTTATGTTGTTTACTTTTCATTTTGACATTTCTAGCTACGAACAAAGTATTTTTTACGATCATGACGTCACGCTAGACCAAGTTTGTTTCTTGAATCTTTTGCCATTGTTTCATATTTGTTCACATTTTTAACAAGACTTGGCAGAAAGCCATATCGTAAGCTCATATCGTAAGTCTATCGTAACGTAGATGCGCTGATCGTAGAAAATTATTTTTACTATCTGCGCAATCTATTTTTCTATCATTCTTGGGCTTTATTCATAAACATTTTTTCATTCGCTGCTCATGTTTGTAAGGTTTGTGTCTGAACTAAAGAAAATCTCTACAAAAATTAAGAATTCCAATGGATATGCAATGGCCGCCACATAAAAAAAAATGCTGCAAAGGGCGCATATGGAGCATGTCTTTGATATTAAACGAAAAGACAAACAAAAAACATGGTTGCGAAAATGTTTATGAATAGCGTTTTCTTGTTTAAAGTTACACTGCCTCTAAAATGTGTTTATGAATAAGGGTGTTATATTTTCCCGCTAGGAGCGCTGTTTATTTTCCCGCTGGGCATCTACAGCAAAAGTAGTTTGATTAATTGGTATGTAGACTACATTTATATATGAAGACCTTAGCCCAACATATAGCACGATGGCTTTATAAAACTTAGATTGCAGGTTCGATACTCAGCGCTGTCAAAGAAATTTTTTTCAGTCTTTTATACAATGTATATCTCTCTCATTTTATCTACTGTAAAACATATCTTTCTTCTCTATCGTGTAACGAAATGAAGTAAATTGACCTTGAAATTTCACTCCTCAATATTCTCATTCAAATTTCGAAGCGCCGCTTAAGAAGTTTCACTTCAAAAATTGAATTTTAAAAATTGAAATTAAATTATGAATTACTATTTTAAAGTTTTCTCATTTTTTGTAACAGTGCATAAAATAGTGAATGTTAATATGTTTCTTCGATATGAATTATGTTATTATGAACAGTAGTAAGCATACCTAAATCACAAAATATTTTAAAAACATTTTCCCCTCACGCCTCTCCCATAGATTTGTAATAGACCAGATGAAAATTTTTTCCGACGCCACTGAATAATCAAAGAAGAAAACCATCGTCTTGCATGAAAGCTGGACCGAGACTCAAGTAGTATTTTTTTTTCAGGGCAAAGCTTTCAATGAGCTTTTATACATAAACATAGTATGCTTGTTTAGAGTTTGATGACCACTGCTTTAGAGTGCGTTAAATGGATGATTTAAAATAGGTGGTAGTATGTTAATAACTGCAAAGCTATGGGATTGCTAGTGCAGTACATGGTGAGCCACTAGAAGAGTCTGACAGCCTAGTTTTAGTAAGCGATGTGTGATATAGTGGAGCTATAAAACTCGGAGCAAAAATGTGAAGTTTTAAAAGGCGTAAGCCAGAGTAAGTTCAGAGTGAATAAATAATATGAAGTAACTGAAGGCATAAGCTAGAAGTATAAACTGAAGCATTAAGGGCATAAAGAGACTCACCTTAGTTGCTTATCCTAAGGTAATCTCAGATTGTTAGATAGGTAGATTATGGGCGTGATGAGTTCCACTTCCGCCAAAAGTAGTCTCGGAGCGTTCAGGGTGAATTTAGGCACAAAGAGAATTCTCGATTCTATTTAAGATGTTCTCGGGGTGTTCAAGGAGGTATTGTGGTATTGTGGTTGCCAACGCAGTAGTGCAAAATTGGTGATGCTGAACAGGCTGTTGGACGTCATTTGGTGGCTCAAGGTTGACTTTGGTGTAGTAGTAAGTGTGGAATAATATTCTTCACAGTCATGCGTAATACGCTATGAGTCAATGTGTGTGAATGCTATGTCGGGGCAAATCCTTTAGCCCAGGAGACTATCACAGGACTGGCACTTCGGGGAGTCGCGTGCAGGTCTGTGGTGATTGGCGTGGAGTTGCGCTTGTTTACAACCGGGTGACAATGCCCCATATTGTCAGAGACTTTAGATCGGTCTCGATTTCTACCAATAAATGTGGAAGGTGATAACACTAGCCTTCCATAATTGGTACTATGGTCTCTAATCGGTATGCAATTCATACAGGATATTTATTAAATTAAACAAGTATAGAAATTCGACCATTTAAAATTGATTTATTCGTTTGTATGTTTGTTAAAAATATTTATTTCTTCACTCATTTGCAAACGTAACCGAACTCACTTTACTTTCAAAGCTATTCGATATCAAAAATTTTGCTTATACAGGGTGTTTTTTTTAGAGGTATAGAACTTTGAATTGAAATAAAACCCAAGAACATCATTTTAATGTCCATCAATTTGGCTTTATTGGAAGGATAATTTTATGCCATTAATGTTTAAATATGATTTCGGACATGTGGCCGCCGCGGCTGGCTCGAATAAAGCCAATTCTACAGGTCCAATTTTCAACCACTTTTTCGAGCATATGGGGCCGTATTTCGGCAATAACGCCACGAATGTTGGCCTCCAAGTCCCCTAACGTTTCTGGTTTGTTGGCGTAGACGAGCGACTTCACATATCCCCAAAGAAAATAATCCAATGGTGTTAAATCACACGATATTGGTGGCCAATTGACAGGTCCATTCCGCGAAATTATGCGCTCATCGAATGTTTCCTTCAATAAATCGATTGTGACGTGCGCTGTGTGGCATGTAGCGCCGTCTTGTTGGAACCACAACTCATACACATTCATGCCATCCAATTCGGGAACAAAATAGTCGGTTATCATGGCTCTATACCGGTCTCCATTAACGGTAACTGACTCTCCAGCATTATTTCGGAAGAAGTATGGCCCAATGACTCCACCAGCTCATAGAGAACACCAAACAGTCAGTTTTTGTGGATGTAATGGCGTCTCAAGGATCTCATGTGGATTCTCTTCACTCCAAATGCGGCAATTTTGCTTGTCGACGTAGCGATTCAACCAAAAATGAGCCTCATCACTGAACAAAATTTTGCGATGAAAATCAGCATCGAGATCAATCTCATTTTCGGCCCATACACCAAAATCACGACGCATTGCATGGTCTCGCGGCTTTAGTTCTTGCACAAGCTGGATCTTCCATAAAGTTGATGGACAAAGCTCCAATTGCTGTGCACGGTGGCGAATCGATTCATTCGGGTCCTCTTCAACATTTTGCTCTACAGCGGCAATTGTTTCTTCGGTGCGCACTGTTCGACGTCTCTGCGGATGCGTATTATCACATAGAGTAAACGTAGTGCGAAAACGACCCATGGTTAACCGAATTAATTGCTCTGATGGACGATTATGTCGACCATAAAATGGACGGAGCTTGCGTTAAACTTCGCGAACTGAACCATAATTTTCGAAATAAATTTGCACGATTTGCAAGCGTTGTTCTTTTGTCAACCTGTTCATGATAAAATGGCAAACCAAACTGAACATAAATGTCATTAGAGTTGCCAGATTTGACCACAAAATGCCAGTTTTATCTCTATTCGAAAAACAAACCCCTAAAAAAAACACCCATTATATGCGGAGCCTTTGTTTAATGCCCATTTCAGTACGCTACTTCCCATATTTTACTATTTAGTTGAAGGATATCACCAAGTGGGAACTCCATATTGAGTTATATTGTTGTACGGAATTTACTTCCAATGCTATTCAATATAAAAACTTTGCATTGTATGGGTGGTGCCACGCCCCCTTGTCTAATGATCGTTAAATTTTTTCTAGTCGAAGAACACGACTAAATAGGAAGTTCCTACCGAGTTCAAGTCATAGTTTGAAAGTTATACCGAAAATTTGGGCTGCTGAAAAGTGCCACACCTATCTTTCAACGCGCATAAAATGTAACCAGTGGAATGGTACGTGTGATTTGAGGTCAAATACCGATTTCCGAGGCTGTGTGACCTATAACTCTAAAGCTATTCGATAACTCAATTTTGGGTTGAATGGGATGTGCCATGCCCTCCATAGATATTCGGTGCACTCCTTCTCCCTTCTCTTATTGATTTAAAAAAAAATTATCAAAATCGGTTCAGAAACACTGGCGAAAATGGTTCTTAACTGTTCTGCCTACACCTATTTATATATAGATATGCTTAAGTGTGGTGGTGGAACCGTTATTGAGGCTATAAAATAGGGCGTTGGTCGCGTCCGGAATCAAGAAAGACGCTATTGAAACGTAGCTAGGTTAGCGTTCAGAAGATCATCTGTATTGGATGGGCGTTAATTACCGTAACTTGCTAAATTGGCGTGCCTGAAGATTAATCCGCTGGATGTACGTTAAACACTTACCGAAACTTTTCTGTAACCATTTATGTAAGACCCAATCAGAGAACGTATGGCTCTACTGGTGATCCATCAGCTGAAGTTCTTGAGCCATTTGGATCTTGTACGCATCGATATTCTCTACGAGCCAAATCTTTCATCAATATTTGTAATAGTGTGGACGTGGAGAGGGTAAGTTCTTCAGTACTGCGACGAATTGAGGTGCTTGGGTCATTTTAAACATTTTCTTTAGCTGCGTCGATATTTTCGGTCGAATGTCCGTATAAAAGTCTGTTTTTTCTTTCACTGCATAACATTCTATGGTAAATTTTCCGTATTTTTAAATGACAAGTGTCAACATACAACAACTATCAAGCGACCAGCTGGTAAATAATACGCCTTTTCAACCCTTATCCTATTGATGATACATCCTATATTAAAGTCAAACAAACAACCAACCAAGCAAAAATTATTTTTACTAATATAGTGGATTATTATTGTTAACCTCTCATTAAATTACTGTAATTATGACCCTTTTTAGATAAAAGTTGCTCTTTCCCTTTATTCAAGAAACTGTAAAATTCGCATACACTTTAATAACAAGCAAATTTTTTCTCTGGGTTGACTTGATTTTTTGGTGACTTGGTTCATTTTTGGGTTGTCCTTCGAAATGTCAGAGAAAACTACAAAAACTAAGATTGTCACAGTGATAATATCGAAATAAAGACGATGTTGAACATGACTAGAACGATCAACATTTGACTATATTAATTAACAAATGTGACTAGCCCCCAAAAAGGAAAGTGATTAAAGGAAGTAAAGATTGCAGATTGTAGCAAACAATTAAATAAACACATTTGGTAAAAGAATAGAACAGAATAGAAATGAATGGAAAAACATTATCAATTAATCTTCTAATGGAGACCCAAGCATAGGATAGTCGTCTAAGAACAGATAGATTTATGATGTTAGGCAAAAACTAAAAAAAAAAATAAAAATTAAAAACAAAAGATAGAAGCACTAATTCACATGCACACACAATTTTGCAACAACATCAACAACAACAACAAAAGCAACGCTTACAACACATTGAAACACTCCTGCCAGCTTATCAAGCGCAGAAAATCTATTAGAACGACACTCAAACGAAAAACACGAAGGATTTTATGAGTAAATCATAAAATGTTGAAAGCAACAACAACAAAAACAACAACAACGAACACAACATTTCAAGGAGTAGACCAGTCGGCCTACAATGGCAAAGATGGTCAAGAAAAAAAAAGAAAAGGTAGTGGTAAGTAGCTGCAAACACCCGCATAGAAAAGCTTCGAAGCAAAAAAAAAAAAAACAAAGCTCATAAAATAAATAAAAAAATTATTTTATATGCCTTTCGTATGCAAGATAGAGAGTGTATAAAAAGTAATGAAAATCAACAGAACAAGACAATAACTTGCTAATCCTTGAAGCGGGACACGCCTGTTCCATTCAAGCCAGACCTACTTCGGCTGCCGCCCGCCTTCATAGTAAATAAATCAAAAACCTTCAAATATCGTAGGCGGAAGTATTAAAAGCAACTTCAAGAGATACAAATTTTCAAGGCATCAATGAAGGAAGGAGTAGGTGTGGCATGGGGTCGGGCGTTGTGCGAGCTGCTGTTGATTATAATGATGATGATGATGAGCAAGATAGCCGAGCATTGTTTATATTCCATTGAGCTGGAGCAGCAGCTACTCACGATGCTTCATCAAAAACAAGTTAATATAAGTAGCTTGGAAGGTCATGTTCGGTCAATGTTTGGCCAACACCTCGCAATATCCGCTACAAATCAAACATAATCAAACATACAAGTATGCTGCCCCTCCAAAATCCCACACATACACACACACATGTAACGGAGCTATTTTGACGTTCATTGAACGCGTTCTTTACTTTTTTATTTTCCACGTACGTGCACGAGTATCTTGCAGCATGTCTTGGCCTGTGACTCTTGTGGCAGACAACTAAACATGACTTATGATCTGTACGTGATGCAACATAAAAATGCCATTCCGCTGTTTACGAGCTTGTGTTAGTTTCTATGTGTGTGTATGTGTTTTTGTCAGTGTGTATGTGTGTCCATGCTTTCGAGTACCTTTATCAAGTCTCAAAGTCATTAAATAAACCATTTCAATACCTAACCGTGCCAGCCCAGCACAGCCACCCCCATCCTAACACACACGACCAATTTTTTGTTCGATTTATTTTTGTTTTTGTTTTATCTTGATTTGAACTCAGGATTTACTAGTTGAGTTGTTACTGATTCCTCATCATCTTGATGCTGTCGATTCAGTGGATTTAATGATTTATTTACCTAAAAAGTTTTTGGCATTGTTTTCATTTGGTGCTGAAATGCTTATACAAACTACTCCTATGTGAGATATGTCGATATGTCAGTAACAAGTGGAAGAAAGAAAGTTTTTTTTATGAATTCGTTTTAAAGCTTTCAATAGTAACATGAAGTTTAAGTGAGCGATGGATAAGCAGATGTTGGGAAAAGGAAAAAGATAGTTAACATTTTACAAGACATCAAAAACCGAGTTTTAACCAAATTTTAAAAATAGTTAAAGCCTCCCGACAAACTGTTGCCCATGTCTTGTAAAACTTATGCCAGACCGTTTTTCTTTGGTAATGATCTTATTTCTAACACAAAAATAATTATACCTACACTCTGGTTCAACAGCTACCCAATGGTAAGGTCCATGCCAAGATCGAACGTCTCACCCTTACAATGTATCTAGGATACATCCCATATTGGTTGCTATTAACACTTGTCTTAGAATGAAAATTTATTTTGTTTTAGTTTTGCTTATATTTATGACTTAGTAGTATTGGGAATATACTGTGAAAATTTCTAGCAAATTCACTGACTAGTTTGTTTTTTTCTTTGCGAATTTTTTTTGTGTGGGCAAGTCAAGCACAAAATCGCACCATATTTGTGCCTGATCATCACATCATTTGGTGATCTACCTTCTCATCATATGTATATTGATTATATATTCTTGAAAGCAAAGTAGTAATAAAATGTTCTTTTTGTTTTTTTTTTTTCAAATATATGTTATATACAGTAGAAACTTTTTGGGAAACCACGTCTTAGGGACCTAATTTCTTGGAAACCAATCATTCTATTTGGATGAAATCTTTTTCATGATAATCAACAGCCATATACATCGAAAAAACCTTTTATACCAATCGTAATTAAATTTTGTTTTTAAATCACTCTTCACTTTTTTAAAGAATTAAATCAGTTTTTTGCGATTGGCTGCGATAAAAACTTACCGAAAAAATTATCCGATTAGAATAATTTGTGCCGTCCGTGGAGTAGTTGGTTAAAGTGCGGGGCCTCTATGTAAACGAACTCGGAGACCCGGGTTCGAACCCCAGCAGCGACAGAAAATTATTTGAATTAAATGTTTTTTTCTGTACGGCCGCCACCTCTCTGCAGACAATGACAAACCACAGAGAGTAATCAAAATGCCATGTAAAGCTTCTTAAGAATAAGAACATTCTGTTCATCGCCGTTCGGAGTCGGCGTTAAACCTGTAGGTCCGTTTCTCGGTCAATTGTGTACAAACTATTGACTAATAACACGCACAACACAATTGATCATAAGAAGCTTAGGCCAAAGTCCTTTCAAGGGCTGAAATGGCCAGTAATATATTATTTATTTATTTTTTATAGAATAATTATTGCATCACATACTATAAATATCTGTCATTCCGTCAGTACTAGAATCATAAAGGTAGCTCAAAAAACAACGGAGTTGGACCTATCTTTAGCCTTAAAAAGTAACCCTTTTTTTTTGTAAATTTTAAAATTTGGATGATACAGTTCCGTTATTTTTTGAACGACCATCTCAATTCTAATACCGACGATAACGGAATTAGTTCTTAACATACTTCCGATTTGTTCTTTTTTTTCAGATGATGTGCAAGCATTTTTTGTTATTAAAAAACCAGATGTATAGCTTTTTTTTTTCTTGGTCTACTTTGACCTAACATACAAAACCAACAACAACGACAACAACAAAAATATTTTAAAAAGTTTTATGTCTTATCTATTCAATACAAAAAAAAAAAAAAAATCCGTTTGTTGATATCTTTTATAATTTTTGTGCAATTTAATTTTTGACGAGGCATTCAATTTTGGGTCGAAAGGGTAAAGCTGACCCAAAGCGGGTCCCTAAGTTAAGCGTATCTCAGATGGATCTCACACCTGAGATTGTCCGAACTGGAAAAAATCAGTTTAATCAGAGATACTTGAGATATTAGTATTGAAAGGTCTTTGTGTCTAGGAAGTTAAAGAAAACATTTTGATCAGTTGCAAAAATTGAAACCACTTGCTTTTTGCAAACTGAAATTGAAATTAAAATTTTAAATTTTTATTAAAATTGTAGTTGAAAGTGTAATTGGAATTAAATGTCAAATTGAATTTTAAATTGAATTTGAGATTGAAATTGAAACTGAAAATTAAATTGAAATTGAAACTCAAAAACATGAAATTGAATTTGAAATTGAAGTTGAAATTGAACTTGAAATTGAAATTGACATTGAAATTGATATTGAAATTGAATTTGAAAATGAAAATGAGATTGAAATTGAAATTGAAATTGAAATTGAAATTGAAACTGAAACTGAAACTAAAAAAGAAATTGAAATTGCAATTGAAAGTGGAATTGACACTGAAATTCAAATAGAAATATAAATTTAAATTGAAATTGAAATTGAAATTGAAATTGAAATTGAAATTGAAATCGAAATTGAAATTGAAATTGAAACTGAAACTGAAAATGAAATTGAAACTGAAAAACACGAAATTGCTATTTAAATTCAAATTAAATTTGAAATTGAAATGGAAATGTTAAAATTGAAATTGAAATTGAAATTGAAACTGAAATTGGAATTAAAATTGAAATTGAATTTGAAATTGAAATTTAAACTAAGATTAAAATTGAAATTATATAGAGACAAAAACTGAAACTGAAATTAAAAATGAAATAGCAATGGAAGTGGATATTGAAATTTAAATTGAAATTGAAATTGATATTGAAATTGAATTTGAAAATGAAAATGAAAATGAAATTGAAATTAAAATTGAAATTGCAATTGAAATTTAAATTGAAATTAAAATTGAAATTGAAATTGAAACAGAAATTTAAATTAAAATTGAAAAGGAAATTGAAATTAAAATTGAAATGGAAATTGTAATTGAAATTGAAATTGAAATAGAAATTTAAATTGAAGTAGAAATTGAAATCGAAATTGAAGTTAAATTTAAATTTAATTAAACAAGTGGACAAGCAGACATTGTGGACGAGTTCAATTCGCACTAAACATCTGCATGAATTCATTCATGCAATGAATGTACAACAAAATTCATGGGTATTTCTTGTTACTGTGCTAACCCATCGTCATTGAGTGAATGTTCTTGAATACAGTCACAAAGGTTGTTTGAATTTGTGTTGTGCCTCGTTTGCCGAAAGACTGCATTAATTCGTCTCATGCAACGAAGTCGCTTCGCCTCACTTTATACATCCACGCTGAGAGCAGCGAGAGTAAAAGCCACCAAGCAGCATTCGCAGTGAATTACGATGAGCATTTAATTGGTTTTTCTTCTATTCAAGCAGAAATTCTGTAAACAAGAATATTCATAGTGCATTCGAATTTTTCAACTGTTTCAAATTCAAGTTACTCGAGTTGATCGAATCAATTTACATAGGGAAAACAGATTTATTTATATTTTGCAATGTGTTGACCTTTTGTATGCTAAGCACGATACTTAGGACTTATTTTGTTATCATTTAATGATATTATTTTAATTTTAATGAAAAATATGAAATATTACAAAAGCAATATATATAAATTTAAAAAAAGAACACATAGGCATTTGTTCGGATTTTGAAATTTCTTATAACATTTAGAGATAAAATCCTGTGTGTCTGACACAAATGGCAACTCAGAGTAAGACATGCTCCTACTTAGCGCGTTCGATAAGTATATAGCGAATAAATACATTAAAAACTTATTCACAAAAAAATTTTTTATTAATTTTTAACATTTTTTAGGTATGAAACTTTAATTTAGAGTTATTTTTAGCAAAAAAACATTATTTGAAGTTGACGATATCGGAAAGAGATGGTTACCATAACGACTAAAGTTTGGCAGCACATAGAAAAAAAAACTAGTCAGAAATGATCTTCGACTGGGCCGAAGTTAAAATGCCCCCACGGCCGAACCAAAGTCTTTTGCAGTCAATAAAATGCTTATTTGTTAAAACATTGTCTTCATAGTTTTAATAGAAAATGTTCGCTTTTGTTTTTTGATAACGTCACTTTGCATGGTAGGTGGGTGTGGTTTTCACTCGATTTGGCTGAATTATACACAGAGTAAATGTTATATTTATTTTATTTTTATTTATTTATTTTTTTTTTTTTAAGTCAAAGAATAATTAATTCCATACTGACAATTTAAAAACTTAAAAATATACTAAAGCTAATAGTAAATGTTGTTAAGATACTTTTTAAAGATATATTTAGGAAAAGAAAAATCTAACACAAAAGAATTTGGGATTAAGTTTATTTCAGTGAGAGCTCTCGAGATGGGGGCATTTAATGCATAATTGGTTTTTTTGATACTTATAAAGAACGGTACAAAATTTCTCAAATTTCTGATAGGTACATTGAAATGAATTAACTGCAAAAGAGTAGGAGAATCTATTGAACCACTAACAATATCATATATGAATAATAATGACAATATGGCACCTCTACATTGTAGCGTTTTTAGATTTAAAAGCTTACAACGATCAAAGTACGAGGGATAAGGATCATGCAGATTTAATTGACGAACTGCAAAGCGAGTAAATCTTTTTTGAATGCGCTCTAAGCGATTTATGTGTGTTGAATAAAAAGGTCTCCAGATAACAATAGCATACTCTAATTTTGAACGAACAAAAGAGGAATATAATAAATTCAGAGTAAATGGATCAGAAAAATCAGAACTATTACGCATTACAAAGGCTAACAGAGAGTAAGATTTAGATATAACATAATTGAGATGGCTGACAAAAGTAAATTTAGAATCCAATATTACACCAAGATCAATAATTTCATCAACTTTTTTTAATATAGAGCCGTTGATGTTATATGAATAATTAGACACATTAAGTGTTTTATGAAATTTAATAAAGAAGCACTTGTTTATATTAAGAAAAAGCTTATTTTTATAACACCAATCCACCAGGTTATTAATATCAGATTGTAAGTTTATTTCCTCTTGAGAATTACGAATGATAGAATAGACTTTTAAGTCGTCCGCGTACAAAAGATATTTGGAATAGGTGAAACATCTACTAATGTCATTTATAAATAATAAAAACAGCAGTGGTCCTAAAATGCTGCCTTGAGGAACACCAGATGTTGCTTTAAAAGCGAAAGATTGAGTATTTTCAACTACAACATGAGAAAGTCTATCGGTTAAATATGACTTTAACCATTCTAAAAATTTTGAGTGAAAACCGATATGAGCCAATTTAGAAAGTAGGATTCTATGAGACACTTTATCGAACGCTTTCGAGAAATCAGTATAAATCGTGTCAACTTGATTTCCACTTTGAAATGCCGAGATACAGTCTTCTGTAAATATCGTAAGATTTGTTACTGTTGAGCGACCAGGAACAAAGCCATGCTGTTGAGGACATATTAAACTCTTGATCGCAAAGTACATTTTGTTTTTAACAATACCCTCAAATAATTTAGAGATTGTCGATAATTTAGAGATTGGTCTATAATTCAACACATTACTTTTATTACCACTCTTAAAAATGGGCTCAATTGAGGCTATTTTCCAGTCATCTAGAAAAACTCCTGAAGCGAGAGACTTATTTAAAATAACTTTAATAGGATATAGAAGAGAAGAAGCACAATTCTTAATAAAAAGAGGAGAAATACCATCGATATCCGTTTGAGACGACTGTTTTAAATGAAATATTCCATTCCATACATCGTCATTTGACAAATAAAGAGAGCCGAAGCCAAGAGTTGACGCAGCATCAGGATCTAATTGCAAGTCATCATGGAGATCAGAGTCGACTACAAAATTAGATTCAAAGAATGCAGCAAACAGATTTGCAGCTTCCAAAGGAGAATTCGCAGATAGATCATTAAGATAAACTGAAGAAGGTATACTAGAAGTACATTTTTTCGCTTTAACAAAACGCCAGAATGCCTTTGGATTGGAATTAATATTAGATTCATAGTTACGAATATATTTTTTATAAAGATACTTTTCAAGAAAGTTGAACTCTCTCATGAAATGCAAATATTTTGATTTGAAGACTAAATTTTTTGTGGACTTATATTTCTTAAAAAATTTATTTCTCAAATTTTTAAGCTTTTTTAACCCTTTTGTGTACCAAGGAACTTTATAAACCGTTTTTTGGAGCTGTGGAATATTATTTATACAAATTACAGCTAATTGAGATTTTAAAATATTGAAGCACTCAGAAAGACTTAATCCCGTAAATAAAGAATCCCAGTCAATACAAGATATTAGATAATTCAAGAGATCATAATCACAATTTTTATAGTTAAACAAAATATTGGAAGTATTTATCTCAGGTGATACAATTGGGTTAAAATTATAAAATTTAACATCAACAATAAGCGGGACATGATGAATATTCGCTGCAGAAAATGGAAAAACACATTCAAAAATCTTATAATTCAAGTTATTAGAAAATAAAATTAAATCGAGAATTCTGTTTAGCTTATTATAAAAATAGTTAATTTGTTGTAAATCAATACTGAGAAAATTATCGATAACATAAATTTCAGTTATACTATTTACATTAGATGGTGTTAAAACATTTTCATCAAAAACATAATTCCAGGCAACTTTGGATAAATTAAAGTCACCTAAAACACAGAGGTGGTCATTTCCATTATTATTTAGAGCAAGATGAAGTATATTGACAACATGTGATTTATATAGTTCATATGAACTGTTTGGTGGAACATAGGAAGCACAGATGAAAATTTTATTATGGAGAAGCTGAACATATACACAAAGCTGGTCCAAAAGAGTGTCTGAGTTATCAAGAACTAGCTGAAAGGCCATAAATTTCCGTTGAACTGCGATCAATACACCTCCTCCTCTTGAACATCCGGTTTTTACTACATCTCTATCTTTTCTAAACACATTGTAGATATTTGAATCAAAGAATTCCTCGTTGAAAAAATCAGCATTCAGCCAGGTTTCCACGAGTATGATGATATCGTAATCACACTGAGAACTCAATGAGCGAATTGACTGAGCCTTAGTTCGAAGTCCAGATACGTTTTGATAGTATAATTTAAAAGATTTGTTTTGATTTTTTGATTTCGGAATAATATCATTATTTTCTATGCTATTTTTATCGGATCCACAGTTCGTGGAAAAAACTGAAAAGGCATCAAGTTTACACCAGCCGGCCACAAACTTGGGTTCTGAAGTTTATCATATGATGAAGAAGGGATTCCCAACTTGAAATTTACTCTTCTGATGGAATTCACAGGTGTACCCTTTTTGATGAGCTTACGACAGTGTATTAGATTTTTGTCTATAAAAGCAGCATTCGCAACGTAATCAATTATGTTGGCCTCGGTCACCGATGGAGCAAAAGAAGATAAATGCAGCCATTTTAGTGGCACAACCACTTGAAGTCCAGAATTAATATTCGAGCCCACTACTGTTTGGTTTCTGTTGAGATTTTGATTTACATTAGAGCCCAAATTATTAAAAGGAACTCTTTTATTATGTACTAAATTCCAGTCATTATTCGATGCAGCAACAACATTTTCTTCAACACCTACAACAATAACATCAGCTGGAGAATCAGGAAACGCAAGAGCAGATGAGCGCGAGGAAGTTTCAGCAACGTCGACCGCATCAACAACAACAGCAGGCGAAACAGACGGAGCGAGCGCAGGAGAGATAATTAAGTCATTTGCGGCAACTTTTGGAGAAAGCTTCGTAAGAGAGTTTGAAGCGACAGCATCAGGTGGAACTAGTGCGCGTGAGCGAGCACGAGTGAATCTAACACTTTCTTCAACTTCGAGCGTGGCGGGGGATCCGCACAGAGCATTAGAAACCGGTTTTGACTTTTTTTTTGTTTTAACGTTGTCTAACGCATTGTTGTTTTTATTTGCGTTATTACAGAGTTCAAAGAGTTTTATTTTAAGCTCTTTAACATCAAGTGCCAGCATTGAGATTAGAGCAAGAATATTATTATCTGCCTGAAGGCAATTTGTACATTTGTAAACAATGTTTTTCGATTTAAATAGAGAGTTTATAATGTTTGTATCACTAATTTTGCTGCAGTTTTTATGAAAACTTTTAGCACAGAAATTACATGTAATCATTAAGTCAGATTGACCGTCTTGATTACAATCAGAACAACTAGTTGTCGGATTAGACATTTTATAAACGCGTAAACGCGACAACACGAGAAAAGCACGGTCCGAGTGCGAGCACGGTCAGAATTAGACTTGAGATCAAAGTTGAAGTATATATCAAAGTTCATATGCAAAATTTCAAGTCCATATATTCATTTTTATGGAATTCTAAGAGATTTTACAGTTTTGATAAAGTCACTTTGTATTGGAGGTAGGCGTGATTTTGATTCGATTTGGCTCATTTTCGAACTTGATCTTTATTTTTTAGATATAAGCTTAATTATTGAATTTCGTGATGATAGCTTGAAAATTACGGCTGTAATCGTGATCACAGATAGACGGACAGACAGATAGACGATCAGACAGACAGACAGACAGGCATGGCTAAATTGACTCGGATGGTGATGCTGATCAAGAATGACGTTGTTTAATCGTGGGGGTATAAAAATCATAAACAATATGAGGATAGATATAGTGTGAACTAAAATTTTTAAGTTTGGCAAAAACAAAAAAAAAGTATGAAGATTTATGAAGAAAAAATTAAAATTTTTGCAATTTTTTAGTTCACACGGAAACTACACATATAGAAAGTATTCGGTTAGAATTTGGAGATAATCGGACAAGGTAATTTTGAGCAACGATGGTAAAGAGGTATAAAAATATAAAAAATCGACACGTCAACTTTTATAAAAAATTTTTCTGTATATAATTTTTTAATGTATTTATTCACTCCAAAAAATATTTTTATTAACTCTTACCGTTTTCCTGTAAAAAATGTTAAACTTTCACTCGAATACCGAGTGCGCCAAGTATGAACATGTCTAAATATATTTTTCATTTTTCACTAGCATTTATTTTATAAAATTTATTTTATAATTATCCTAGTTTACCATTATTATAAATGTTATACCTGTCATTTTCGTTCGAAAAAATCATTAAAACAATTTAAAACAGTTCAACAAATTATATGGTCTCTGCTTTACAAATTTCCATCAAACAACTCGAGTCATTCGAATGTTGGTTTATAACTCATTGGTCGCATTCTGGCAGAAAAAGCGCTCAGGTAGCGAAGTAGCATAAAGTGATACATTCTGCTGAATGGGTTTTTTTGAGAAACGTCAAACTGCAATCAGCTGTTCGTGATTCGATTAAAAAAAAATTAATTAAAAGCAATATAATAAAATTAAATTCGCAAGGAAATCATGGAAAAGATATTTAATTAAGTATTTTTATATTAAAATACTAATCTTATAATTTTACAGCACAATTTCACAACAAAACACTTTTTTCATCTGTCAACATCAAGTGAGCGCAAACCGCTCAATGGAGGTAGCATAAAATATTTTCGCTACCTAAAATGGCGACCGCTCAGGCAACATGTTGTGTGAGCGCTTTATGCTACATACCATTCAGCCGGAAAGTTGAGCAACAGTTGCGTAGAAAGTATCGGCCAGAATGCGACCATTGTAAACTATCAACAAAACTAAACCTTGCTGAAACTGAAACAATAATGATTCAAACCACAAAGGCCCGCACAACGTTTACCGAGTTGTTTAATTTTTATAACATTCTGGAGTGTTATCATTCTTTTAAATATAGTTTTCTACACCATTATTGGCCAATTGTCGATGTTGTCTACATTGTTTTAAGCCATCAGGAATAAAAGAACTTCGGACTAGACAAAATATTGGACGTGCATATCTCTGGTATTTGTTCTTCATTTTCATTTGAATTTCTAGATTCAAGGTGATGTATAATAATTTGTGCCTTGATCAGCAGCTACAAAGTCTTTTATGCATAAATAAATCCCTACTTAAGATAAACATCAATTTGTTAGCCATTACTTTGAATCGATATCAAACACCAACATCCACATCATAGTTCAACAAACACAATTTTAAACATAATGTACTTAATTAAGGCTTATATAGAGACTTAACATGATGGCAACAACAACAACAAATTGTAAATCCCTCAATAATATTAAATCGATAAAATACTCAAGCTACTCAGCAGAAGGTCCTTGAACGTGTTCACTGACTCCTTGAGGTACTCAAACCAATTAAACTGTACTTAATTTTCATTTCAACAGATTAAAACTCAAAATCTGATTAGATGCTACAACATACCTCATAACCTCAAATAATATTCTCGGTCTTATTATAAAATTCATACATACATGGAAGCCAAGACAAATTCTAATGACAAAGTCAAGAGAAGCTCGATTTAATGAAAACAACAAGAACAAAAACACTTGAATGATATCTTAATTAAATGTATTTAAAACAATTTAGCTCGCTGCCATATGTTGCCATTATATGTCATTTTAAATGTCTGAGACGCATGGTTAGAAGAAAAAGGGTTTCAATTTCAACGCAGCAAGGATTGAAGTGAATTTTACATTTGTGTGTGTCTATGTGAGTGTGCTTTTGTGAGCTTATCGTTTGTGTGCAATGTGTGAGTTTTACTGTTATTGCTGTTGTTGTAACATTAAAATGATTATTTTTATTATTGTCAATAATAAAGTTCATCAATATGAACAGCACACAACTGAAAACTTGACTAATTAAGAAGCACAAAAGTTTGTCGTCTCATGATTTTCAACCATTATAATGAGCTACATTTATGTGTGGCAAACATGTTGGCAGAGTTGATAGGTATATTTGTCGGAAGAAATAAATGCCTTGTATGCTTATTTGGAGATATCATTTTGAGGGAATAAAAAGGTAAGATTTTTAATTGGCATTTGTTGTAGCTTTAAAAAAATTTTATTTATAAACATTAAATTAATACAACTTAATATCATAAAAACTCACAAGACCCAGGAGTTTATGTTATAGAGATGCGATATCGCCATAAGAAGCATGAGACAGTAAAATACAAGGGGGACTTAAGCAAAATTCTAACTTAACAATAAACCCATCAGAGCGGTCAAATGACAAGACTTGAAGAAAGACAAGAAAGGACTTGTAAAGAACTTCTTATGACGTTCTATTTAGCTACTTAATTTTTTAATATCTATCTTTTTTCTTATTTCGTTTTTCCTGGTACAATTGATTATTATCTATCTTTATCTTACGAGTATGAAATAATGTATGAACTTTTGTAAAGACTAGATTGAAATCTCAAACATCCAACAGAAAAATTTCCATCGGAAATGTTTGAAAGTTTTTCCAGAAGAAATTATGCAATTTATTCGTTTTGATAGAAGAAGTGAGTGGAACTATCGTTCGCAGACTGGAAACATTTGCTCTAATCTCGAAAGTATGGAATACATTTCTAGCAAATAGCCAAAACTGCTACAAATCAAGTGCAAATATTACTGTTGATGAACAGCTATTTGCAACAAAAGTAAGATGCAGATTTAAAAATTTGATTAGTAGAATCTGTTCGACCCAGATAGCGCTATCAAAACCCAAAATAGCTTAAACAATTTTTTTATAAAGAAAAAATACAAATTGAGGAAAAGTAAAGGAAAAATAACTACTCTTCGGTATAAAAATATGGATATTTTCGTATACGACAATATATAAATTTTTTAACTTTTCATGATTTTTATTTTCTAAACCAAACATGCCCACGTAGTAGCCCGTATGGCCCGCGTGGCTCTTCATACAAATTTTTTTTTATTTTAGTTTTGTCTTTGCGATGAGCCAACATCAAAGAACGAATGCAAAAAACAACAACACAAACCGCACTCGTTCAGTGTTCAGCATATTTTCCAGCGAATTTTACAAAAACAAATGTATGCAAAGCCAGAATAAAAAAACGCACACTCGATGATGTCGATGCTGAAGCTGATTGTCCCGTTACTTGTGTGTCCAGTAATTTTTCACGACATGTGATTTTATTGTATTGTAATTGTTTGTTTGTTTTGTTTGATTTTTTTGCCAAAAGCAACGATGAGCAACATTTTGTGTTTTTGTTTTTTGTTTTTTTAAGCATTGGCCCGCGCTTAAAATTTCTCGCGCCTCACTGTTCTAAAACACTCGAGACCGACAACATTTTATTACACCAATAGGTTTAGGAGACCCGTATACATATTGTTAAAATAAGAAAAAAAAATATTTAGGCGTGGTCCCCAAAGTAAAATTATTCCAAAGGCTGACGATAGCGCTGAATGACGTCATACTCTCTCTCTCTCTCTCTCATTTGCGGAATGCGTAATCTTGTTTCTATCATTCTTGGAAATTACTCAGCATAAAAAATACGAATTTGAGAAAACATGCAACAAACAGATAACTTATATTGGTTATATTATTATCTTTACTTGGATCTTCTGGAGTATGTGACGTCACAGGCATAAAGAATAAAAAGCGAAATAAGCAACAATAAAAGAAACACTTTCTCTAAGTACAATGCGTTTAAATTCTCCATTAAAAAAATGATTACAATAAAAAATTTAAATCACTTTCACGTGATCACGTAAAATAGAAAAAGGAAAAACACGAAGAGAACGATCTGGAATATCCATATTCAATGGATCATGATACAATTACAAGGAAGGCTCATTTAAAAATGGCTGCTCAAATGTGAAATTTTGCAACAACAAAGCTGTAGGAGATACAAACGTCAAACGACAAAAGCAACAACAACAATTAGAAAACCTCAAAATTACCAGCTGATTTTGACAACTAGCACACCCTGCTTTCCAATATGAGCCTACCTTGTAAATGTATCATGGAATGGATATATCCATTTGAATAAGAGTTAAGAGCCTGAACAGAATCAAAGCGACAAGCGTTTTGGTAACATTTTCAAGCAATAACCGCTTTAATTCTGTTCGGGCTCTTAAACAGTTACTTTCATGGTTGAATAAATAAGGTTGTCTCGGGGCTAATCGTACTTTTTTCTTAGTACCCACAATTGTCAAAATCAATTAAAAGCAACAACAACAACTTCAACAGCTTTTCATGTTATAAATTTTCGCTTTCAGATTTTGTAAACGCTGTCGACTTCGATTTGACATTTATGGGAACTCGCTCTCACACTCATGCGACAACCTAATTTATTCAACCATGGTTACTTTACTTGGTGCCATGGTATAATAATACAAGGTAGTATTGACAGTTGCTTGGGAAACCAGCATCTGTCAAAAAAAAAGTCAAGAAAGAGAGCGTTCAATTATGCTTATGTTTTCGCCATTGTTTATATTTCAGAGCTTGCAAATAACCACACATTTGATAACAAAATATTGCATATTTTATTTTATTAATATTGAGTTATTATTACTAGAACGAAGACAATTTGTAAACTTAATGTTATTAAGTGCAAACATAAAAAAAAAAGTTGAAAACGTTTAAGTGCAGCAACCTCAGCAGCTGCAGATGCATGTGGACGAAATTGAAGAAGTTTTCAATTAAAATTAAAACACCACGGCTGGAAAACGTTAAACACATATCACACATTATTTTTCCATAACTTTCATTATTATAATTGTGTATTTAACGCACATATTTTGCGGAATTTATTTATTTTTACATTCGTTTAATTTTTGTTGCACGAACAACTGTTTTTGACAGATGGTGGTTTCCTTGTTGCTGAGAAAATCTATACTTGTCAATGCTACCTGTATAATTGTATCATGACTTGGTGGAACAGATAAAGAGAAAAAAGCTTACACTTCAATGAGAGCCATAGAAAGAGATGATACGCTCTATGCTCAATCCAAAATATATAAGCACATTTTTTGTTCGCGCAGGAGTTTTGTTCTCCTCTTTGTTGTATTTGTACCAATAACATCAGGTTCTTAACATACTTGTTATATCGGTTTGCACAAGTAGAATGAATGTTCGTTGCAGACCTTTAGTGCATGTTCTCAAGAAGCATTAGAGCCCGAACAGAACCAAAGTGGCTGTCAGTTGTCGGGTGCACTGTGCAACAAAATACATGAAAATCTATGCAGCCGCCAAAAATTAAATTGCCGTAGAAAGCCGCGACGGAAAAACGCCAGAATAGAATTAGACTACACGTTCAGAATGAAATCGCAGGTCAGCAGCCGCAACGATATATCGCACAATTAGAATCTATTCTATTTCTTCTCTTGCGACCGACGATTCTCTCTCTGAGTGCCATTAGTGTTGCCATATTTTTGCAAAGAATTGGCTGTGTTTCATGAAATTTGCTTAGTTTTTTGTTATCTTCTGACATTTCTTGTTTGTGTGTGTTGTATTCACACAATTGAAGAGACCAATACATTGAAATGAAATAGAAAAAATAAATAAAAAAATAATACTAAATAAAAGCAACTTTGAATCGTCGGTCGCAATAGTCTCATTCTGGACGTGTTCTCTGCGATCGACGACCAGAGAGGATCGGCGGTCGCAACGATATTTTAGAGCCTGAACAGAATCAAAAATCGTTGCGGCGTCCGATCTTTGTTGTTGGGAAATACATGCAAAATGTAGAAAAAAACGCAGCTCTTTTTCCGCAACGATAAATCGCACAATTAGAATCTATTCTATTTCTTCTCTTGCGACCGACGATTCTCTCTCTGAGTGCCATTTGTGTTGCCATATTTTTGCTAAGAATTGGCTGTGTTTCATGAAATTTGCTTGGTTTTTTGTTATCTTCTGACATTTCTTGTTTGTGTGTGTTGTATTCACACAATTGAAGAGACCAATACATTGAAATGAAATAGAAAAAATAAATAAAAAAATACTAAATAAAAGCAACTTTGAATCGTTAATCGCAAACGCATCATTCTGGACACATTCTCTGCGTTCGACGACCAGAGAGGAACGTTGGTCGCAACGATTTTTGATTCTGTTCAGGCTCTGATTCTGTTCGGGCTATTAATTCTATTTTTTCTCCGACGGCTGACGTATCTCTCTTTGAGTGGCGTTAGTGTTGCCATATTTTAGCTTAGAATTGGCTGTGTTTAGTGCAGCGCAGGGCGCTCCATAGCTCACTGAGCTCTCTGTGAGCGTAACTTTTCACATGTACATAAAGCTCACAACAGAAGAGAATATAATTCAGTCGTTCGCTGACGGTGATGCTGTGAGGACCTATGTCGTTTTGCGCAGCGAATTATATGTACATTCGTGAAAAATCCACTTATTGTAGATTTGTAATACTTATGCACATCTTTTTTTAGTTTGTAGAATTTTATATTCGTATGTATTAAGGTATTGTTCATTCACATTCCTTATTAATTTTTTAGGACTTAATTTTTTGATTACTTGCTTACTTATTTTATTTAATTCCTTATTATTTACTTACATATCTTTTGTTATTAGTTTTAATTGTTCATATATATTAAGATTTTATAATATTAGAATAATTATTCGTATATATTAAGGTTTCATTTAATTCATTCATATTATCTTTCAAAATTCTTTACATTATTCATTCATATTACTTGTATTAATTAATTTCATAGAAGAAGTAATGAACAATACGATGTCTAAAAATAAAAGCATAAAATAAAAAAGAAAAACTTACTAATCTAGATAATTGTGACAACTATTTCGCTCAGTGTGCTCAATTCGAGAGAGCACCAATACTAACAAGACAAAATAAAATGTGACTGTGTTAGAATGCCCAGCCCTGGTTTAGTGCTATTTTCTTAGTTTTTATCATGAGCTGATGTTTTGTTTTGTGTGTGTGTGTGTGTTGCATTTCATGATCTTACATTTTGTTTTGTGTGTGTACCATTTACACTACGAAAAGCAACGCTGATCCGACAACCGACAACCGTTCCTATTTTGAATGTGTTCTCAGCGGATTTCTCCGAGAGAGGACCACCAACCGACAGTCGCTTTGGTTCTGCTCATGGTATAGTAATACAAGTAGCATTTACAACTGCTTATTTTCTCTTCTACAAGAAAACATCTCCTGTCAAAAAAAACTATTTGTGCAAATGCATCTGAAGCTGCTGAAGTTGTTGTTTTTTTTTTTTCACTTCTACGTTTTCAACATTGTTTGTGTTTTCAATGGCCGATTGTGTGCGTTCTCTTTTTGAGTATATTTTTTGACAGGAGATGGTTTCCCAAGCAACTGTCAATGCTACCTTGTATTATTATACCATGGTTTTGCTCGGCCTCTATGGCATTATTTACTCTCTGAGGATCATTGCATCATTGTCTGCAGAGAGGTGACAACCGACAGAAAAATTAATTTTATTTGAAAAAAACTTTCTGCTATTGGAGTTCGAACCTGGGTTCGCAGTGGCATCCAGTCGTCCACACACTGTTAAACGGACTCGGCTATGGCCGCCACCACATTTAGAGCAATCAATTTCAAAATGAATATTTAACGTGTTAAAAATACCAAGAAAAGGCCCCTTCCCCATTCCCATAATATTAAAGCTTAAATAAAAAGTTCTATAAATATTATATAATTTTTTTAATTGCAGATATATCGAATAAAAATGAAGATTTTATTATACTGTATTCCATAACTATTTTTTCAGTTTTTTGTTTGTTTAATATTGCATTTAATAGGTATTTATTTAATTTTGTTCTTGTTCTTCATTTAGTACGCTAACATATTGTAATTCTAAAAATGTTCTACTTTGGAACTAGTTTGTGAACAAATAAGAGATGTTCATAAATTTATTTTTGAAATATATATCTATTAATATTTCTTATATTAGTTTTCGTCAGTTTTTTAAAAAATTTAGAAAAAAATCAATGCCTTAGAGTTATCACAAACGCATTAAAAGTTTGTTTCGATCGTTTACGAGTAACATTAACTGCACATCGCTGCACTAAACCTTTCGCTTGAGACAGTGTTTAACTTTTGGGAAACTTATTACCTTTGGTTTGCATATAAATCTTGGAAGATCACGTTGTTTTATTTAAAAAAAATAAACAAAGTTTTCTTTTCATATCTCCTCTTATCTTAACTCTTAAATAGTTTCGCTCTAACTTTTCATTTTATTGCCCTTATTTATCAATGTCTCAAATGCCTTTAATTTAAAGCTTTTATATAACCTTGCGTCAACTTTAGAACACATGTTTTCACATAACTTTGCACTTTAAGCCTGCTGCTTAAAACGGTTTCATAATGAAATCCCTCTAATTTGTAAACTTAAAATCCATCGTTAATAAACACGTTTACACCCTAAAACCGCAGACAAGCACACGCATTCATGACTGTAATGCTCAGACAAACAAATGCACATCCTTATCCACACACCCACGCACACGTCTACCCACACAAAAGCTAGTGGCAACAGCAAATAACTTAAGCCAGGCTTCACTTAAAAGCTGTCAGATTTATGTGTGTTATTCAAGAACTTTTAAGCATATATTTTCGGCGCTTAAATATTTTTGTTCTCATATGTGCGAAGTAGTGCGTGCGTGAATATGTGTGTGTGTGTGTCTGGTGTGCGTGTGTGGGCGTGCTTTTGTTGGCATAGCGCTGTGAGTGTTTATTTATTATCTGCTATAAATGTTTTTTAAAGCATTTTAGTGGTTTTGTGCTGTTGTGGTTTTTTTTTTTTGCTCAAAGAAGTTGTCTGTACTGCTAATTATAACACCAAGATTCAAACATAAGAATTACATATTTTTTAAATTTAAAAATATTAAGTAAAATTCGAAAGACTTTGATCAATTATTACAAAACCTTGTAATCATTTTATAAAGATTTTCAAAATATCTGAATTTAGAATGTATTGAAAATTAAATTCCCTGTGATTTAAAAGTTTTTTGTGTAAAACAAGAAATGTCTGTGTGAGATCGTGTGTTCACCTGCTCTGCCACAACTACTGAAACACTTAGCAGAATCGAAAGTAATAAGAATAACAATAACAATTTTTAAATTTTCTCCTATTGTACTTTTGTTTTTCTTATTTTAAGCATCCGCATCCGTTTGCAGCATATCCTGTCAACGGGTTACGATCTCAATTTTTGCTTGCCTTGTTCTTTCAGACTGTTCTAGTTGTTGTTGTTGTTGTTGTAGCTGTTGCTATATCTGCCATCTTCCACCGAATGTTGAGCTATTTTAGTGCTCAATTGATTTTTTGCGATTTATTTGCGCGCATTAACTTCACAGCCTGTCTATGTCATGGCTACGTGAGTGTGTGTGTGTGTGTGTATGAGTGTGCAAGTGTCTATCTTTTTGCTATTGTGCGCTATTGAGTTTCACTATTTTTCTTCCCATTTTCGTTAATATGTACTCCCAATCATCATCAACTTCACGGATTCATTCATTGAGGTATCGTATCATTGAGAGAAGTATCTTCATCATCGCTATCATCAGCATTATATTCAATGGGTGAGTCAATGAAGTCATATTGGTATCGTTGTTGTTGTTATTGTTGCTCTTGCTTTTGCTGTTATTCTTGTTGTCATTGTGCTCGTTTATCGTTTCATTCAGCACTGTAACAACATATTGACATTTATATCGATTGCTAGCAATTTACTGGATCGCATTACGATATCAGGAAGTTGAAAGAAATTGTTATAAATCACCACATGTTGAAAGTTATTCAGAAGGTATTTTCAGCTGTCCTGTGCAGTGAGAGGCATACCATAAGAATAAACATGTTTGGTTTTATTTGTATGTCTGCTGCGTTGTAAGTAAACGAAATGGGACAGCAATGAAGGCAGAAGCAATCATGACTGCCAATAACAATTCAATATACATTTCAATAAGAAATACTTAAAATTTAGGAACATATATGAAAACACATTTTCTATTGCAAATTTATGAGCATAACATACAAATACAGTTACTGATGCTGAGACAGATAAAGTTCAGATGCAGATACAGGTACAGATATAGATACAGATACAGATACAGATACAGATGCAGATACAGATACAGATACAGATACAGATACAGATACAAATACAGATACAGATACAGATACAGACACAGATACAGATACAGATACAGATACAGATACAGATACAGATACAGATACAGATACAGATACAGATACAGATACAGATACAGATACAGATACAGATACAGATACAGATACAGATACAGATACAGATACAGATACAGATACAGATACAGATACAGATACAGATACAGATACAGATACAGATACAGATAGATACAGATACAGATACAGATGCTGATACAGATACAGATACAGATACAAATACAGATACAGATACAGATACAGATACAGATACAGATACAAATACAGATACAGATACAGATACAGATGCAGATACAGATACAGATACAGATACAGATACAGATACAGATACAGATACAGATACAGATACAGATACAGATACAGATACAGATACAGATACAGATACAGATACAGATAGAGATACAGATACAGATACAGATACAAATACAGATACAGATACAGATACAGATACAGATACAGATACAGATACAGATACAGATACAGATACAGATACAGATACAGATACAGATACAGATACAGATACAGATACAGATACAGATACAGATACAGATACAGATACAGATACAGATACAGATACAGATACAGATACAGATACAGATACAGATACAGATACAGATACAGATACAGATACAGATACAGATACAGATACAGATACAGATACAGATACAGATACAGATACAGATAGATACAGATACAGATACAGATGCTGATACAGATACAGATACAGATACAAATACAGATACAGATACAGATACAGATACAGATACAGATACAAATACAGATACAGATACAGATACAGATGCAGATACAGATACAGATACAGATACAGATACAGATACAGATACAGATACAGATACAGATACAGATACAGATACAGATACAGATACAGATACAGATACAGATACAGATAGAGATACAGATACAGATACAGATACAAATACAGATACAGATACAGATACAGATACAGATACAGATACAGATACAGATACAGATACAGATACAGATACAGATACAGATACAGATACAGATACAGATACAGATACAGATACAGATACAGATACAGATACAGATAGATACAGATACAGATACAGATACAGATGCTGATACAGATACAGATACAGATACAGATACAAATACAGATACAGATACAGATACAGATACAGATACAGATACAAATACAGATACAGATACAGATACAGATACAGATACAGATACAGATACAGATACAGATACAGATACAGATACAGATACAGATACAGATACAGATACAGATACAGATACAGATACAGATACAGATACAGATACAGATACAGATGCAGATACAGATACAGATAGAGATACAGATACAGATACAGATACAAATACAGATACAGATACAGAAAAAACCGTTGTTTTTTGCGAAAAGGTGATTTTTTTTTCAAATCAAAACCGCTGGCCGACGGTTAAACCGATTTCGATATCCTTTTGGACTTAAGACCTTCTTGAATCCAGCTCCCAGAATATGAGTGTCGAAAAATATTTTTTTCCACCCGAACAAAACGATCCACCTTAATGTATATGTATAACTGAATACCTGTACCTTCATCTGTGTCTGTATCTGTATTTGTGTCTGTATTTGAATCCATATTTATGTATTTATATCTGTATCTGAATTTTTATCTGTATCTGCATCTGTATCTGTATCTGTATCTGTATCTGTATCTGTATCTGTATCTGTATCTGTATCTGTATCTGTATCTGTATCTGTATCTGCATCTGTATCTGTATCTGTATCTGTATCTGTATCTGTATCTGTATCTGTATCTGTATCTGTATCTGTATCTGTATCTGTATCTGTATCTGTATCTGTATCTGTATCTGTATCTGTATCTGTATCTGTATCTGTATCTGTATCTGTATCTTCATCTGTATGTTTCTCTATGCCTGCCACGTCTTCTTAGGACATGTTATCAACTTTTTTACTAAATAAATATCCCTTTTGCAGTAGGGGGGCTGATATTGACGGTTTATCATTTGACTTGCTTAGTTTTTATAACCCCGAGTTTAAAAAACGTAAAATTGTATATTACTTTTGTCACTCCGTTTGTAACGCCCATAAGTAGGCGTGGAAGGTATTAAAAAAATATATATATTCTTGATCAGCATCATCACCTAAGTCGATTCAGCCATGTCTGTCTGTCCATCTGTCCGTCTATTTGTAATCACGATTACTGATGTTATTTTCAAGCTATCTTCACGAAATTCGATATTAAAGCTTCTTTTTTTTTTTTTTTTTTTTTTGCATGCAATAACCATCGAGTTTAGCTACTACAGCTTTTTCGCACATTCTCATCATTAACACATTTAAAGTCACAATCCAAATATCTTTGAAATTTTCAACGATATTAATACAAGTGGCTCAAAATAAGCTTATGTGAGAAAAATTTACCCACCAAAATATGGTTGGGCTCAAGGACAACACAAGACATCACGACTAACCATGCAATTACACAATAGTTTTTAATCTACTCTTGAGTTGACCCTTAGACAAGTTAACATCAAAAAAGCTACAATTGTTAACTAATTTACTCATACGGTTTAAAGGAGCAGTTAACATATAATTTGTTCTACTAAATGGTAAGTAAATTAAATTGTTAGCATTTCTACTGCTTCTACGATTAGAATTAAAATTTATAAGAGAAAGAAGTTCTGGAGAATCGAATACACCGGTGATGAGTTGGTGCAAATAGACGATATCTGCAGACTTCCTTCGCTCACTCAATGATTGCATTTTTAAAAGTTTCAAGCGATCCTCATAAGGAGGAAGATTTAAAATGTCAAATCCACTTAAGCCTCTTAGGACAAACCGAACAAAGCATTTTTGGGTTCTCTCTATTCGATCAACATGCACATTGTAACTTGGAGACCAAACTTGACTTGCGTACTCCAAGTGAGGACGCACTATTGCATAATACAGCGTTGTAGTCGTAATCATGCTATTGAATTCTTTGGCCCAGCGTTTAATAAATCCAAGCATAGAAGATGCTTTTTTACAAATGTTATCAATATAAATGTTAAAGGAAAGCTTAGAATCTATACATATTCCCAGATCTTTAACGACATCCACACGACATAAAGCAGTATCTTTTATCTTATAATCAAAAACTAAATTATTCCTTTTTCGCGAAAAGGTCATAGTTTGGCATTTATCTGGATTAAGAAACATATTATTTTTAGAACACCAAACTTCAAAAGATTTCAGATCGGGCTGGAATAGGGCTGAATTGTCTTGAGAATTTATTTTTCTGTATATTTTCATATCATCCGCATAAATAAGCAGATGAGAGTTTTTAATGATATGGGTCACATCATTAATGGCTAAAATAAACAGAAGTGGACCTAGGTGACTTCCTTGAGCAACACCAGATAACGCAATAAACTCCGCAGACAAAACCCCTCGGAATCGTATTTGATAAGATCGGTCTGACAAATACGATTTAATCCAGTTTACAAAATATTGTGGAAATCCAATGGACTTAAGTTAAATAGAATTAAATTGTGTGGTAACTTATCAAATGCCTTGCTAAAATCAGTGTAGATGCAGTCGACCTGGCAACCAGATTCAATGGTGTTTAAGCAAAACGTTGTAAAATCGAGCAGATTAGATACCGTAGATCTGCCACTAACAAAACCATGCTGACGAGTTGTTATGACTTCACGACAGTGAATTTTTACCCGATCATACACAATTCGCTCAAAAAGTTTTGGAATCGATGACAGTTTAGCAATGGACCTGTAGTTAATGACATCATTCCTGCAACCTTTTTTATAAATAGGACTAATAAATGATTTTTTCCAAAACAGTGGAAAATAACTTTCGTTTATAGATTTATTAAATAACAAAGAAAGTGGTTGACACAAAATTGAACCACATTGAGTTAACACTGCGGCAGGAATTCCATCAGGTCCAGTGCTAAAATCTTCATCGATCGAACTAATATATTTTAAAATATCCTCTGAGGTAAAGGATAAAGAGTCCAAAGAAACTCTGGGTGTAGAATTCATATATTCAAAATATCCCTCATCAGGATCAAAAGAATCCGAACAAAATGAATCTTTAAAGAGATTTGCAAACAAACCACAAATAATGACGGGATCATTAGTAATTCCATCCACAGTTTTGAATGATGAAGGGAATCCATCGGATTTCTTCTTTGTATTTATGAATCCCCAAAACTTCTTTGGATCAGACAGTATTCTCAGCTTTATATTGTCTAAATATTCATTATATAATGCAGCTGAGCTATTTTCAAATTCCAGAAACAAACGTTTGTAGGTTTCCAGGTCATTTGAGTCTAAACTACAGACATATTTCTTCCATGCCCTATTCCTGTTGTTGCGCAGAGTTTTTAAATCCTTAGTGTACCAAGGGTACGCACAGTTTTTCGCAAATTTGAGGCTATATGGTACGGACTGAGAGAACACAGTAAAGAGCTCCGTATAAAAAAAATTTATGGAATCATCAAGGTTATTTCCATTTAAGTACTCTAAAATAACATTTAGTTTGTTATGAAGTAAATGATTCAACTTCAAAAAGTCAGCTTTTTTAAAATTGAATTCATAAACCTTATCGATTGAACTCGAATTTACTATGCTCTCCCTCCGATTTATACCATTCTCTCTAAAAAATAAACATCGAAGTTCGAAAATGAGCCAAATCAGAAAAAACCATGCCTACATCCCATAATAGTGACTTTATCAAAACGGTAAGATCTCTTAGAATTCCACAAAAGTTAATATATGGATTTAAAATTTTGCTATGAGCTTTGCTATTTAATATGCACTCTGATTATGAAATTCAACCAAGTCGAGTGAAAACCACATCTCATACCAAGTGACCTTATCAAAAAGCAAAATCGAATATTTTACGTTAAAACTATGATGAAAATGTTTTTACAGATAAACATTTCATTGGCTGCTCAAGACTTTGAATACACTTTGGTTCGGCGTTGGAGGTATTGTATCTTCGGTCCAGTCGAAGATCAATTCTTACTACTTTTAAGATCATATTAAAATAAATCCGTTTCAAATTTTCCCATAATTGCGTCATTAAAAAAACCATGATTGAAAAGTTAAAAGTCCAACATGTTTTGAATTAAGTTTTAACACAGATCCTTCGAATCGAAAAACCTTATCAGCAAAATAATGCATAAATAAACAGCGATGCGCCATGCTTGATCACAATTCTGACTCAGATAAGTTTATGTAAATTCCAAACTGATTAAAATTCACAATTATGGTTTATTTTGTTGTTATTTACTCACACTGGGAATAAATATTGGATTCTCCCAAATCTATGTCTCACCGCAAACATTTCCAGCTTCTTCGTAGATTGAGCTTGCGCTTCAATTTGCTGTTGAAGCCAGCTCACCACAAATAAGTAAAAAAAATGCAATTCTCTTAAAATAACTATAAATATACCTACATTAATAAATATTTAACAGAACAACTTATTTTAATTTTTTATATACATTATATATATATATATATATATATAGTTGTTTAGATTATTTTACAAATTGCATAAAGAGCTCTTATCGGAGCGTTAAGTCTATGTTGATGGGCATGGTGGTGTGAGTAGGCGCTTGTGTGGATCTTAATTTTGATTATCTGCTATTGTTGTGCCGATCCAATCGATATACGGACCAACGCGCGTATAGACACCCGGAGTATCACTGATGCCACACTTTTGCTTGCCAAACGAGACGATGCCAATCTGATAGAATGCCATGCCTCTGCTACCACTGGGCAATTCTAAGATCAAAGGCCCACCTGAGTCTCCACCACAAGAATCTACGCCCAAAACACCACCAGCACACATTTGATTATCGATCAGAGCAACTTTATAAACATCATATTTCTGCCTACAATACGATAGATTTAAAATATCCAGCTGAGCCTTCAATTTGATGCTGCTCTTTGTATCGTTGTGCTCGGTTCTACCCCAACCACTGACATCAGCCTTAGCGCCCAAGTAGGTATCCTCGCGCAAATCTGCTTTCGTTGGCAAGCAGATGGGTTTGATAAATTGTGTTGGTGTAATGGGATGTGCCAAACGAAGCAGCGCTATATCATTATGAAATCTTTGTGGATCATACAATGGATGTGGCAACTGACGATCAATAGTCATATCAATTGGCTTTGGAGCACACTCTTTATTACCATATCGATTGGTTATGCAGTCAATTTCGGTGTCTGTATTCCATTCGCCTAGGCGAACTCCGAGGACTTGTGAGTTTCGGAGACCAACGATGCAGTGGGCAGCAGTAAGCACCCAACGGTCATTGATCAAACTGCCACCGCACTGAAACTCTCGACCTTTGCCTGTTAGAAGAGAAGAGAGTAGAGAGCTGAAATAGAATTGTTTTACTTAAACCTTAACTCATTTACTTACGTGTGCTATATTCGATAAGGATCATCCAAGGGAACTCATCCAGCTGTGTTTCATTGCCGCCATAGACACGATCGGAAAGCATGAGACCGCAAGCCGGTGGTTGTGGAAGTTTATTGATACCTGCATAGCGGGTCTCTATAATCGGTGTTGTAATGTTTGCTGGTGTTACGATATTTTTTAGTGGTTCGTTGGTTGTTGTTGTTGTTGCTGTTGGTTCGTCCATGAGTTTTTGTATTTTGATTACAGGGGTAATTTTCGGACAGCAAACCTAAAGAATGTAAAAAGCGTTTTAATTTTTTAATGAAACTTTTTGTAGCTCGGTTGTAAGTTCAGGTAATGAAAGGGAAATAAACTAGAATTAATAAGGGTTACATCCACAACCGATCCATTTTTTCAAACGTTTTCAAAACAAAAAAAAAAAAAAAAAAAAAAAAAACTTGTATGAAGGTTATGAGAGTGACAAGCCCACTAAAACAAAAGCTGACTTGAGATATGTAACTCAATATTATATTCGTTTTGTACATAAGTTAGAAGTTAACTCTAGTAGTTAGAAGTTAAGTTTTGTACATAGTAGGTACAGTTAAGTTCTGTACTACCAAGAATGGGCAAAAATATGATTTAAACAGGATCTCAAATTTCTGAAAAATTATTTAAATTGGTATTTTATAAAGGTCTTAAAAAAAATGATGCTACCAAAAATGTACTGCATCGTCTACTTGAGAAAAAGTGAGAGTTATACAACATACAACCTATGTAGTTAAAAAAAGTTTGGTTTCTTACTTTCTCTATAAAAAAAGGGACGAAATTAAAACTTATCCCAATTCTTGTCCTAAGCGTAGTCAAAATTTTTGTATCTCTATTTTTCCTTGTTTGAATTTTGATTTCGATTTTGATTTTGATTTTGATTTTAATTTTAATTTTGATTTTGATTTTGATTTTGATTTTGATTTTGATTTTGATTTTGATTTTAATTTTGATTTTGATTTTGATTTTGATTTTGATTTTGATTTTGATTTTGATTTTGATTTGGATTTTGATTTGGATTTTGATTTTGATTTTGATTTTGATTTTGATTTTGATTTTGATTTTGATTTTGATTTTGATTTTGATTTTGATTTTGATTTTGATTTTGATTTTGATTTTGATTTTGATTTTGATTTTGATTTTGATTTTGATTTTGATTTTGATTTCGATTTTGATTTTGATTTTGATTTTGATTTTGATTTTGATTTTGATTTTGATTTTGATTTTGATTTTGATTTTGATTTTGATTTTGATTTTGATTTTGATTTTGATTTCGATTTTGATTTTGATTTCGATTTTGATTTTGATTTTGTTTTTGATTTTGATTTTGATTTTGATTTTGATTTTGATTTTGATTTTGATTTTGATTTTGATTTTGATTTTGATTTCGATTTTGATTTTGATTTTGATTTTGATTTTGATTTTGATTTTGATTTTGATTTTGATTTTGATTTTGATTTTGATTTTGATTTTGATTTTGATTTTGATTTTGATTTTGATTTTGATTTGGATTTTGATTTTGATTTTGATTTTGATTTTGATTTTGATTTTGATTTTGATTTTGATTTTGATTTTGATTTTGATTTTGATTTTGATTTTGATTTTGATTTTGATTTTGATTTTGATTTTGATTTTGATTTTGATTTTGATTTTGATTTTGATTTTGATTTTGATTTTGATTTTGATTTTGATTTTGATTTTGATTTTGATTTTGATTTTGATTTTGATTTTGATTTTGATTTTGATTTTGATTTTGATTTTGATTTTGATTTTGATTTTGATTTTGATTTTGATTTTGATTTTGATTTTGATTTTGATTTTGATTTTGATTTTGATTTTGATTTTGATTTTGATTTTGATTTTGATTTTGATTTTGATTTTGATTTTGATTTTGATTTTGATTTTGATTTTGATTTTGATTTTGATTTTGATTTTGATTTTGATTTTGATTTTGATTTTGATTTTGATTTTGATTTTGATTTTGATTTTGATTTTGATTTTGATTTTGATTTTGATTTTGATTTTGATTTTGATTTTGATTTTGATTTTGATTTTGATTTTGATTTTGATTTTGATTTTGATTTTGATTTTGATTTTGATTTTGATTTTGATTTTGATTTTGATTTTGATTTTGATTTTGATTTTGATTTTGATTTTGATTTTGATTTTGATTTTAAATTTGATTTTGATTTTGATTTTTAATTTATTTTGATTTTTATTTTGATTTTGATTTTGATTTTGATTTGATTTTGATTCTGATTTTGATTTTGATTCTGATTTTGATTTTGATTTTGATTTTGATTTTGATTTTGATTTTGATTTTGATTTTGATTTTGATTTTGATTCTGATTTTGAATTTGATTTTGATTTTGATTTTGATTTTGATTTTGATTTTGATTTTGATTTTGATTTTGATTTTGATTTTGATTTTGATTTTGATTTTGATTTTGATTTTGATTTTGATTTTGGTTTTGATTTTGATTTTGATTTTGATTTTGATTTTGATTTTGATTTTGATTTTGATTTTGATTTTGATTTTGATTTTGATTTTGATTTTGATTTTGATTTTGATTTTGATTTTGATTTTGATTTTGATTTTGATTTTGATTTTGATTTTGATTTTGATTTTGATTTTGATTTTGATTTTGATTTTGATTTTGATTTTGATTTTGATTTTGATTTTGATTTTGATTTTGATTTTGATTTTGATTTTGATTTTGATTTTGATTTTTATTTTTATTTTTATTTTTATTTTTATGGCTGCAGTTTTATTATTATTTCGAAGAACTCTTCACACTAAAATGTAATTATTCGGGACTATTCTCAAGCTTCGGATTGTTTTGGAGATATTTAACCTAATTCATTCAATTCTAACCTAATTCTACAATCTTTCGACGTTTTTACTTATATTAAGATAGCAGTGGCGGATCTACTAACGGGCTGGAAGGGCTTTAGCCCCTCCTTGGAGAATTTTTTGTATGTGAAAATAGTAAAATATGCACTAAAAGTTGTTTCAGCTCCCTTGGGCTACAAAACTGCTTTCTTAGCCCTCCCCCCCCCCCCTCTGGAAAATCCTAGATCCGCCACTGAAAGGTAGTACTATATATGTACAAACATTAGAGGTAATTCTAAAATTTTTTTTTTGTCTTAGATTTATTTTCTTTTAAATATTTTTTTGTCAAGGTAGATAAGAATAATTTTTCTATCTATATTATTGTGATCGATTTGAAAAGATTAGTTGTTTTCTGCAGAAGTATTTGAATGTTCATGATCATGTTCATGTTTTTGGTATTTATAGAAATCTCTTTTAAAATGAGATATATTTTTTTTTATTTTTTGTCTTCTTTATCCTAACTCTGTGTTTTACCTTAAATGTTTCATTCATGTCAAAATTTTGCAAAATTGCATTGAAACCGATTGTATCAATGCATGAAACGGGTATTTTTAGTCGTCAGACTGCTTGTTATAAAATTAATAATACAACCATTTAAAGAAAACCGGAAATAATGCCTCTAATCGTGTTCTTTTTTTTTTATTAAATTTTCACTTCAATACCAGGGATGCTCTGTGGTGCCTCGTCAACACTTAGCATTGCCACTTGAATTTTGTCTGTTCTATTGGAAAATCTTATATTTTCTAGCATAAACGTACTCACAACGTTTTGTTGTATGTGTGCTTATTGTGTTGTTTACAGTGGTTTGAAAATTGTATTTCAGCAAAAAAATGGAATTAACACGTGAACATTTTTGGGTGATGATTTTTTAGGATTTTTTATGCGGATTGACGAGAAACGAATGCATCGATCAAATTGCATTTCGAATTTCAAGTTCGAATTTTGGTGATGAAGCATCACATCCAACGACTGTAAACGCTGGTTCAATGAAATCGAGCGTGGTTTCCCTTCTCTCCAAGATAAATTTCGTGAAGGTCATTAATGAACGGTTGTTGTTGCAAAAAACATCGATGCTCTGCGTGAACTGTTGGAAACAGACCGGCATGTGATGTATCGTGAGATGAAGTCATGCTTGGGCATAAGTGGGACTAGCATGTATTCGATTTAACATAAGCATTTAGGCCAAACATAACCACGTAGTGGCCCGTATGGTCCACGTGGCCTTTCATACAAATTATTTTCTGTCTTAATTTTGTCTTTGCGATGAGCCAAATTCAAAGAACCCTGCAAAAAACAACAACATAAGCCGCACTCGTTCAGTGTTCAGCACATTTTCCAGCGAACTTTACAAAAACAAATGCTTGCAAAGCCAAAATAAAAAAACGCACACTCGATGATATCGATGCTGAAGCTGATTGTCCCGTTACTTGTGTGTGGAGTAATTTTTCATGACATGTGATTATATTGCATTGTAATTTTTTTTTTTTTTTTTTATTTTTTGCCAAAAGCAACGATGAGCAACATTTTGTGTTTTTTTGTTTTTTGTTTTTTTTAAGAATTGGCCCGCGCTTAAAATTTCTTGGGCCCCACTGATTTAGGCTATAGCAAGATTTGTTCGTGTTGGGTATCCATAATTTGTAGGATGCTCAAAAAAGCCTCGTGTCGATTGATGCACGGAAATGTTGAAAAAATCAGCAGGAGTGGTATGAAAAAGATCTACGACATCATCCCACTTTAAAGATTATGGATCTTCGCTTATGACCCCTGAAATAAAGCAGCAATTCACTGTTTGGGTCTTTCAAAGTCAGAAACCCGACAAAAAATATCCGCAGATGCATATAAGCAAATGTTGCCAGTTTTTTTCAGAAAAACATGTCATGTTGCAAGTGTCTCACTTAAGCAACGGAGCACTTTTCAGGCTGAATGATACACAAGCATTTGTTTGCCAGCTTTTGGAAAACCAACCACCGAAGAAAAATGATCTTTCATCACAAAAATGCGAGTTTCCACACATCAGCTCAAACAAAAGAGTTTTTAAGCACACAAAACATGAAATCGATGGGTCATCCGCTTTATGGTACCGATTTGGAACTTAATTACTTCTCAGTGTTCCCTTATATTAAAAAAAATGTATGGCTTGCGTTTTTCTTTTCGAATTTCGGAAGTACCAACTTCAGAGTGGAAAATTTGTTTCAAATATTGGTGCAAACACATTCAAAAGTGCACTGATTATCTTGAAGGATACTTTTAACCCTAGAAGGACATGCTTCGTTGAATCGGCGACGCATGGTTTACCTTTTGTAAAACAAGCCAAAAAAACTCAAACTGTGAAAATGAATTTTTGTATTAAAAACTTTTATAAATAAAATGCATTGCATTTTTCCTTTACTCTTAATAAACTTAATTATCAAGAACAAGTGATTTTTAAAGATTTTGTCGGATAGGAAATCAGTAGGGCCATTTTAAAACATGTTGTCGTCGATTCGACGAAGCATGGCCTTTATGTATCAAAAATAAGTATGTCCTTCCAGGGTTAAAAACAATTAAAGCATTTTCACTGATTAACCACTGTTTTTTAGGCGCAAGACTTAAAAGGCAACCCTCATACGATTCCTTCGATAGCACTTCTTCATTGCGTGTCAGTCACACATACATTTTTGTTTTTTTTAAGTTTTCTTGCCCTGACCTTAACCCACTTCAACTTACCAACTTCTGTGTACTTGACATGTTGCACATTGTTGCCTCCGTTAAGTTCTGCTCATTCCGGTAGTAGTCACATTTGTCAAGCGGCAGGCAGTGTGCCTTTTCACTCAAGCTGGACACACAGCGTCCAAAGTGAACAAAGGGCGCTTCAGTGAATAAAAATAGAAATAAATAACTCAATATCTTTACACTTCAGCTTTAGACGCTTTACTCACTAGCGTATGCAGCACTATAAAGCAATTGAAATAAACCAAAGCCCAATAAAAGCTTCATGCTAATAGCTCGTACACAAAACAATAAGAGAAAAAAAAATAATATTTATGCGGAATCAAAAACCGGTTCACTCCTCCAAAGAGCTCTAAGTTTGTCGTTGTTTACAATAATTTTTTTTTTTTTGGAATTATCACTTTAGAGAGTGTATTTTAAAATTTTAACTCAAGCCTTAAAACAAACGTTTTTATTCTTTCAAAAGCTAAACAACAACTGAGCAAAATTTCATTTAATTCAAAACTCTATACTTTGGATTGTTTGAATAATTTTTTTAATTTTGTGCAAAAATCAAGTTTTTCTTCACTCTTCATCAAGTAGTTGGTTGTTTCACTGAGTAATCTTTGTCGTTGTTGGTGTCGACTTCGTCGTCGTCGTCGTCGTATTGGCATCTTTTGACCTAGAGCTTGTAGTTTTTATGTGATTGATCGCTATAGATACGCAGACAGTTGATTAGTTGATTAGCTCGTTGCATCTCTTCGGTTATTCCTTTAAAAAAAAAACCAAAATTTTGTGTTATCAATTAAATGACGATGACAACAAGCAGCTATTGGTTTTAACATGTGAAGGCAGTGGTGGGATAAAGAAATTTAAGAGCGGTTAAAAGTTATGAATTTTCGTGATATTTCAGTTTATTTTATTTTAAAGTGTTAAAACTGAAGTGTTCTACTTGCAAAAGTTTAATTTTTTTCTTGGAGATTATGATATTAAGAGATTATTATGTGAAATACAAAATAAAAAACATATTTCAAAAGATTAGCTTTTATATGTTCTAAGTAATAAATATTTTGCTAATCGATAAAATTAAAATGATAGTGGATCGAAACTCCACTTTCCAAAATTGCCAGTCTCGAAATTCATCTTTCCTACCCTTTTCCTTTTTAAAAATTTACACTTTTTAAAATTCTCCTTTTTTAAAATTATTCTTTACAAAATTCACCTCTTTTAAAATTGTCCTTCACAAATTCTCTTTTACAAAATTTCCTTTGCCAAAAGTCCCATTTAACGAATTTCTTTCTATGGAAATTTCTGCATTTTACAACTCTACGCTTTCAAAACAAATCCATGAAAAAAGGAAACCTTTAACAAAGCGCGCACTTTTTCCTTTAATATATACATACATAGATACTTTTTTTAAATTTTTTTTTTTTTTTTTTAAAAAGGGAATTTTGTAAATATGAATTTTGTAAAGGAGAATATTGTTAGGGGAATATTTTATAAAGGGTAATTATGTGAAGGTGGATTTTCATCAAGAATGAATTTTGTAAATGAGAATTTTAAAAAGGGGGGATTTTGAAAAGTGGACGTTTCTTAAAAAATTCTGTTTAGGTGGAATTTTGACCCATGCCATTTAAAATGTGTCTTTGTCACACCCCCAGTATTGAATCTTCATGGTAAAAAAAAAATTTTTATAATCTCACGAAAATGCATCAAGACTTAAACGAACTTTTACTTAAACGAAACGAAAAAATCGAAGAACTCAAATATTTTCGTATGATTTTAAATACAACTTTTGAAGCAGAATTTATTTGGAAAAACAAAAATCCCTTGTTGTCTATAGAGACAATCAAAGTTTTTGTCTCAAGGAGACCAATATGACATATAAAGAAGTCATTGACCTCAGGTGCACCGTTCTAGTTCTTACCCTCCAGATATTTTTTTTTTTATTTTGAAGAAAAAATAATTGGTCTCTTTCAGATAAAAACATTGATATGTCATTCAATATGATCAGACTTTTAATACCGATGATATGATGAAAATGAAAAAAAACTTTTTAACAAAAAAAAAACCCGACTTCAAAATCACTACAAAGTAAAAAATAATTTTAAATAACTTTTCCCATTCATTTCTTGGTCATATTTTAAAAGCTATTTACATATACGTGTTATAATATTGGAAATCTTATCATTTTCATTTTTTCTATTTTGTTTTATTATCATCAATATACTAATAGCTTTATGTACATAAAAGCTTTGAAGTCGGCGCTTATCTTACTATGTCGAAATCTTTTTATTTTAATTTTTTCTAATTTGTTTTATCATAAAAATATTATTAACTTTATGAATATAAAGGCTTCTTAGCGATTTTTTTTCTTTCAATTGGCAATTTTTGGGTACGCTGAATGTAGCCAATGTGTTCCATGCATTATTTGTGCAGCTGTTACACACTATGTCATATTCAATATGAGCTTTACAAGCTCACCCAAACCAGTTTAGTGAGAATTTTAATGTGTACAAAGCTTTTAAAATTACTACAGTGTCACCAAGGCACCAAATAGTGCACGGATGGTAAAACGTCATGATTGTGTGTCAAAGATGAGCGCCGACTTCAAAGCTTTTATGTTCATAAAGCAATTAATATATTGATAATAAAACAAAATTAAAAAAAAATGAAAATGATAAGATTTCCAATATTATAACACGTATATGTAAATACCTTTTAAAATATGACCAAGAAATGAATGGGAAAAGTTATTTAAAATTATTTTTTACTTTGTAGTGATTTTGAAGTCGGGTTTTTTTTTTGTTAAAAAGTTTTTATTTCTTCCTTTTTAGATAATATGAAATATTTTATGCAATAGTATTTATTCTTGAGGAAAATTTTAAACTTGAAACTTTGTTCTTAACAAATTTGATTTATTAATTCCTGAAAGTTTGTTGGGTATTTTCCATTTCGGCTTCTTTACAATTTGTAGTGCCACGCCCTTTCTCTAATCCCGCCTAATTTATTTACCGTACCATATAATGATTCTACCTACCCCTGTGCCAAATTTCAGTTTCCAAGTATCAATATTAACCGTAATATAGAACTTTCCTTAAAGTGACACATCCTGTGTACAACCCCGCTCACTTTTTTAATGATTCTACCTACCCACCTACCTGCATACCAAATATTAGTACGCTAGTGTCAATATTAACTAAGATATAGTATTTTTATAATATTGATACGCCCCTTTTTGAATAACGCCCACTTTTTTAGCTGTAATGTGCAGTAACTGTACCTACCCATGTACTACATTTCAACACCCTAGTGTCAATATTATTCGATATATAGTGTGTTTATAATATTGCCACACCCATTTGTTGAATTACGCCCACTTTATTTACTGTGATTTTTAAAAATTGTGTCTACTCCTGTACTAAATTTCAGTACCTTTGTGTCAATACTATTCGAGATACAGTGTTTTTCCAATATTGCCACACCCATTTGTCAAATAACGCCCACTTTATTAACTGTAATTTGTAATAACTATGCCTACCCATGTACTAAATTTCAGCACTCTAGTGTCAATATTATTCGATATATAGTGTGTTTCTAATATTGCCACACCCCTTTGTCGAATAACGCCCAGTTTCTTTACAGTAATTATCAAAAATTGTGTCTACCCCTGTACTAAACTTCAGTACCCTAGTGTCAATACTATTCGAGATACAGTCTTTTTCCAATATTGCCACACCCCTTTGTCAAACAACGCCCACTTTATTGACTGTAATTTGTAATAGCTATGCCTACCCACGCACTAAATTTCAGCACCCTAGTGTCAATATTATTCGATATATAGTGTGTTTCTAATATTGCCACACCCCTTTGTCGAATAACGCCCACTTTCTTAACAGTAGTTTTTTAAAATTGTGTCTACCCTTGTACTAAATTTCAGTACCCTTGTGTCAATACTATTTGAGATAGTGTTTTTTTAATATGACCACACCCCTTTGTCAAATAACGCCCACTTTTTTTATCGTAATTTGTAGTAATTGTGTCTACCCCAGTGGTTTTACTGTAAATTTCAGTACCCTAGTGTCAATATTAACTGAAATACAGTGTTTTTCTTATATTGACACGCCCCTTTGTCGAATATCGCCCACTTTTTTAAAAAAGGACCTCCGCGTTCATGGTATCTATCTGTTGACAAAAAATTACGGAAATCGGGCAAGTGCTTTAGGAGTTATCGATGTACATACATTTCAAAAAAAAAAAAAAGCGCGGACAAACCAACGAAATTGAGAACCTCCTCCTTTTTGAAGTCGGTTAAAAAGGAGCCCTACGTTCGGCAAAAAATATTAAAAAAATTTTTAAAAATAGTTCTGCTGGAAATATCGATATACTTTTTGAGCAAAAGATTAATGATATTTTAAGAGCTTTATTTTTTTGATATTAGGGTGGTGCATTAGGATGGTAGGAACTGAGATCTGGAGGGTAAGTGCTAGAACGATGCACCTGAGGTCAATGATTTCTATAGATGTCACATTGGTCTTCTTGAGACAAAAATATTGATATACCAAACTTTAAAATACGACTGTAAACACCAGAGATATGAAGAAATATGTCAATGCGCGACCCCTACGTTCGGTCAAAAAAGAAAAATCTTTTTCGTAATTGTCTTGCAAAAATGCATCATATTCGCTGGTATACGGCGCACTTTTTTTTTGAGGTACAGTCTAATGTACATAGTATGGTTGTATGGAAGTAGTATGGTAGGTGGTCGTTTAAGAAATATTAAATAAATTATTAAAATGAAAAGAATAAAAACTTTTTAACAAAAAAAAAAACCGACCTCAAAATCCCTACAAAGTAAAAAATAATTTTAAATAACTTTTCTCGTTCATTTCTTGGTCATATTTTAAAAGCTATTTATATGTATTATAATATTGGAAATCTTATCACTTTCATTTTTTCTATTTTGTTTTATTATCATCAATATATTAATTGCTTTATGTACATAAAAGCTTTAAAGTCGGCGCTTATCTTAATATGTCGAAATCTTTTTATTTTAATTTTTTCTAATTTGTTTTATCATAAAAATATTATTAACTTTATGAATATAAAAGCTTCTTAGCGATTTTTTTTCTTTCAGTTGGCAATTTTTGAGTACGCTGAATGTAGCCTGTGTTCCATGCATTATTTGTGCAGCTGTTACACACTATGTCATATTCAATATGAGCTTTACAAGCTCACCCAAACCAGTTTAGTGAGAATTTTAATGTGTACAAAGCTTTTAAAATTACTACAGTGTCACCAAGGCACCAAATAGTGCACGGATGGTAAAAGATCATGATTGTGTGTCAAAGATGAGCGCCGACTTCAAAGCTTTTATGTTCATAAAGCAATTAATATATTGATGATAATAAAACAAAATAGAAAAAATGAAAGTGATAAGATTTCCAATATTATAATACATATAAATAGCTTTTAAAATATGACCAAGAAATGAACGAGAAAAGTTATTTAAAATTATTTTTTACTTTGTAGGGATTTTGAGGTCGGTTTTTTTTTTTTGTTAAAAAGTTTTTATTTCTTCCTTTTTAGAGATTATGAAATATTTTATGTAATAGTATTCTTGAGGAAAATTTTAAACATGAAACTTTGTTCTTAAAAAATTTGTTTTATTAATTCCTGAAAGTTTGTTGGATATTTTCCATTTCTGACTCTTTAAAATTTTTATTAAACTGCCACGGTCTTTCTCTAATCACGCCTCTTTTATATACCGTACTTTATAATGATTCTACCTAGCCCTGTGCCAAATTTCAGTTCCCAAGTATCAATATTAACCGTACTATAGTACTTTTCTTAAAGTGCCACGCCCTATGTACAATCCCGCCCACTTTTGTAATGATTCTACCCACCCACCTACATGCATACCAAATATTAGTACCCTAGTGTCAATATTAACTGAGATATAGTATTTTTATAATTTTGACACGCCCCTTTGTTGAATAACGCCCACTTTTTTGGCCGTAATTTTTAGTAACTTTACCTACCCATGTACTAAATTTCAGCACCCTAGTGTCAATATTATTCGATATATGGTATGTTTCTAATATTGCCACACCCATTTGTCGAATAACGCCTACTTTCTTTACAGTAATTTTTAAAAATTGTGTCTACCCCTGTACTAAATTTCAGTACCCTAGTGTCAATACTGTTTGAGATACAGTGTTTTTTCAATATTGCCACACCCATTTGTCAAATAACGCCCACTTTATTGACTGTAATTTGTAATAACTATGCCTACCCATGCACTAAATTTCAGCACCCTAGTGTCAATATTATTCGACATATAGTGTGTTTCTAATATTGCCACACCCCTTTGTCGAATAACGCCCACTTTCTTTACAGTAATTTTTAAAAATTGTGTCTACCTCTGTACTAAATTTCAGCACCCTAGTGTCAATACTATTTGAGATACAGTGTTTTTTTTATATGACCACACCCCTTTGTCAAATAACGCCCACTTTATTGACCGTAATTTGTAATAATTGTGCCTACCCCAGTATTTGTTGTGTAAATTTCAGTACCCTAGTGTCAATATTAACTGAAATACAGTTTTTCTTATGTTGACACGCCCCTTTGTCGAATTTCGCCCACTTTTTTAAAAAAGGACCTCCGCGTTCATGGTATCTATCCGTTGACAAAAAATTCCGGAAATCGGGCAAGAGCTGTAGGAGTTATCGATGTACATACATTTAAAAAAAAAAAAAAAAAAAAAAAAAAAAAAAAAGCGGACAAACCAACGAACTTGAGAACCTCCTCCTTTTTGAAGTCGGTTAAAAATAACACCCTCATGATTTTTGGCAGTTGGACAGGTAATAAAATGAACTTTCTGAAAATATTTTTTTTCAATTTTTAAAGTGGGGAAAAAGCATATTTTTATGACTTGCAAAATTTGACCTTGAAGTTAAGAAACTTAAAAAATAATTTTGTTTTTTTATATTTTCATAAAAAACAACAATTTATTGTCTTTTCGAAAACACCTCAAATGTGAAAATCGAGTTAGTTTTAATGAATATATGATTTTTCAAGAGTAAGGCAATTTCACTTTTTCTCCCATTTTGGCGGAATTTTAATGTTACGTAAAAACTTCAAAAAAAATGTAAAACTTTTTTTACTCAAATTAGAGTTTTTAATTCATGAGAAGATTCAATTCTGAAAGTTTGAGCAACATCGGAGGTGGTCAACCCGTATGAGTGATACGTTCAAAATGGAATGGAATAGATTATGGTGTATAACTATATCCGCCCCCTATTTTTTCAGTGTACAGAGAGTTTAAAAGCAAATTGAAAAAATGTGAGATTGGGAAATGAAAGAAGATTGAAAAATATTATATAAAAAAAAAAAGATACAGTATACCGTGTATACAGTAAAGAAGTGAAACTTCTTCTTTGTATACACTCTTTCTTTTCTAGAATAAGAACGATTTTAGTGTAAAGGCTCGATTATGCAATCGTAAAGCTACGCAACGTAACGTGGCGTAGAGTTCTATCTGGAATAGAACCCATCGCTGCACTAGGGAGAAAACTCAGAGCGTAGCTTTATTGAAAGTTTGAGAGCGAGAGTATGATCGTGAGAAAATCAAGTGTTGCATATTCCGCATATTAAGAGAATAATTTCTTAAAAAGGAATTTTTTTATTTTACATAACTACAATGAGCGATTTTTTTGCAAATGGGAGCTTCAGGTGCATTTATAAATTTGTTTTTCAAAAATTTTTTTTGGCATATTAATAAGGAGTTTCACAGAACAATGTCACAACAATAAATCTACCTCAACTGTAAACTTGATCTTAACTTTCATTTTTATTTCTGCATTAAAAACTATAAATCAAAAATTACCGGTTATTTTGTACTCAAAAACTATGGGACAAATTTTAGTTATTATTTTTGCTTTAAAAAAATTAAGCCTTATAAATACTTTTCTGTTCAAAACTTTAAATGTGAAAAGATAACTAAAACTTTCACACACACATTATACTTACTATTATTAATAGTAAATAGTTCGATATAAAATTATATAACTAAGATATGTATAAAATAGTAATCTATTGAAAGAACTTATTCCAACTTTTCTTGCGCACAGTGTCAAGTTGGCGTCATGGAATTGCACAATTATCGCAACTTGCATTTGCGTAAACTTGCATTAACTTTTATCTTATATTCTTTCAGTTCTTCTTTGCTTGTAAAATACATTTTTAATGAAAAATCTATTCAAACAATATTTAAGGATACAAAGTGCATTAACCCACAATATCTAAGATTCAGAGACATAAAGCTTTATGTTTAGAAGTTTAATTGCGTTTCTTCAACGTTAACTATGTCAATTGCCCGAATTTCTATTAGTTGCATTGAGCAAGGTCGTACTGTAGTTACTTTTTTCTCCATACAAACATTTTTGACTCTACACTAATAGTTCGGGTGTAGAATTAAATGCTAAGAAATTTTCGTTTCTACAGCATACTACGCTTTATTCAAGAATGATAGAAAAATAGATTACGCATTGCGCAAGTCCGTTATGTTGTTTACTTTTCATTTTGACATTTCTAGCTACGAACAAAGTATTTTTTACGATCATGACGTCACGCTAGACCAAGTTTGTTTCTTGAATCTTTTGCCATTGTTTCATATTTGTTCACATTTTTAACAAGACTTGACAGAAAGCCATATCGTAAGCTCATATCGTAAGTCTATCGTAACGTAGATGCGCAGATCGTAGAAAATTATTTTTACTATCTGCGCAATCTATTTTTCTATCATTCTTGGGCTTTATTCATAAACATTTTTTCATTCGCTGCTCATGTTTGTAAGGTTTGTGTCTGAACTAAAGAAAATCTCTACAAAAATTAAGAATTCCAATGGATTTGCAATGGCCGCCACATAAAAAAAATGCTGCAAAGGGCGCATATGGAGCATGTCTTTGATATTAAACGAAAAGACAAACAAAAAACATGGTTGCGAAAATGTTTATGAATAGCGTTTTCTTGTTTAAAGTTACACTGCCTCTTAAATGTGTTTATGAATAAGGCTGTTATATTTTCCCGCTAGGAGCGCTGTTTATTTTCCCGCTGGGCATCTACAGCAAAAGTAGTTTGATTAATTGGTATGTAGACAACATTTACATATGAAGACCTTAGCCCAGCAAATAGCACGTTGGCTTTATAAAACTTAGATTGCATGTTCGATACTCAGCGCTGACAAAGAAATTTTTTTCAGTCTTTTATACAATGTATATCTCTCTCATTCTATCTACTGTACAACATATCTTTCTTCTCTATCGTGTAACGAAATGAAGTAAATTGACCTTGAAATTTCACTCCTCAATATTCTCATTCAAATTTCGAAGCGCCGCCTAAGAAGTTTCACTTCAAAAAAAAAAAAAAAAACAACAACAACATAATTTGTTTTACTCCAGTTTTATTGAAATTTGTATTATTTGAGTGGTGCATAACTATAAACGCACCCTTTATTACACAGTGAAAACTTCACATCCGTAAAACAAAAAAAAATATATTAAAAATACTGCTAATAGCTCCTCCACTATTTTTGCTAAGTTCAAAAATTCGATTTGGCATAGTGATTATTAAGTTTTGAAGCTGTTCCGTTGATAGCGACTCCTATGCCTCAATCACAGCAGCTTTAAGCTCCGACACATTAATAAATTGCGTATTTTCTGCATAAATTTTGCGAATCATTCTCAATCGGATTCATGTCAGGAGAGCAGGCAGGCCAATACAAAGTTGCGATTTTTTCATCTGAAGCCAAGACTACGTCTCCCTACTTTTATGCACCGAAGCGTTGTCCTGTTAAAACACCAACTTTTTACCTCTGGTTCTGCGCAAAAATGGTAGCAAGTTCATTGATAAAAGCTGGATGTACTCAGCTGAATCCATACGAGGGCGTGGAAGGGCTAACTCTAAGGTCCCATAAAAACAAAATGCTCCCCAAACCACGAGTGTGCCACCTCCAAGTTCCTTTTGGAAAAAATTGCGGTTGTTTGCGGATGTCTTTCCAATAAGTGTTAAATCCATCAGGACAGTCTAATTAAACTTTTTTTCGTCCGAAAAAATAATCTGAATATAACAAATTATTTAATTCCAAAAAAAAAAAATGTTAGCTTTGTAAATGTTTTCTCTGTATACCTTTTTTTAGTTAGTGGACATGTTCTTTTTACCAAATTCCACGCGATCCTGTTTTAAAAATGCCTTCTTATTTACTTTTATTAGAGATATTATTGTGACGCAACCAGGGAACTTCGTACGCAACAACTCGATTGTTGTGCTACTTGTTTAGCACTTAGTACCGTCCTGTAGAAAGTAGAGTTCATCTGTTTCCGAATACTGTATCTCCGACCACAACAAATTGTTTATCATTCTTTTTTGTAACGCACTTAATTGACTGTAATGGCTATTCCGTCGACATTTTCGAATAAGTACGGCCCAATGACGCCTCCGGCCAACAATTCAAATTAAACAGTCATTCGTTGTGAGTACATTGGCATCTCTTGAATCACTCGCGGTTTTTCGAATCCGTCAATTTTGCTTACACGACTTTTTAACAAAAGTCACAATTAGAAAATGAATGGGGCTGTTAATGGTACATCGGTTCTTGAGGCAATTGAACCTTGTATGCATGCAGACTCAAACCTTTTGTCAATATTCGCTGCAGTGTGCACATGTCGGTCAAGTTCTTGAACACTGTGACTTGTGACAGTGATTGATGTCGTTTTCAATACATTCCCTCACTGCGTCGATATATTTGGTCAAGGTCCGGATCAAAACCGTTTCAATGTCTGAGCTTGTCTCTTGGAATTTTTTGATTATGTTCGGCGTCTCAGAAGGCGCACGGGATTACTAGGAAAATATGCCGGAATTTTAAATTTTGCGCATCATAAATGCCCAACTAATTTATTATAGGGTACCCATCAGCGTTCTTGCAGTGGTAGGGGAAAAAAATCGTTATCAGTTTTTTGGAATTTACTGCGTTTATTTATGTGATGTTTTATTATTTGACATCTCAGGATTTAACCTTGATTTAGTGAGAAACTCTGTAACATTTTAAAATCAATTGTAACAAATCGTATGCATTATAATTACTTGGACTTTTTTTATAATATTTTTTTTCTTTTTATATTTGTTTTGCTATAGCATTTGATGCATTTAGGGGTGCCCTTAAGGGGTTTTTAGGTTCCCTAAGAAGCCATTATTTTAATTTGTATTTTAATCATGTGATCAAAACCTCAGCTTTACTGTCATTTCACAAAATTTACTTTAGCGCCAGTAATCATGCAACGATTGTTCATTATTGTTGCATTTTCACGGCAAGAGGTTGCCTTTGTTCTTTGTCCTGGCTCCAAACATTTCTTTTGGAGCTTTTCATTTTTGTAATGAGGCCAAAAAAAAACATTTTTGCTGTCGTAAGATTAAATCTTTCGTAACACTTCTAATAATTTCATGCAACAATATTGCATTTTTGTTACTTAAGCTGCTACCTACGCAACCTAATGAAGTTGTAATTTATTTTTTTAGTTTTTTCTTATGACCAAGTATAAATCCTTTATTACTGTTTTATAACATTAACCTTGTCGCATATACTCACCGATACAATAATTCCATGCAACGCCGTTGCATTTATGACGTCATGAGTTTTTTGTCTATTTTTGTCGTGAGGGCTGAGAACCACTCTTAACTGGCTTGTTGTATTTTTTTTTTGAAGCACCTATAATCAGCGAGCTATAATTCTATGTAACAAGTTTGCAGTTTCGTTGCTCAAGTAGCTCCTTCTGCGTCGTATTGACTTCTTTAATATTTTTTTTTGAAAATTCAAAGTATCAACCTTTACTTTATCATTATTTTTGTTATAACACCTATACTCATTGAGTAACAATTCCATGCAACGCCAATGTGTTATGGAAAAATGCCATTTTTGCCTTTTTTTTTTTAAGCCTGCGCGGTAAAAGGTATCGCTGTCATATCAAAAAGGACTTCTTTTGACAGGCAGTAAAAATTGAGAGGGCGACCTGGGTAGTCGAGAAGGTAGCGCGCTTGAGTGCCAACCCACGGATCCCGAATTCAAATATCTGCGCTTAGCCTTTCTGCATTTCTTTCGTTCTTTTCTAATCAACTGAAATTAAAAATTTATCAATATTGACGACTTAAAAAAAAAGACTACAAAAAACAAAAAAAAAAAAATATATATATTGCATACAAAATTCTCTTTTTTGTCCCCGCTCTTTTAACTCTGTTTTTAGGTAAAAACCAAAAGAAAAACCCAAATAAAACATGAGAGAGTTATCACTGAAGAATATTTATTGACAAAATATATTTTTCAGAATCCTAAAAATGTTTGCATATTTGTTTTAAAGAATGCTATATTGCTCTCTCGTACTCGCTTAAAACATAAACATGTGTCCCCAGTTACACTTTTTGATAAAAAACGTGAAAAAAAATTGAAAACAATGCAAAAATTTAACAAATAATAACTGTTTTGTAATGATAGCATTTATTTCTTATGTTTTATTTTGTTGTTATTCTCTAAACATTGTCATCGTGAATTTGGCTTTCGATTTAAATTTAGTCCCCACGCATTGCATTGAACGTCACTTTTTTTTACGCTTCGTTAGTTTTTATTTAGGTGTGGTATAGATGACAAGAAAGTTATATTAAGAAAGTGCAGAGATTAGTTCTCACGAAATTCTAAAAATGAAGACGATTAAATAATATTAAAGTAAATTTTTTGTGTTTTCTCAGTTGATCATGATAAGTACGTGTAAAAATGTATTGAACGTCACGCGGAGTTTTATTGAAGAAAAAATAGTAAATCAAAAAAATCCAAGTTTAAAATCATTGTTCAATAGGTTTTGATTAATTTCTTTGTTTTCGTATATTTGCAAAATAAAATTCCTAAGAAAAAAAACTAAAAAAAGGCAAATGCATTGAACGTCACTTTTAAGATATGCCACACCACCGACGGAAGTATTAATTTTGTATTTCGTTTTTGTATATTTAAGAGTAAAATAGCCTGCTGTAAGAACACGAAGATATCGGGAAAAAATAAAGCTAGATAAAGAACGAAATGAAGAATATAAACGAAAGCAAAAATAATGTTACCTATGTTTTACTTTGACCTGATTTTTGTTTTAACTAACTGATATCGCCCATTTCACATTGACGTGATCAGTTGCACTGATCATCTCCGATTTCTCTCAAATATTTTTCTTGCATTGGTTTATTGATTTGAAAACCAAATTCGAAGTTATAAATTTTTAGAATAATAGGGTCTATTTGGCGACAACGTAGCTCAAATCAACTTAAGACCGATTACCGGTAATATAGTATCATTGGAAAAGTTATTTCATCTATTTTGAGGAAAAGTACAAAATTTTTGAAAATATTGCAATAAGTTGATTAAGTTCAGTACCATGCCAACAACACGTGCTATAATTTTTTTCTCTATTATATATTATAGTTATATTAATATTGTATTGTAAAACGTGAAGTCTTAATAAATTTTCAATACAAATTCAACTAGCAATGGACTTTTTTAATTTTTTGTAAAAAAATAAAGAAAACAAATTAGATGAAAATTTTATGTATAGCTGAATTATGTACTCTATATTTACTTCTTTTTTTTTGTAAAAGAATGAACCTGTTTTTTGTTAAACTCCCAATTTGATTTAAATTATTTGGCTAAGCGCAACAAAATGTATTGAACGTCACAAAATGTATTGAACGTCACTCTGTTGTTTTTTCTGAAATTGCTAATTATTTAACAGTTTTTTATTATTTATTGCTGCAAGTCTACTACTTTGAAAATAACCTCTATGTTGATGTCTTTTTGGAGGAAAATTTTAATTTTTTCCCGTTAAAATTGTAAAATATGTAGGTATTTTTGGTAAAAAATTATTATTTCTGTAACTGAAACGTTTTCTGCAAAAGCTAATTTAACTGATTAAATAACTTAACAAACACAGTAAGCTTTCATTTACAACATTTTTTAAATTTTTAGTGATTTTTCCCGTATATCTGCTGTGTGACGTTCAATACAAAAATCGTATAAAAACCATAGAAAAAATAATTTTTTGCAGGGCCTAAAAACAACTTCGAATTTTCCATCAATTTTACTTAATTTGACTACTCTAACGGGAAAATTTAAAAAAACTTTAAAAACAAAACGTGAAAATCTCTTTGTGCACGTTTTTTTTTGCAATTGACCCATATATATAAAAAACCACCGAAATAAAAAGTACTGCGTTATATTAATTTTTTTTTTTTTTAATTTAAAGCTTGGAGTTTTTATTTGAGGCACGTATTGAAAAAAAAATTTATTTACAAAGATTTTATCTTAGAGCCAACAACACATTATAATGCAGATAACGTTGTCTCAGACTGGGAATGTTTGAACTTGTCGGTCATTGTAAAGGATGCCTTGACTGCACATTCAATACAATCATTTCTATTACTCTGCAACAAATTGCATTGTGGCTCCCACTTTCAGCAACAACATCAAAAAATTATAAAATTTAAACTATTGTTCTTGATTAAGTGTCTCCCTAATCCAGTCTATATATGTGGCCACGCGTGTAAAAACAATCGGTGTATCGCTCCTTTTACAGCCATTTACACCCCTTGATATCACACCGATCACATAGTAACTGGTATCTTCCAACATAAGCGGCCCACCCGAGTCTCCATAGCAAGAACTGACATTTGGGGCGCCGCTAGCGCATAAAAGTCGCTCATCCAAGCGTACACTTAATTTTGCCAAGCCGCTGCGACAACGTTCATGTTCCCAAATATTGAGCGTGGCTTTGAGTTTCAACGTACTGACCTGTTCAGTCTCTGTACGACCCCAGCCACAGATATCAGCGACATTATCTTCAAAATTATCACTAATCAGTTTCGGTGTGTGTGGCAGGCAGATGGTTTTGATATTTTTGCTGAGCGACACAGGATGTGCAAGACGCAATAGAGCAATATCATCTAGATAGGTGATTTTGTCATAGGCTGGATGAATTTTGACAAGATCAACCGGTACATCGACATGTGGCAGCAGGCATTCCTCACGATTATATCGATCACGTATACAATCCCGATCTGTTTTCGTATCCCATTCGCCCAGACGTACTCCTGAGATTCTGCCATCTCTCTCGTTGTGACAGTGAGCTGCGGTCAGCACCCAACGATTGGTTATAAGAACACCACCGCAGACATATGTGCTCAGACCATCAGCTAGAAATTAACAAGAATTTTTTTAGCTTTTTTCATCAAGTTGATTTAAAGAACTGGCAGTCAATACCAGTTACGCATCAATATTTCGTAATAAACTTCAAAGCTTTTGAATATTTAACAAAACGCTGAGATTGAACGAGTAACCGGTATTGACTGGAATTTATTTTTTATTTTCCTATGTATTGCTAGTGTTCAACCTTTAGTTATTTGTATGAGTGCCATCCAGGGATACTCATCGGGTCCCGTCAAGTTGCCATTGAAGATACGATCCTTTAACATTTGTCCGCAATACGGGGCCAGTGGCAGTTTAACTTCTTCTTTAGTCACTTCAAATATTTCCTCAAATAGTCTGTTTAGTGTTGAAGTTTCTGGACAGCAAACCTAGAATACATTGAGAATCCTATAATAATTGTTCTATAGCGTTTAGTTAATGACCTACCAATGGCTTGCCATCTACTTCACCGCAATTAAGTTGTTTTATGAATTGTTCATCATTTATTTCATCCTCGCTGAAGGTGGTGCAAGCATCCTGTGGGCGACAGAAGGCTTTATTATCATTCTCGAACTTACAGCGTCCATAATGCTTGTTGGGCTCTGAGATGAAGTTATGTTTTCTTGTTATCACAAAATATATGGATATTTTTTTTTAATTTTATAATTAACTGATTTCACATACTTGCTTCCAGGTTATCCAACGTCAGACAAAACAACAACAGCAGCAGCTCAAGCGTATACATAAAAAAATAACCTCCTCGCATAGTAAATTTTTGTTGTTGCTTATCAGGTATATAAGATCAATAAAAACCAGGTATATAATTTATTAAAAAATTCTGATATTTTGAAATTCGCGCGATTAAAGTAAAAAATAGTTACTGGCGTGCGCTGTTAACGTCCCATAACAACTGCAGCAAGCTCTTCAAAACGACTAAATCTCAATAAATAGAGAGTATTTTCAAAGCATAACTTAAGAATTTATTTTACATGTAAGACTCTAGTATTGCGTACCTTATACTAACTGTGAGCTGATGATTAAAAGGTTATCAGCCAGCTAGTCAGCTTATAAAGTTGATAGAGTCGCATGGACCAGCTTTATGGAATGAGTATCAATGAATTGTTTGTTTGCAATCACGTTCGTACGGTGCAATCGGTTATGTACGACCATGACATTGCTTAAAGTGTAAGGCCTTTATACTTCACAGTTTGAAGGAAGTAGTGGCAGTGGGGCATTGCATTTCTATTATGTTAAGAAGTTTAAAGATTTGATTGTTGAAGCTTGATTCGGTTTCTCTAGGGATCTCTGGGATCTCGAAAGCTAATTCTATAGCGAAGTCAAAGTTGACTAGTTGTCATCCAATTAATAATCAAACTTATGGAAGTTGAAGCTTCGATTCGACATTTATAGAGCTTGCAACCGCAAGTGAATATCCAAACGAAGCCATCGTTGGTGTTAGAGCTACTATAAGGTCATTCCGGAGTAAAATTTATTACTGTAGCTTCATAAAAATATGACTTAAATTTCTTTAAAAAAAAAAAAAAACAAAAGTTTCCGAAAACTCATCTTCGAAATTGATAATTCCTTAGAGCTTAGAAAAAAAAGAGAAAGAGCAAACTACGAAATTTCTTTTTGTCTCGAAATTTATGAGAGAAGCAAATTCATAGCCAGGGGCAGCCAAATGTTATAGAGCTTGAACAGGCTCTTCGGCCTTCGTCAAAATAATAACAACAACTATTTCAGGTCATGATACAATAACAAGGTAGGTCGGATATGGAGAGATTTTAAAAAGTACCCCTTATGTTTTGAATTTTCTTTTGTTCATTTTTCATAATACCTACAATTCCGTCAAAAATAGTTCAAACAAAAACATTTGAACACACACACAGAGTTGCTAAAAAAACTACTATTGTGATTTTGTTTTAATACTTAATTTTTCATGGTACTATTACTACTTTATATCGTTTTTATATATGTAAAATACAGAGACGCAACATATCCACCTTACTGATAGAATAAATATTTAAAATAAAGTCAAATGAGCATAAAATCTTCTACACAAATCCAATGGTTTAATCAATTAAATATGTTTGTGTTTATGAAAGTTATTGTATTAAAATTAGAATCGTTCGTAAATGTAATCAGTATTGGGAAATGGGGTGTGGTACCATAGCTGTTAAATTACGATTACGATTAGTAATCAATTAGATTATTTTTTAGAAAGAATTGTAATGATTTTATAATCCTTGTAGGGAGAAGTCTATGATTAGTAATCGATTACGATTACAAAGAATCAAAAAATAATTACGATTACTTGAGATTACGCAAAATAATCAAAAAGAATCAAAAGTAATCAAAAAAATAATTTGATTACTTTTAGAGATTATTTTTGATTCATTTTTGATTATTTTAAGAATATCAGTCTAAAGTACGGAATCGTAATCATGTGATTACGATTACAAACAGAAAAGAATCGTACTTAATCACTTATTTTACCTTTTTTAAAAAAATAGTCGAAATTATTATTAAATTACTAATAGTAATCACTATTTAACAGCTATGCGTGGTACCTTCCATGGAATTATCATTCCAATAATGTACTTTATTAGCAACATTGAAAGGTCACATCCGAAAATTGGAAATAAATTTATATAAAGTCAACCAAAAGTATGGATTAGTAAAAAAATGAGGGTCAATAATTTTTCTTAATTTTACATCCGAAAAAGCGAATCTGAAAGAAATTTATTGATATCTATTAGAGTCTTGGCTTCACTCTTGTTATTACTTTTTGATTTGTAAAAAAAAAAAAATAAAAATATTTCAAACATTTGAAAATATGTCAAAAAAATTCAAAATATAAAAAAAAATGCAAAACAAAAAGAAAATAAAAACAAGAAAATTTGTCAAAACATTTCAAAATATTTACAAAAAAGATAATAAAATGACAATTTTTCTCAGTGCAGAGGGTAGTTTCGAAAAAATGTTGATATACATTTTTTTTTTTTAAATACAAAAGCTTGCTTTAATATATTAAACATTTCTTACCTGCGTCAAAAGCTTTCTATTCAATTTTGGAATACATATAATGACATAACAAATCACAATATATTATTACAACAATATATAATTAAAAATTTTTATTTTTTTTACGATTATTATTGAAATCGATCGATAAAAAATAGTTACCTATGAATTTTATTCGTTTATTGAAATTAAAACGTACAAAGAAATGCACAGCAACCCATATTCAAATATGTATAAAAAAGTACTTTAAAAAAATTCCGCACGAAACCCTGATATCGATTTTTCAAAACAGCTGGCTGATAATTTACAATAAGAAGAAGAACAAGTTTTTAAATTTTGAGAGCCTGCCTTCTCTCCGACCTACCTTATAATTGTATCATGATTTCAGGTAGTTCGTCACCTCACGATGGAGAAAGCCATGAAAGTTGTTCGGAGAAAATAACGTTATCAAAATTCAAATAAATAAAAAAAATAAAATCAAAAATATACATCTATATATTAATACGCAAACATCGAATGTGGTGGTACACCTTTTTAGTATTTATAATAAAAAAAGGAAATGAAACTTATATCATTGGAAAGGTACTCTGCCACAGATGTACCCAAAAATAAAAATGGCAAAAAAATTTAAATAATTTTGTGATAGTTACATTTTAAAATAAAAGCATGCATTCTCATACCCATAGCTGTAGTTTGAATCTCTCCATTTCACGTTTTGCAAACAGTTGTTGCTGCTCTCTCTCTCTCTCTCTCTCTCTTTACTTATCGCATTCCACATTATTTTGCAAAATAAAAATTGTAGCTGAGTGGCTTATTGGTGTTGTTTCAAACTACAGCCATGGGTATGAGAATGCATGCTTTTATTAGCAATAAAAAACCGTTGCATGGAATGATAACTACATGACTATTGGCGCTACGCTAAATTTTATAGAACCACAGTGAAGCTGAGGTTTTTCATAACATAATAAAAATAAAAAAAAAATAAAAAATAATGGTGTCATAAGGCCTCTACGCGAACCACTTAAAGTAACCTGAATGCTACAAATGCAATAGCAAAACCAAAAAAAAAAAAAAAAAAAAATATTTATTAAAATTAAAATTAGAACAATTTTAAGACATGGATTTGGTTAAGCACAAGGGCAATGATAAAACAAGGGATGAGATTGGCAAGGATTTGGACAAAGATTGGGACCAGGAACAAGATAACGAGTAGGACAAAAATTTCAACACTAATTAAAGTAAAGAATTGGACAAGGATTAGAAGAAGAATTGGGAAGATGACTTCGACAAGGATTGAGACAGGCGTAAGGAAAAAGATTGAGACATACCTAAAACAATATTTAGGATTACAATTACAAAAGAAATGAGACAATGATAAAGAAAGGATTCGATCAAGGATAAGGTCAGGAATTTTGTCATGAATTAAAACAACAGTTTGGACAGGAAGAAGGACAATATTAGAACAAATATAAGAATAAGAAAAAGAATGAAGAAGTTTGGGAACAAAAAAAGGATAGGGACAAGAATAAAGCAGCACTGTCACGTCAAAATCTACAGATGTGTCCACGATACAGGAAACTTATTTTTACTTTACTTTGCCAAGCGTTTCTCTGTACAAATAAAAAAAAACAAGAGAAATATCGATTTTGATATGGTCGAATTTCGACCACAGGCGATACTAGTATAACTAAATAGACAAAATGTATGATTTAGTCTTGGAAAGATCACAAGGGTAATTCGAAGGAAAAATTTTTTAGTATTTATGACCAATCAATTCATCACTGAATCAGGTTAAGAGCAATTACTCTTAGGGTCACAGCGGCTTGTAGTGTTATTGACTATCAGTCAGGGAGTTATAAAAAGAAATATTTTTGTAACTGCCAATATTAAAATGCCACGCAAAATAAAGCGAATACGTATGGGTTGTTTTAAAAAATAGGTGAACCTATCGGGAATCAAATGTTTAGGTGAGGCATCAGATAAGGTAAATAATTGATTTACGCATGACTCGTTTATATCCAGTATTTGGGATTTTTAAAGAGAAAAGCTAAAAATATATTAGATTATTTTTTAATTATTAAAATGTAGGGTTTGGGTTGAATTTCTTCTGGTAAAAAAATATTTTCATAAGCTTTTCCTTCACAAAACTTAATTTTTTTTTTTATTTTTTTTTTATCCCCTTTACCAAAATTCCACTTCAGATAAAAATTATCTCTTTACAAAATCCGTCTTTATTAAATTAACCTTTACTTAATTCTACACAAAAGCATGGTTGAATAAATTTATTCAACCCTGCACAAAAGGAATGAGAAAAGAATAATTTGTAATCTCTTTATAAGCCCATCACTTCCCTGAAACACGGTATTAATCATCTTTTGAAATTGATCAAGAATTTTGTAAGAGAATTTTGTTAAGATCGAGGAAAATTTTGTAAAGAGGGAATGTCTTAGAAGAGAATTTTGTTAAGATCGATGTGAATTTTGTAAAGAGGGAATGTCTTAGAAGAGAATTTTGTTAAGATCGAGGAGAATTTTGTAAAGAGAGAATGTCTTAAAAGAGAATTTTGTAAAGCAGAATAAAAAAGGGAATTATACGGAATTATTTTAGAAAGTGCAATTTTTTGATGATGGATTTCAAATCTCAAAAGTGAAAATTCTACCCGCTCTTTTAAATAATACTCTATTAATATTTGGATTAAATTTAAGACAAAAAAATATATTTTAATAAATGAGGCGCTCAGAGTCAATGTGGTCCAACCCACAAAAAATTTTTTTTCGGGATTATGCTACCAGACACGCTTATTGATGTTATATTTTGGAATAAAAATGAGTTCTTTAAGATTTTGGGGCTATTTATACAGGTAAAGGAAATAGTTTCACTTTGCATACAATTTTTATACATTTATTTTATTTTTATTTTCAATACATACAATTCTTAGTATGTGGGCCAACCATAATTTTTAAGAATTCCCCTTTTAAACTTTCAAAAATGCATCCCTGGAATCTGCTGATACGTCGAAGCTTTTATAGAGTAGAGAGAGAGAGAGAAAGAGTAGTGCATTTGCGAAGTGCTGTTACGGTTGTTTAAAGAGTAAGTCTTTAATAATAGTCAAGTTTTATAAACAGTTTAAAAAATTAAAATAACAATTAATTTAAAAATAAAGAAATTTACATTTAACTCAGTTACTTATTTTGATATGGAAAGTTTTGGATGTAAAATATCAAATATGCTTTCATGGATTACATCTTCAAATATTTTATAATACTTTTGCAGATGAGTCTGGTTCTTTTTATCAATTGATACTTCAGCAGCGATTACCCATGAATTAGAAGCTGGTCCTTCAAATTCTCGTAAAAAAACAGTTAACATGACAAATTGGAAAAGGTAAAAAAAAAGTTTCTAGAAATTCAGAAAAATCACATGTAGCAAAAAAAGGAAAATTAATTCGCGCAAAAACGTTCACCGATTTTGAATGTAATTGCATAAAGAAAGGCTTCTGTCATTAGAACAACAAGAAATGAAAATAATAAATATGTCTCAACCTACATTTTCATATAAAAATTAAAAATTTCGCTTTCGGCAAAGTGGTCCAACCCACAAACTTTTTTAAAAACAACAAAAAGTAAAAAATTTCAAATGTCTTTTAAAAGTGAATTCGATTTTCTGTAGATATAAACCAGTGGTGATCAACGCACAGTTCAAACAACAACAAAGAGAGCTTTCCGAGTGCACACCTTTACACTGAAACAAGAAGTTGTTAAAAGCTCTCTCAACATTTGGTGCAAGGAACTCTTGTCGAGTGTTGGATTTTCAAGGTAATTATTTCTTTTTGATTTTTTTGTTTGTTTTTTTCGCTATTTTAACATAGAAAACATCAAGCAAAAATGTATTAATGCTTTTCCTAAAACATTGCAATATATTTAACATCGCTATTTTAACATAGAAAACATCAAGCAAAAATGTATTAATGCTTTTCCTGAAACATTGCAATATATTAACGTATATTCATAAATAATACCGCGAGCAACACCATCACCATATGAACGCTCAAAGCATACTGACTTGAAATTTAAAGCACAGCAGAAAAAACAAACGTTTACACAGTGTACAAACACAGCGAGCCGATTGCTACTTCGTGTGCAAAAGCTCAACAAAATACGATGCCCGCGGGCTATGGGAAACCATGTAGTGAGCACCACTGATATAAACCAGGGCTGGGCATTCTAACACAGTCACATACATGGTATAATAATATAAGGTAGTATTGACAGTTGCTTGGGCAACGACCATCTGTCAAAAAAAATGTCTAGAAAGAGAGCGTTCAATTATTTCTTATGTTTTCGCCATTGTTTATGTTTCAGCGTTTGCAAATAACCAAACATTTTCTTACAAAATATTGCCTATTTTATTTAATCAATAGTGAATTATTATTACTACAACGAAGATAACTTGTGAACTTTGTGTTATTAAGTGCAAACATAAGAAAAAATGTTGAAAACGTTCAAATGTAGCAACCTCAGCAGCTGCAGATGCATATGGAGGAAATTAAAGAAGTTTCCAATTATTATTAAAACACCACGGCTGGAAAACGTTAAACACATATCACACATAATTTTTTCACAACTTTCATTATTATAATTGTGTATTTAACGCACATATTTTGCAGAATTTATTTATTTTTACATTCGTTTAATTCTTGTTGCACGAACAACTGTTTTTGACAGATGGTCGTTGCCTTGTTGCTGAGAAAATCTAAACTTGTCAATGCTACCTGTATAATTGTATCATGAGTCACATATTATTATGTCTTGTTAGTATTGGTGCTCTCTCGAATTCCGCACACTGAGCGAAATAGTTGTCCCAATTATCTAGATTTGTAAGTTTCTCTTTTTTATTTTATGTTTTTATTTTTAGTCATCGGTATGTTCATTATTTCTTTTATTAATTAATTAATTAATTAATACAAGTTAAATGAATGAATAATGTAAAGAATCTTAATAGATAATATGAATGAGTTATATGAAACCTTAATATATACGAATAATTATTTGAATATAAAATCTTAATATATATGAATAATTAAAATTAATAACGAAAAATATGTAAGTCAATAATAAGGAATTAAATAAAATAAGTAAACAAGTAATCAAAAAATTAAGAATTAAAAAATTAATAAGGAATGTGAATAGCTGATATGAATTAATTATATGAAACCTTAATATATACGAATATAAAAATCTACAAGCTAAAAAAATATATGCAGAAGTATTATAAATCTACAAAAGCTGATTTTTCATGAGTGTACATATAATTTGCAGCGCAAAACGACATAGCTCCTCACAGCATCACCGTCAGCGAACGACTGAATTATATTCTCTTCAGTTGTGAGCTTTATGTGCATGTGAAAAGTTACGCTCACAGAGAGCTCAGTGAGCTATGGAGCGCCCTGCGCTGATATAAACCCATTTTGGCAATTTTTAACCTCTCTTAGAGCGACATTAAGTATAGATATGTCATATGAATATTTGTTAAGTACATCTGTGATATTCTGCATTTCTGCAATCCTTAGCAAGTCATATCGTTTTAAAGCAGGGCTGGGCATTCTAACACAGTCACATTTTATTTTGTCTTGTTAGTATTGGTTAGCAAGTCATATCGTTTTAAAGCAGGGCTGGGCATTCTAACACAGTCACATTTTATTTTGTCTTGTTAGTATTGGTGCTCTCTCGAATTGAATACACTGAGCGAAATAGTTGTCACAATCATCTGATTAGTAAGTTTTTCTTTTTGATTTTATGTTTTTAGTTTTAGTCATCGTATTGCTCATTATTTCTTCTATGAAATTAATTAATACAAGTAATATGAATGAATAATGTAAAGAATCTTACTAGATAATATGAATGAATTATATGAAACCTTAATATATACGAATAATTATTTTAATATTATAAAATCTTAATATATATAAATAATTAAAATAATAACAAAAAATATGTAAGTTAAATTATAAGGGATTAAATAAGATAAGTAAGGAAGTAATCAAAAAATTACGTATTAAAAAATTAATAAGGAATGTGAATGAACAATACAAAAAGTCTTAATAGCTAATATGTATTAATTAAATGAAACCTTAATATATACGAATATAAAATTCTACAAACTAAAAAAATATGTGCACAAGTATTTATTATGAATCTACAATAAGTTGATTATCACGAGTGTACATATAATTTTCAGTGCAAAACGACATAGATCCTTACAGCATCACCGTCAGCGAACGACTGAATTATATTCTCTTCTGTTGTGAGCTTTATGTACATGTGAAAAGTTACGCTCACAGAGAGCTCAGTGAGCTATGGAGCGCCCTGCGCTGTTTTAAAGTTAAAAATTTAAAAAATTTAGATTTTGATTTTTGAAGAATTTTAGAGTTAAAGACAGTTTTACTAAAATTTAAAGATTCAAAGAGAGTTGTTATAAAATTTATACGAATGTCTTTTACAACAGAGCAAAGGGCATTACTGTAAAAATAATTAGGCTCAAAGTGTGAGGGTTCCAAAATTGCGAGGTGCAATTCGTTTATTTGTCTTTGTTCATAGCTTGCTTACTGTTATATTCCGAAACCTTATAGAATTGTAACCGAAGCTTTTAATATTATTTAAACGATAAGACCATTTTAACACATACTGTGACAGATCTTATAGATGTATAACTTTTCGTAAGAATAATTTGATTTAGTTACAATGCTTTTTCTATAAAACATAGTTTGGCCAAATTGATGCCAGCACTAACAAGCGTAATGGCTCATGTTGTAGGTTCAAATTCGGATGATTGTCGGTTAAATTTTGTTTTCAAATATTTAAGTTTCGGTTAAAAAAAAAAATAAATAACTGGCCATTTCAGCCCTTGAAAGGACTTTGACCTAGCTTCTTATCATCAATTGTGGTGTGCGTGTTATTAAGTTTGTACACAATTGACCGAGAACCGGACCTACATGTTTAACGCCGATTCCGAACGGCGATGAACAGAATGTTCTTGTTCTCAAGAAGCTTTACATGGCATTTTTAATACTCTCTGAGGTTTGCCATTGTCTGCAGAGAGGTGGCGACCGTACAGAAAAATTATTTTAATTCAAATAATTTTCTGTCGCTGCTGGGGTTCGAACCTGGGTCTCCAAGTTCGTTGGCATAGCGGCCACGCACTTTAACCAACTACGCCACGGACGCCACAGTTTCGGTTAAACTTGCTTAAAAAATTTCAGTAAAAATAATAAATAGCTAAAATAAAAAAATTCAGCTCAGTAAAAAGAAAAAAGGTTAAAATAGCTTCGTGAAAACAATAAAAATCTCCCTTTTGACTATTATAGAAGCTGTATTAACCTACTATGTATTATAAAGCGCTTGAAAAAAATGTATAGCTTTTCTAACTAACTCCTTTGGAATTTGCTAAAAGCTAAAAGTTCCCTCTTTGTCTCATGAGGGATTCATAACAAGAGTTTAAAAAAATTATCTCATTTCTATAAATACTTAACTTCTTTAAAGTTTTACCATTTACTGGGTTGTTTTAGATGAAATTTTTGAAATAGAGCTACAATAATTAAAACTTTTAACTACTAATTGTAATGGCAAGCTGTGACTTAATTACTTTCTCTTAAAAAAAAACATCAACCAATTGCTTTACCCCATTTTTGCCAAATCATTTCACTTAACTTTTTGAGGTACGGAAATTTCATTACAATAAATAGCCTTAAGGTACAAGAAAAAAAAGTGAAATTTTTTTTTTATTTTTTAATTATTATTTATTTTTATTATATTTAATGTTATAATTATTAACCTCTGTATGGGTTGAAATTATCTGAAATTATCTGAGTGGGTTAAATTTTCTCCCAACATACCAGAAAGATTTATTTTTCCGTGGTTTAAATTTTGTCCCATAGTACTTTATAGAGTTAAATAGTTAATTTTGGAAAAACTAGCGTTATAGTCCGGTCAATTTAGACCAAAAAACAATAGTAAAAGTATATGAATTCCCAAAAAGATGAAAGTTAGTAAAATTATTATACCTCAGAAACGGTGGCGGAAGAAAGTATTGACACATATTTTATAGATAATTTTATGATCTACAATTTTTGTCTAGGGTAATTTTATGATAAATCTTACCGTTTTGCTGAAAATCGCGAAAAACTCATTGGAATGATGGGGAACTTTAAAATTTTATTTATAATTATGTTTTGAACAATTTTACTAACTTTCAGCTTGTTAGGAATTTATGTATCCTTGAATGTCTAAATTGACCGGACTATTATTTTCGTTTTTTTTTTAATAGTTTGTCCTTATCTTTTGACAGGTATCTTTATGTTATTAACATACAATTTTTTAAATTATTTAATTCTAACTGATAAATATTGAGTTTATTTTATAGGGCATTTTTATAGGCTTAATATTTTTCAGCCATTATGTAATTTTTTCTGTAATTTTTTTATATTTTTAAAAGCGTCAAAATCCAAGTGTTGCTCATAACTATGCTTAAAATCTCTGAAGTAATTTATATAGTTATCTATTGAAATTTTTTATACATGTTTATTTTTATAGATAATCCAATAATCTTGAGTTTCAGAGAAAACTGAGCAATTCCAACAAAAAAACATAAGGTGAGTTCGACAGTATATCCACTTATACGATACAATTACACGATTATCGATTCTACTCGAAAGCGTAAAAATAAAGTATTTGTAAATATATTACTTAGCTGATCAAAGCTCAATTAAATTTGTTAGGGGATTTTTCACTATGACTGAGAAATTTTGCAAATACCAACTGAATGAAATAGCTTGGTTTTTAAAACTTGCATTAGATCTAAACGTTGAGCTATCAATATTTAGTTGACGGCGCCAAAACACGTTTCAATAATTAACAAAATTATTTAATAAACAACAAAAGAAGAATAAAATGCATCAATATCTACCCTTACATATCCTTACTTAACAAAAGTATTGTACAGCAGACGGGTTGTACCTATCCCAAACAGGTTTTTCTCCCAGAACAATACAAATTGATAATCTTGCTTACTTAGTATATCTCAAGCACAAATCTTGCACTATTGAGAGTAAGGTAAGAATCACATCAAAGCTCTGCATGAGTAAAGATTAAGCGAGCTAGAATAGCTACCATAGCGCAGACGGTATGAACTGAGTATAACAACATGTCAGTGAATCTTCTTCATTTTGGTCGCTCTCTCTCTTACTCCCGGTCTCTCTTTCGCTGGCTTTTCTGTAGTGGCTATTTTTATAATATTCCTATCATTAGCAGAATCATCAAAGCGGCGATTGATCGAAACTAGTTACGAAAAGTTTTTTGACTTGTACGTAAAATGTACCTAAACAAAGTTGTACGTAGTTGTTGAATATATAAATAATCAAATCGGAAGAGGACACATGGAAATTCCAATTGAAGATTACATGGGATGCATTAATTTTTTATCAGATCTGTTTGGTTACACAATGTTATACGTAGGATCTTCTTGGATTTTTCCGTGTAAATTGGAAATTTTGCTCTGTCCGAAATATATTAACACAATATTTTTCACATATATAAAATATTAACAAAGATTGTCTTAGAGTCTTATTTATAAGATGTTACTTGAAATCAATAACACAGTGCAACAAAATAACAAAATAAAAAAACGGAAATGGCTGCAAATATCTCAAACGCTTTCTGGGGTGATCGAGACATAACAAATGTCGGCCAATGTAATATTCCAAGTTTTCTCAAATAAGCGATTCTTAAATATAAACATTAACATAATTCAGAAACGGTTGCTGTTATCAGTTCCATGATTGGAACAAACACATTTCTTATTCATTCAACAACAGTTCATGATTTATGTTCAACATAGAAAAGCAAAAGCAGCAAAATCAAAATCAAAATCAAAATCAGAATCAAAATCAAAATCAAAATCAAAATCAAAATCAAAATCAAAATTAAAATTAAAATTAAAATCAAAATCAAAATCAAAATCAAAATCAAAATCAAAATCAAAATCAAAATCAAAATCAAAATCAAAATCAAAATCAAAATCAAAATCAAAATCAAAATCAAAATCAAAATCGAAATCGAAATCAAAATAAAAATCAAAATCAAAATCAAAATCAAAATCAAAATCAAATTCAAAATAAAAATCAAAATCAAAATCAAAATCAAAATCAAAATCGAAATCAAAATCGAAATCAATATCAAAATCAAAATCAAAATCAAAATCAAAATCAAAATCGAAATCAAAATCAAAATCAAAATCAAAAACAAAATCAAAATCAAAATCAAAATCACGTATCACCAACCCGTATGCGGAGAGTACGTACCGAAGAGAATATTGCTGTTGTATCGGACAGTGTCTATGAAGAGCACGATATGTCAATTCGTCGCCGTTCTCAACAATTGTTGCTTGTGTTATTCGTCCATCTGGAAAATTTTACTCAAGGACCTTGGTATGAAACCATACAAAATACAGCTGTTGTAAGAACTGAAGCTGGGTGACATACTACAAAGTTGTTTGTTTGGTGAATGAGCCTTAGAAAAGTTGGACGAAGATCCACTTTTTTATCGAAAAATCAGTGACGGAGCTCATTTTTGGCTCGATGGGTACGTCAACAAACTGAATTGTAGAATTTCGTCTGAAGAGCAGCCAGAGGCAGTTCAAGAGCTGCCAATGCACATTGAAAATGCAATGTTTGGTGCGGTTTGTGGGCCGGCGGCATCATTGGACCGATTTTTTTTTTAAATAATGAAAATTACAAAGTTACATTGAATGGAGCAAGGCACCGTGCGACGATTACCGACTTTTTTTCCCATAATGGAAGAATTGGACTTGGTGTATATGTGGTTTCATGCCACACGACACTCGATACCATGAATCTATTGAGAGGCGAGTTTGGTGAGTAATTAATCTCACGTTTTGAAGCTGTTCAATGGTCGCTAAGATCATGCGATATGACCCCACTAGATTATTTTTTGTGGAGCTACATGAAGTCTCTCGTGTACGGGGACAAGCCGGCCGCAATTGCATCACTGAAAGACAACATTACAGATGGCATCGGAGAGATACCGGCCGAAATGCTGGAAAAAAATGCCAAAATTGGAGCTTTCGGATGGACCACCTCAGGCGTAACCGCAGGCAACATTTACATGAAATAATCTTTTAAAAAGTAAAAAAGTAAATAAATATTTCATTCACTTTTGCAAATTTTCTGTTTTTTTTTTTAATTTTCAAAAACCAAACGCATAAAAAATCACCCTTTATTTTAAAGCTAGATTTCAGAAAGCTTTCTTTAACTGATGGCTAAAAAGTCGAAGTAATGGTTTTGATGAAAAGACGACTTGTTACCTTTTTCGTCTAGTCCTATAATCTTGATTTTTATTCTGGTTTTTGGTTGAAAAATAATAATCCTAATTTTATAAATAATCTGTTAACATTTTTACTTCCTATCTATACTTTTATATAAAATTAAAGAGATAATTTTTTGTTGCCGATATACTCCAAAAGTACTGGTCCGATTTTTATGAAATAAGTTTTAAAATATCACATTTGTGCTGCTTAATTATATAGGGGTATTTTCTTTACGAAATTTTTATAATAAGTATCTGTAATTAAAGTGTAAAGTTTTTTAAAAAATCATCCACAATGCCATGCATTACTGGATCGTTAGCTTTTCATCCGTTTGTGATGCGAGAGCTTCAAGAAACTCAATGCTGCTCTTTACTTATTAGCTATTTCGCAATAGCTAGAGTCTATTCTCTATTTGTTCTCAGAAAGCACAGCACAACAAAATAAACAAACAAATACACATACATACATACTCTGCCGCTCTTAAAACAAAAGAGCAAATGACTTCACCACACCAATTGTCAATTGGATCGAAATAGATTCTTATATCGCACGCTAAAAACAAGAGCGACACAGCTCAAAATTTACAAATTTTCAGAAGCAAAAAAAAATTTTGTTTTCCAAGCGACTCCATACAACACAGGAAGACAAAATGATTTTTCAAATTTTAAGAGAAAAATATGTGTATTCAAAATTTTGACAGTGAATGGAGATCAAGGTATATTAAGGAAGGTAGAGTTAGTAGTTGAAGTTCTCTCTTGTGGTGGGTACAGCACCTGTCAAAATCGGCTATTGGACGAATAAAAGCAAAACAAATAAAATTTTCCAATTAGATTTGTGTTGTTGATGAAAATTATTTAATCGATTTAATGCCCAGAATTTGTGCAATTTGTAAAAAGCCTTTTCAAAAAGAAAATGACTCGTCTTTTATTGTGCCTCTTAATGAAGCAAGACGCAATCGCTGGAACGTTGCTTGTTCCACAACATTTTTCCAATCAGCGCGGATTTGCGAAAAGCATTTTTATAAAACGGATTTTATAAATCCTCCGGGGAATAATTGCGGTCCACTCCGGTTGCAGCCAGGAGCAGTGCCTTCCTTAGTATTATTTTACCTTCACGATAAATACTAAAAACAAACATTCAGCACGCACAAAATTAAAACTATGAATTTTATCACTTTTGACATTTTTCTGTTCAGTTTTTTTTTTTATTTTACGCTCTTCTTACGTTTGACAGCTACTGTACCCACCACTCCCAGACGAGACTACCTTGTTGAATATACCTTGATGGAGATGATGACTACGAATTGTTTTATATTAAAAAGTTAAAATTGCAAAATTTTGAATTGTGCCTTCCTATTGCAGTTAGAGTGCGATATGTTGAAATTAATTTTGATGTGGTGAATTAATCCAACACAGTTTTGTTAAATGGGGATTCACTGACCACCTTCAGCATGTTCAAGATTTTTTTTATGGAGTTCTCTATAAAAAGTTCTCTATCTCTCTACACTTTTCATGCGGCTCAATCCGACTTAATGTATAGTATATATGTATGAATGTATGTATATTTGTTGCACCGCATGCAACTTTTCTACACATGTTTTGACCATGGTTTTCCTGTAATTTATAAATGAGGAAGAGGAACAAACGGCTGACTATTTACTTTTATAGAAGTGGCATTGTGTGGGAATCACTCAATAAGTTTTCTTTTAAGGGGACATATAGGTTACAAATTTTAAAAAAAATAATTTTTTTTCGGGAATTTTTTTTCATAGAATTAAAAAAGATATCGTTTTCAAATTTTGCACATATATTTATTAACATTTAAAGAGTACAAAAAATTTGACGGTGTGCAGGATATCATCAGTCTAAAACATCTGAGTAAAAAATAAAAAAAAACAAATTAATCCTTGTTTAAGTGGCCACCGCCTGAACTAGAATAATTTTTATCCGCCGAAGAAAAACAAAATGGCGGCCATTTGAAAAAAAAATCGATTTTCGAGGTTACAAAATCGGTCGCCATTTTGTTTTTCTTCGGCGGATAAAAATTATCCTAGTTCAGGCGGTGGCCACTTAAATATGGATTAATTTGTTGTTTTTTAATTTTTCCTCAGATGTTCCAGACTGGTGATATCCTGCACACCGTCAGTTTTTCGACATTTTAAAAAAAAAATCATATAACGTCAAAAACCGCTTTAAAAATTCTGATTTTGTTGTATTCTTTAAATGTTAATAAATATATGTGCAAAATTTAAAAACGATATCTTTTTCCTTCTATGAAAAAAAAATTCCCAAAAAACTTTTTTTTAAATTTGTAACCTATATGTCCCCTTAAATTGATAAACTATTGATTAAGAGAAAATGTCCGTGTTGAAGCCGCTTGCCACTAGTATTTTATAAAATCGTCTTAATTTTCTTGATAAATTCACTTCTGTTTATTTGTATTAAAATATTTTTATTAGAAAAGACAAGAAAAGAAACTGGATATTTTCAATTAATTTAAAAAATTTCATTGCTTGATATAACAAAAAATCCTGGCAACGGGTCTGACTGTGAACATCACAGTCGTCCTACAATTTCGCTCTGCGTTTTGACCACTTCTCCATTTATATAAATTGTTTGTTTTTCGAATTCCGGAGCTGACCTAATTGTTTGATAATCTTAGTTTCTAAGCTATCATCAATGAAAAAACAAAAAAAAAAAAAAACTGCAAACTCATAAGATATGGAAATTCTTTTTTTTTTCTGATATGTAAGTTTTGGCTTTATTGTTATCTTCACATAAATGCACACCTTACTTAAATACTAAACAAACAAGTTCGTATCTTAAATTTATTCAAGAATCATTTATTACCTTTCATAATATTTTTTGAACATTGCTTTTTTTTTTTTTTTTTTTTTTTCTGAGCACACTTAAGCCGAAAGACACACAAGCAGATGACCATTAAAACTGTTCTCTTCTGCTTTGATGCTTGTGCACAGCAGAACATAACTTTATACAAATGGTTCATATCACTTTGGCTTTAAACTGTTTAATGATCACAAATATTTCTATTTATCTATTCTACCAATAGGTTTACACAATAGATACAAGTTCACAGCTGTTGTTATAACGGTCACAACACTAGATACTGTTGCAAGATCAGTGCAGAAGTGTTTCGATTGGGTGTATGCATGAGTGCTAGCGTTTGTTGGTGTGCGTAATTTTATTAGATGGTGTGAAATTTACTTTCACTTGTTCAAATATAATATTTTATGAAGAGGAAAAAAAAAATAGCAATAAAGATCGACCGAACGTTCGTGTCGATCAATTATTGCTTTGTACCACTCGGCTAAAGAACAGGTCAAAACTATTGGGCGCCTAACGTTTGGTAGTAGCATTGTGACTATGGCAACGTTCAGTACATTTATTTATTTAATCAATCGATCGATGGATCGACCGATCGATATGCTGAACGATCTACAGACTAGGGCCCTTAAAATGTGCGCATTCTTTCAAAATATTCAACGTATCAGTTTAATTCCACGGGCCAACAAACGCAGTTTAGATTGTATATCGTTCGCATCTTAGCCGCTTTAATAACGGTTTTATAAATGGTGCATAGCAAGAATTAATGAATTATTAATAAAAAAAAATTCACAATCGCGAATCGTTCGTTTGATAAACGAAATTAATTAAATCATCTCTAAACGGTTCACGGTAACTTTAAATGCAAATGCATTCTGTGGATATAATGCAGCATTTTTGGTCGCTGTTGCGTTACAGTCTGACGCTGACGTTTGTCTTAATTATGCTAGCACCATCTGGCTTCAGTGGACCCACTATGGCTACGGCGACTATACATCATCATATGATCGCCATGTTCCGGAAGATACAGGAAACCATGTTACGCTCCAGCATGGATCGCGCTCAGCTGAACTACGGCGTATTTTTCAAGTGTCGCACGACGTACGTTTCTATAAGTTGTTAGTTAATTGTGTCGTTTTGTTTTTTTTATTTTTTTTTTTTTTTCATTCTTTTTGTGTGCTTTCTTTATTAGTGCCGAATATTTATACAAACGTTCGAATTCAGCGAAAGTGTGCGATTAAAAAATTAACAGAGTGTAAGAAATGATGAAACGTTTGATTGTAAAACTTAATCAGATGGTCTCTACAGAATTTTTCAAAAGAAAGTCAATGTCGGAGTTTATGTAGGTTTGTTACAATGATTTTGGTTTTGCTTGGTTGCTAAATGAACAAATTTATTCCCTTTCAATATAAGTTTTTCAAATAGAAAATAAATGAGTTTGTTTCTTTTTGTTCTTTTACTTTGTCATTCATAACTCAGGAAATGAAAATAAATTTAAGTTTGTGTTAATTTCCTAATATTCTTACCAACTTTCTTATGTGGCTCTTACAATCGTTGCTCTTCGATCTTCTGGTTTTTGCTTCGTCTAAGAATTTGCGCCAACCGTTTCTCTTTTGAGCTTGCTGGCGACAGTTGGAAACACCAAGCGTCGGCAAGTTCTCCAACACTTGGTTCTTCCAACGAAGATATAGGCGCTCTTTTCTGCGTTGACTACCACCGGGTACCAAATCAAATATTTTCTTCTCTGGAGCGTCATTTTCCTTTCGCTCAACATAACCTAACCAGCGCATCCGCTCAATTATAATGCGCTTAACTGTGTCGAGCTCATACAGCTCGTTGTTCCATTCAATACTCGGTACTCGCCATTGACTTTGATTATACCATTGATCTTACGAAGAATCTTTATCTTGGAGGCTCCTAAAGTCTTTCATCAGAACTGCTCAACGTTTATGTTTGTGCTGCATAAAAAAGGATGGGCATGTGATAAGAGACTTATAGAGTGTGAGTTTTGATCGTCAAGGGAGGGCTCTTCCCAAAGAAACACCTATTGGCAAGAGTTAGCCTTTATTTTATCTCAATACTTACATCGCTGGAGGAGTTTCACTGGATTTCAGGTAGACAAGGTCCTTGACAACCTCGAGGGAAGTGTTGTAAACAACTGTTTGTTTGTTGAACTGTTTGTTTGTTGACATTTCGCATTTCGTCTTATACTATATGTGGTCACTGTACGACTCATAATCTGGATAAAGCTGCACTGACTTCGTGCGTATTATATCATCCCATACCATCAGCATACTCCAGCAGCATTAAATTCTTGTAGAAAATCACACCACTCCGTCTGAGAGATCAGCATCAGCAACGCATCAGCATCTTCTCTATCATTAGATTAAAAAAGTTGCACGATGGGGAATCACCTTACCCGAAACCTCGTTTGGTATCGATTGAAACCTTACCGATTTTAACTGCAGTTCTAGTTTGATCAGTGTCATTCTCCAAACACGGATGAACTTTGCAGAAATATCAAATTCAGACATGACGGATTACAGGTGATTCCTTATTGGACTGTCAAAGGCAGCCTTGTAATCGATAAAAGGATGGTGCGTGTCGATTTGTTTCTCTAGAGTCTTCTCCAAGATTTGTCGCAGCGTAAATATCTGATCAGCCGGCTTACGATTAGTTTCTGTCTTTCACATAATACGCTCAACAGAACCTTGTATCAGTGTTGCCAGAGAGACGAACTGAAATTTACCACTATTTGGGAAAAAATTTACCACTTTCGGAGAAAATATACCCTTTTATAAAAAAATTAAAAATCTGTAAATGAATAACAACCGTTAAAATTGTTTGTTAGTACACATATAATTAATAAAGAAACAACAAAAACATGAACAAATAACATCTGTACCATTCACACGCCAAAAAACAATGCTAATCCGACTATTGCTCCTATTCTGGACGTGTTCTCAGCGAATTTCTCCGAGAGAGGATCGCCAACCGACAGCCGCTTTGGTTCTGTTCGGGCTCTTAAACTGCTTGTGAGTATGTTCAGAGAGGCAACAGTGCCGCCAATACCTCCAACAATTGACAAGTCAGAAAAAATTTAAAAAAATTTTAAAAATTTGGGGAAATTTACCTCAATCTGGCAACACTGCCTTGCATGCGAAATTAAGAAAGCTTATACCTCGGTAGTTGGCGCAAATGGTGGGATCGCTTCTCTTGTGAATTGGTCAGAGCACACTGAGGCTCCAATCGTTTGGAATGTATTCTTCCGACCATATTCTGCAGAGAAGCTCATGAATGCATTTAAATATAGCTTCGACTCCATTTTGGAAAAGCGAAAAAAATAAAAAATCACCCAAATGAAAAATTACCCAAAACTGAATCAAAAAAAGGCCCAAAACGAGAAAACGAGAGTTCATCTAACTTTTAGAAAAATTCCAAAAAAAAAAACGAAAACAAAAAATGCAAAATCGCCCAATTTCTTGCGTTGTTCCCCAGAGATAATAAACTCTCTCATTAATAAGCTTCTCAAATTTGTATGGAGGAATATTGGGTGATTTTGTATTTGTGTTTTTTTTTTTTTTTTTTTTTTGTTTTTTTGGCGAATTCTCTTTAGGAGATGCTTCCTAGCTCCGCACAGTGATGCGATTGGTACAAGTTACACGGAAAAAATTCGTTTGTAGAGTTTTTGATAGTTTTCTATGTTTATAGTATACGAAAGTACAAAAAAAGTATTTCAGAAATTTTGGACTAGTGGGTGTGGTAGCTGACATACAACTTAAATACATTTTGGGCTATATCTAAGAAATGATAGAAAAACTACAATAACAAAATCAAACATAGACGTCTAGTAGAATGTGATTTTAAAAAAGGTTAAATAATATCATCACGAATGGATACGTGAGCGTGGCAGCTGTCATACGACTTTAACACATTTTGCGCTATATATAAAAAATAAGTTAAAATAAGTCTAGTATATGATATCCAAAATATATAAAAAATTTTGGCGTAATTGGACAAGTGGGCGTGGCATCTACCATACAACTTAAACACATTTTGCGCTGTAATTTGACGTATGTTTACAGCAACGCAAATATAACCTTATCAATGGATAACTAATATGTGATCTTTAAAATTCATGCAAAATTTCAGTGAGATTGGACAAGTAGGCGTAGCACTCCCATATATGTGAAACACTTTTAGGTCCATAACTAAGAAATGAGAAAAGCTGCGATAACGAAATTTTAAGTTAGAATTGCCTAATTTTAAGAATTTTTTTTTCATATTTTACATTATTAGGATTGATATGAAACAATATAATGATATGAATTATCTTATTTTCCGTCTGTCCGTCTGTCTGTCTGTGATCACGATTAAAGTCGTAATTTTCCAGCTATCATCCTGAAATTTGATATTTAAGCTAATATCTTAAAAAAATAAAGAACAGGTTCGAAAATGAGACAAATTGGATGAAAACCATGCCTACCTCCCATGCAAAGTGACTTTATGAAAACGGTAAAATCTCTTGAAATTGCGCAAAAATCTATTTAATTACTAAAATAACGGGGAAAATTAACAACCTTATTAAATTTCACCGACCTCAAATTATCTCAGTGTCAATTTCTAAAAATTTCTCAAAACAGAAAACTGTTAAAACCTGGTTTTGAAATAAAAATAAATAGCATTTTTATGACCATCAAACAGGCTAAAAAACAAGGCAACCCGAAGCTTGCGTACCTTGGCATTCTTAGAGTTCAAAGTAGACATAATAGTGGTCAAATAAAAAAAAAATTTGCAAATATGAAGTGGATGTTTTTTATTTTACAAAATGTATTGTCAAATTTTGCGTTTTTACAATAAAAAATACTCAACTAAAATATTTTTTTATTCAATACATACCAAGTAAACATTATGACTCTTAAAAGACTCTTTTACGACTCTTATAAATGAGTTTTTATTGTAATAATGCGTTAAAAAAGAAAGGCTTCAAAATATGAATCATAATTATGACTGCTTTATGTCTCATTTTGGACTAAAAATTAAGACTCTTTTAAGACTCATAATGTAGACTCTTTAAAGACTCACAATGAAGGATCCGTAGAACTCTTATAAATTAGTCTTTTTGGACTCAAAATTAAGACTCTTTTAAGTCTCATAGTGAATACTCTTTTAAGACTCATAATAAAGACCCTTTAAATACTCGAAAAAAAGACTCTTTTAGAACTCATTTAAATAAGTCTTTTTGGACTCAAAATGAAGACTCTTTTAAGAGCCATATTTATTAATCTTTTTAAGAATCATCTTATATATTAATACGCAAACATCGAATGTTGTCGTACACTTTTTCAATATTTATTTTAGAATAAGGTCAATGAAACGTATATCATTCGAAAGGTATTGCACCATAGATGTGCCGAATTATGTTAAATTTTAAATTGATGACCTTTGACCCGAAATATTAATGTTGAAAGTTTATATTAATTTTAGTTCGGGATCTCAGAACTGGAAAAAGGTAGAATGAAGAATGTGGTATCAGATGAAAGGTCTGGCTGCACAATATGATTGAATATAAGATTGGTGACCTTTGACCTCAAATATGAGCGGATAAAGAGCATTTATTAAATAAAAACTAAACTATAAGAGATGGAAAAACATGATATAATAGAGAAATTTAGACATTCATAAGATGTGCAAAAAATACTTTGATATTTTTCACCATCGTTTACGGTTACCCTACAATAAGCACTTTTTCATGTAACAAGTTTCAATATATATTTTGATGGTGAAATTGCTTACAAATAGTAAATTTTGAAAAATTTTCGTTACTTTGACATCAAAATTATTGTGATATCTCGAAAACTATAGATGTTTTCAGTACAACGTTTTTTGTACGAAAATTCGTTGGTTGAGAACAATAACGGTATACGAAAACTTTTTTGCTAATATTTTCCACGAATAGTATGTTAAAAAAATTTCCCATTATTAAGGCATCAAAAGTATTGCGATATTTCGAAACCTGTAGATTTTTTCCATGCAATGCATTTCTTAAAGCAATATCATTGCCTCAGAATGAGAAAAACAATTGATATTTCAAATTTTGATTTTGCATGTAAATATCTCAGCCATTTTTCGATGTTTCTTAAATTTTCTTTGTCTGAAAGTTTAATTCAATGACTTTGGAGAAATAAGAAAAGATTTACGATTATCTCACCAATTCAATTTCTTATGTTGTTTTCAAAAAAACTCTAAAATATTCAAATTTTGCTAAAAAATTTTGCTAAATTTTTTTTTCTATTTTCTTCTCTCACACTCTTTCATATACCATATATTTATTTGCAAATATTGCTTCATTTTGACACATAATTTAATTAATTGTTTCTATCATCAAAAATCATGAGCTACCCCCTATGATTTTTTTGATGAAAACTACATTTTTCAAAATGTTGTTTTTGTATTTTTTATAAAGTTCAACAGCTTAAAAAATTATTTCTGTGAAAAAATTTTTCAAATATTTTAAACCACTCCAAAGGTATGTAAACAAATCTATGTTTTAAGCCATTTCCTTATCTACTTTATATATTATACATATTATTATTATATATCTATATATAAATAGGTGTACGCAGAACAGTTAAGAAACATTTTCTCCCGTGTTTCTCAACCAATTTTGATAATTTTTTTTTAAATCAATAAGAGTAGGGAAAAGGAGTTCACCAAATATCTATGGTGGGCAATTCGACCTCAAATCAGACGTTCCATTCCACTGGTTACATTTGATGGGCGTTGAAATAGAGGCGAGGCACTCTTCATTACCCCAAATTTTCGGTATAACTTTTGAACTATGAGTCACAAATCAATGAAACTTGGTAAGAACTTCCTTCCTTGACAAAGGGGGGTGGAAGCACTCATACAACTCAAAGTGGTTATATCAAATATCTTTGGAAGCATTTCTACTAGAAAGTAGAATAAGGGAAATGACTAGTGACGGGCATTGGACCAAGGGGTGTGGCTCCGCATATATAAGCCACATTTTTGATATCGAATAGCTTTGAAATTAAAAATCACAGAACATGAAAAATCAGAATTAAGTTACTGTTTTGTGATTTCCTGCTGGTGGTGCGTTTGGCGCGGTATGAGTTCGGTTACGTTTGCATATGAGTGAAGAAAGAAAAAAAATGTTTTCAATAAAAATACCAAAAAAAAAATCAATTTTTAAATGGTCGAAACTCGACCAAAGGTGATACTAGTATAATGAAATCTTTGAAGACTCATATGAAGCCTCTTTCAGAACTCATAGAAGTTATTATTTTAAGATTCATAAGTCTCATGTTAGAGGCTCTTTAATGGTTTAAAAACTCTTTGTAAACACTAATTTCTGACATTGATATGACATTAACAAAATGTCAGAAACCAATTTACGCGATATTATAGTATGTGCTATTTTTTCTATTTATTTAATAATATTAGGTGCATTCAGACCGAGCTCGTTAGTTTGTTAGTTATTACTAGTTACTTTTTTACATACATTTTGTTTTTGTAAAAGTATCGAACTATTGAAATACCGAGTAACAAAGAAACAAGTTAGCAACCCCGATAATTTTTTCGTTATTTGGCAAAATACGAGCAGCTTCCTTATTTTTAACTCCATGGAATTTTAGCGCCTTAAAAGGAATAATCTGAACACGTTTGCAATCAAATGCTGAATTATTTCAGATTTTGTCCCTGTTTGTGGCATTTTCCACTTTTACTTTATAAATTTTCAGCAATTGTAATTTATGAAAAGCAAAACCAGCTGCTATTCCACAACTATCAGGCTAACGAGATTAAACGAAAAGGTGTGTTCACACTACACAAATTTAACGAAGTAACAACTAACCAAATAACAAACTAACGAGTTCGGTGTGAATACCCCTATTAATACTAAAAAAAAAAATATTTTCATATTTTGCCATTTATCGTACTCATACAACAAGCATAAAAAATACTCTTTTTAGAGTCTTATTTCTTAACAATCATTTTACAATCATATCAAAGACTCCTTTAGGATTCTTTTTATTGCGTATTCATAACACGCATAAAAAGACTCTTTTTAGAGTCTTATTTTTGAGCTATCATTTTACAATCATATCAAAGACTCCATTACGAATCTTTTTATTGCGTACTCATAAAACACGTACAAGAAATACTCTTTTTAGAATAATTTTTTTAAGGCACTCAAAAAATGTTTGCAAGGTATTGAAATATTTTTTTTTTAATATAAAAAAATATTGTATCACGTGCTAAGAATATTTTAACCCCGCATATAGTCTCATCGACCTCAAATTCAATACATTTCATACAAAACGGTTAGAGCCTGATTTATACAGCCATTTTTGGGACCATCATATGGATTAGAAAAAATAACTCAAGAAAAAGTTGCTCAACTTGGCACTCCCAGAGCTTAGAGTAAACATAATAGTTATTTAATAAAAAATAATTTTTTACAAATATGAGATGGCCCTTTTTTGTTATTTTCCAAAAAATTTTACCAAATTATCCGTTGTTACGCATTTATATCCTTAAATACAGTTTTATAACGCCAACATTTTAAAAGAAACGTTATTGAATTTATTTTATTTCAAAAGATCATATCTTAGTTCTAAGTATGTAAATTTTTAACTCTCTTGGATATTGGTAAATATTTAAAAAATATAATGAAGTATAACAACAAAATTCATGAATAAAAATTCAAAAATATCACTTTTTGGGTCAACTTTCAAGAATTTTTTTTATTTTTTTGTAGATAGTAGAGGTTATACAAAAAAATACCTGAGATCAGTGAATATTTTTGAACAGTTCTAAATATTCCGAATGAATATGCCCATATATGTCTAGCATGCCCTTTCGCGTCACTGCACATTGGGCCAGAAATTTGAAAAGTGACCAAAACTCATATCTTGGCAATGCATAGACAGAATTAAATAAAAATTGGTTCAGAATACTTAACACAGGACCTTCTTCAAGCACGGGAAAATAAGTGGGCGGGACTCAAGAGTGGGGCGTGGCAATATCAATAAAATACTGTATCTCGTCTAATAGTGGGGCTAGGTTATAAAAATTCGGTACAGCGTTGTAGGATCTTTTCCCGAGCATGATGATAAATTGGACTGGGTTTTACAAAGGGGCGTGTCACTATTAATAAAATTCCGTATCTCAGTTAGTGTTGGGACTAGGGTATTGAAATAGGGTAAAGGGGTGGGTAGGATCGTTTCCGAGCATGTTAGAAAAAGTGGACGGGACTCAAGAATGGGACGTGGCAATATCAATAAAATACCGTATCTCGTCTAATAGTGGGACTAGGTTATTAAGATTCGATACAGTGATTTGTGGGCTTTTTTCCGAGCATGGTGAAACATTCGACTGGATTTAACAAAGAGACGTGTCACTATTAGTAAAATGCCGTATATCAGTTAGTGTTGGGACTAGGGTATTGAAATTGGGTATAGGGGTGGGTACAATCGTTTCCGAGAATTTTAGAAAAAGTGAGTGGGATCCAACAATGGAGCGTGGCACTATTTATATAAAAACTGTAGTTTGGTTATTATTTATTCTGTGGTATTAAAAAGAAGGCGGGATACGAGACAGATCAAGGCGTTGCTTTTACCGAATCTGACATGTGATGTGTGAACTAAAAATAAATATACGAGGTTTTAGAAAATAACACTTTTAGAACAATAAATATGTTATGAAATCGAGAAACAAAAACCCGCAATTAGCCTACATAAATCACACATGTATATAGTTTCCAGGGTCACCACGTGAAGGTTGCGGGGAGATCCCCATGTTTTTTTTATTTTTTTTCTGCTTTTTTGTTATTGTAGTTTTTTGTATCTTTTGTTTTTTTATATATTTATATATTTTATTATATTAAAAAAAAAATAGACCATAACTATGAAATATGTTTTCAGTTAGGACAAAAAAATAATTATTTTTAATTTTTTTAATTTAATTAAATATTTAATTAATATTATTCAAAATGATTTCTGCAAGTAAGCAAATAAAATATTTTGTAATTTTTGTTTTTTTTTTCATCATGTTTTATAACAACTCTTTCTAAGCACATTTCCGGAAGATCTATCACGTAAAATAAAAATTTCGGATTTAATGATGCTTTCCCTATAGCATGTTTGGGCGAAAATGAGTTAATTTATAGGGGAAAATAACAAATTTTTTCATAAGTTTCAAACGCTATAAAAGAAAAACGGCAGTTTTGGTTTTCTTTACTTTTTTAGTATGTTTCAAAACAACTCTTTCTAAACAGATTCCCAAAGTGTTTATTCTATTTAATGAAATTCAAGTTAATTTTGTTCCCTACACTTTCTACAACTGAAGATATGGCTCTTTTAAACTTAGTTTTGTATGGGAGGTGGGCGAAGGGCGTGGCCGATATTGTTAAAAATTTGTGTGGTGTTATATATTTATTAAATAATTACACATGCTTAATTTCATGCATGTAACTACGATGATTCCTTCTATTGTTGTCCCCCATCCCATAGAACTCGTTACACTGTGCGACGTTAATTTTTTATAAATTTCTCAAAAGTAAATAAAAACGTCCAAAAGTGTGCATATCCCTCTTCAAGTAAATATCTTAAAGAAAGTAATAGCATGCAAATTATTTCAATTACGAGCGGAATCTCGGGAATCTTCTTTAGGCGCCGCATTTTTTTTTTTTTTAAACCACATTTTTTTGTATTTTGTATGTGGAAAAAAGGATTAAAAACAAAAGAAAATATGTATATATATATATATATATATATTTTTTTTTAACATTGTATTCAATGTGTTTAAAAAAGTGCTAAAAATTTTAAAGAATTTTGAGAAATAGTTATTCTGTTGATGATTTCAAATTTTAGATGTAAACAAAAAAAAAATTGCAGTTTTTGACTTAAAATGCCTCCCAAATTGTAATTTTTAATTTTATGTTAAAAATATTTCGTCTCAGGGTACCTTAATGTGTCCCGTTATCAATCGTAAGAATCATTTGTATACAGAAAATATTTGACTTTTGGCCACTTATTGAAATTCCTGGCCCAATGTGCACTGTGCGCCCCTTGCTCGATAACATCCAAAAAAATTGTTCAAATAGCACCAAAAATATGCCTACAATTGTAGCGTACCTGTCTAAATTTCTACTCATTATCGTAAAAAATGCCCCCACCACTTTTCAATAATAAGTTAAACCCGTATACTCGTATGTGTTGATAATGATACCTAATTTTTTTATTTTTTTCAGTTCAAATATGGATGCTGGCAATGAGGCAAATTTCATGCTGCATCTGGGAGATATGCGTGGTTTCAGGCGCTTGAATCCCCGTCGCAAATTGGCATTATTTTTGCATGGTTGGAATGATGAAGGCAGCAAGAATTGGGTGCAAGATTTGCTAAAGAGTAAGTTTCAAATGAAGTGCCTAAAATAATACTCTCACATTCACATATTTCTCACTTCCTTAGCTTGGATTCGCTTCGATCCGAACTATAATGTCTGTGTTGTAGACTGGGGTCATTTGTCGCAGGTGGACTATAAAAGTGCCTCAATGTCTATTTTTGATGTAGGTGTAACAGTAGCTGGTGTGATATTGGCACTTGAAGCACTACGCCCGGGTCAGTTTTCCCGCCACAACGTAACATTAGCTGGTTATAGTTTGGGTGCCCATGCTGCTGGCCATGCAGGCACTGTTCTAAATGGTGAAGTTGAGCAAATTATTGGACTAGATCCAGCTGGACCATTATTTACTATGCCTGCAGTAGTCTCAGAGGAGTTCAGACTTGATCCTTCTGATGCTAAATTTGTGCAGGTGCTGCACACATCGGGTGGTGCTCTGGGCTCCACAACAAAAGCAGGCCATGCTGATTTTTTCCCTAACGGTGGTATATCACCACAAAATAACTGTAGAATGTTTATGAATCTTCCAGATATGGAAAATACAAGTAAGCTTTTATTGCGAGTAAGTTGCTTTGTATAAGTTTCTAATGTTTTTCCCTCCTCTTTTATTTACTCTATAACAGATCCAATTTCGTGCAGTCACTCCACAGCTGCTGTCTTCTTCAAATATTCCATGGATCCTGACTATCCTTTTATCGGTTATCACTGCAATAACTATTTTAGCTACAGTTTAGGGCTTTGCGACCGAAATCATCGTGGACGCTTTGGTATACATTCGCGTCGTTTAAGTTATGGCAACTTCTACTTTAGCACTGAATCTAGTGCACCGTATGTGCAACCACAGCATGATGAGACGAAGTCGTTGCAAACTAAGCCATACATAGGCTGGAAGCGCCTGGCTTAGCATATATGTTTATATTTATATATGTGTGTGTGTGTGTGTGTGTGTGAGTGTGTGTGCGTGGTGAGTGCTAGTCTGTATTTGTATGCTAGTGTGTAGACTATTTTTTGTTGTAAACGTGTTTTGTGGCGTTCTAATAAATGTTTGTCGGGCACTTCCTTTGCCAGTTGCCAGCAAGGGAAGGAAAGAGTTTCTAATTGAAATTTCATTTAAAATTAATTTTACACACATAAACACAGTACAGCGTTGGTTCGAAATTATCTGTACGTCTGCTGTGAATGTTGTTGGACATGCGGTTGTGTGGTTAATAAAATTTCTATTATCAGAAAGAAAATGATTCTTGGATTTTGAGGTGCGTAAAAGTGAATCTAAAATTGCAGTGTTTGTAGCAGAGAACATTATAAATGTACGGTTTTTGCCTGGTTTTCCCAATATATATGCAGTTGACATTAAAGACGATCTTATCAGAGCTTACGTGTAGGATCAAGAATTATTGGAAATGTTTTTTTTTTGTTTTTTTTTGACAAACTTAAAAAAAAACAAGAAACCCATCATTAAAAAATTGACACAAAAGACACATTTTCGTCACGAGACGATACATTGAAGTGAAAAGCCACAAAATAGCGACATGTCAATTGTGAAAAAATTCTTAAAAACAAATTCACCGTAATAAATATGCTGTAGCAAGCTTCTCAATTTTATCCAAATTTATTAAAAAAATAAAAATATCAAAATTTTGATCGCTAGATAGACTCAAAATGAGTGACGGAATAGAAGAAAAATCAGCTATGACTAAGGAATTATCCACACAAAGATGTAACCTTGTATGTATGGAACTAGTTTTCTTCTTAAAAAGTTATAATAAAAGGGTTATGCCACGCTTTATGAAACAAAAAGCAGCATTGCACACAAAATCATCAGTAAAATTATAAAATTTAGTCCAAAATATAAACCGAAAATGAAATGTTTATCACAAGAAGTTGATGAACTTGGAATATAGACAAGTGGGCTTATACACGTATTAAAGCTTACATTCAAAAACAGAAAATGACTTGGGATTTTTGGAACGATTTAATTATATCTTTAAACTTACTAAGGAGATGTATTTTCGTGCTTGGTCTTTAAGTTTTCAAGCAAAGAATGTTTCCAATAGTGAAGATGTTACACTCACTGGTCAAAACCGGAAAATGATTAATAAACAATTTTCTATAGAGCTGTAGAAAGTGTTGATCAAAAAAGTCTCCTGGTTTCCGAACTGAGACTTTTTAGTAAACTTGATTCCTTTAAGAGCACCCTTCACTTTGGCGACCCATGAATGCATCGCTAAAAATTAAATTGCACGAAAACTATAAAAGATACCGACAAACGGTTTTTTTATTATAAAATATCAGACTTTGTTAAAAAAATTATTGTTGTTGTTGTTTTTGTATTTTATGTCAAAGTAGAGCAAGGAAAAAAGAATGCTGCTGGCAGTAGCGTACCTACAAAATTTAGCGCCCAGGGAAAAAAATTATTTGCCGAACAGCGCTGGAACACTTGAGAGATACGGTCACAGAAAATATTGATACCAGACATGATGCAGCGTTGGTTATCAATGCTATAGAAACATTTGATTTCATCGCTCTTTTGTTTTTTTGGGCAGAAATACTCGCATCAATTGATAGAGTTAAAAAACAGTTACAAGAAAAAAGAATCAGTTTCACTTATGTACTTGGACTATTGCAAATGTTGACAGACAAACTGAATGATTGGAGACTCCTTGTGCGACCGTGCCATTTGTAAAGCTAAAGAAAAATGTAACGAGTTGGGTGTGAGTACCGTCAAAAGAATTTGAAAAAAGCGAAATATGCCAGGAGAAACATCTAAAGATTCAGAAGAAATGCGAAGATCTCTGTTTGAAATTTTGGATAAACTTTCAATGGAAATATCCACACGTTTCACAAATTTGAAGGAGCTCGATGAACGTTTTTATTTCCTTTGTAACTTTGAAAAAATTATACAACTTCCAAGAGATTATTACAAAGATGAGCTTCTCAAAATAGAAGGAAAATGTAAGAAACTTGTCGAGTCTTATCTAGATGACTTGGACAACGAAAAATTGTTCAACGATATTAAAGACGTTCTACTTTTATTCAAAAGAGCAAAGAAAAACGAAGAGGAAATTTTCGATTGAACAACTTCTGTTATATATTTCATCAATGGAACGAGAAGCTTAAAAGACATTAGCGACAGCTTTGCAAATATTACTAAGCAACCTGTTTCAGTTACTTCCTGTGAAAGATCATTCAGCAAACTTAAATTGATCAAATCTTACTTGAGATCAACCACGAGGCAAAGTAGATTATCAAACCTTGCAATTCTATCAATTGAAAGTGAAACTGCTGCAATGTTAGATTACGAGGATATCATACGTGAATTTGCAGCAATTAAATCGAGAAAGAAAACTTTTGAGTTTTTTCATTGTTATGAAGAAAAAGTTCGAGTTTCCAATATTTTGAGAATATAAAAATAAGATCGAAGTTTTATTTTTCATCAAAAATTCATATTAAATGTTAATGTCATCTTTTTCATAGATGTAAAAATTGAGATTGTAATAAAAAAAGTTTGTATAAAAAAATTGTTGTGTATCATTTCTTCATTTTGAGCAACAGCGGAGCTCGTTTTGCAACCCCTAAATCGTTGCACCGGGGCGACCGCCCCACCCACCTCCTCCTAGGTACGCCACTGGTCGCTGGTTATTATAAAAAAATGTTACTACATAACCTGAAAATATAAAGCAAAATGGAATGGATAGATCCAGCTCCGTTATTTTTGAAGGTACCCTCATGGTTCTTGTACAGACGAGAATTACTGGTGCTTAAAGTGGTGAAAAACTATCCAAATCAGACAGAATTCACCAAAAAATTAAATAAATTTCATCCAAATCGGATCATTGGCTTCCGAGAAATTAGGTTGAAAGTGGCTGAAGACGAGGTTTTCACAAAAAGTTTCTACTGTATATCGCTCATTCCAAAAAAGTCTACCATACACTCGTTAAATAATTTCAATTCAATTATTTAGAAAATAACCAAAAGCCAACTAGTCAAAATGGATGCCAGATTCGTGTTCAGCGGGTCAAAATACATGGGAATATATGGGTTTACCTTCTCGCAATCAAAATTTTTTTAAAATTATTCATGAAAAAACGGAAAAGTCCCAATACCTTACAATTTTTGTCCCGATGCCATACGAGATAAATAGGAGATATTTTTTCATTGAACTGACCTATAAAGATTATAAAGCTATATTATGAAAGGATAATGCTTTACACAAAATTCGTGGGAAACTTTTATAAAATTTTATTTGTAAATGTATCCAAAACGCAAGGAGTTGTGTTACAAAATGTCATTTTACACAAAAAAAATTCTCCGTGTCCCGATGCCTCACTATGATTTCTTAACACAAGGTCAAACAGTCAATAAGGAATACTACCTACAAACTCAATTCAATTCAGATTTGCGGAAAAATAATTCATGCTTTTTGCTTCACGATAGAGCACATGATCGTGAATTGTTAGCAAAAATCAATATTTTAATATGTTCCAACCTCCATACTGGCGTAACATGGTCCCTTGTGGATTTTTTTCAGTTCCCAAAAATAAATCAAATAAAAATAATCTCAAATAACGAGTTCCAGGTTTGAGGATTGGAAGAGCGTTGCCGTAAGCGCATAATATCTAATGGGGACTACTTTGAAGGAGGTAAACACTAAAATAAAATTATTTCTTAAACATAAGAATTTCCGTTATTTTTTTAACATTTCTAGTAGGATGCGTGTGATACACATACGAATAAGCAATAGAATAGTTCAGAAAAGAGTTTGTGCGATTGACCTTAAAAGTAAGAGTGCAACAAATAACCGTTTATTAAAACAAAAAAAAAAAAAAAGAGTTGGCTATGTCGTGGACATACCCGTAGGTTTTGACGTGACGGTGTTTATACTCCTATTTCATGTCCAAACTCTTGTTTTAATCCATGACCAAATTCTTGACTTAATCAAATTTTGTTTTAGTTGTGTCTTAATTTTTGTCCTAGTCCATATCCTAATTCATGTCATAGTCCTTTTCCAGTTTCATAGTCCGGTTTCATTGTGTTATATGTATTTGATATGTAATATCTTAGCAATCGGCTTCCAGCATGTTGGAGCTATGTCGTGAAATGCGACGGATATCCGTAACAGGAAGTCGGGGAAGCAAGCGCCATTTAATTTATCACACAATTAATTGCATAACTTCCAACATAGCACTGTGTGACCTTTTAGGCTCGAATAGCTGCTACACAAACCACAAACATATGTTTTATACACAAACCACATTGATATCTGTTTTAAATCAAAGTAAACTGAACGAAGCCACAATTTCCCTTCAATTATATTTAACTACAGCGCATGCTACTATTTAGTGCACAAACCTGTGTAGCCTTCAAGTAAAAGAAAAATAATAACCTTATTTTTTGCCAACATCCAAAGTGAAAGATAACAAGACCAAAGAGCTATATGTTTTTTGAATGCATGTTTCTAAAAAACTCTTGCACATTTAGTATTAATATAAATGTATTTGGTAAGGACATAAGTAGTTATATTGTAAAAAAAAAAATTAAAAAATATTCCACAAATATTTCATAACTTAAATGTATTTCAATTTGCAATATATGTACCCCAAATGTCCCAATGCCTCATTTAGAATGAACGATATTTATTAAGATAAAAACAAAAACAACATTTCATTACTACTTTGCTTGAAAGAATACGTAATCAATATACATATGAAAATACGTGCATATGTCGTGATATTGTGCCTAACTTGTCTACACAAAAAAATATGCCAGAAATTTCCTCAGTATGTTCCCAATACTATGTTAGTTCATATAAGCAAAAAAAAAATTTTTTTTGAAAGGTAAGCTTACTAGTACAATACTCCATTTCAAAGTAAGAAAGTAAAGTTAAAAAAAAAACACACTAAAAATGCAGATTCACTAACGGTTTTTTTCGGTATAATGTTTGGCCTTTGCCTTTGTACGTGGAATACGACTTCAAATGTCCGATAACTTCCGATGATTTTTGTGCACAATTCGGCACTGGCTGGGCCACAACTTCTAAAGCCTTTTATGTGCAAAAGTTGCCAGTTTGTTGATGTTTCACCTTGGTCTACTTCTTTTAAGATTTATCAGAATTATTAAATGGCATTCCATACCTGCAAGCGAAAGACCTTAAAATATACCATATCATCAAGTCTGAAGTTAATATTTTATTGTTTTTTTTTTGCAATCGAGACTGTTTCCATTGGATCAATGGTCCAACCAAAATAAGCTCTATCTTATTATAAATAAATGTGTGTAAAAAAAAATTAAAAAAAAAAATTGATGGTATATAAATAGGCATTTCCAAACTCAACAAGTAGCCCATCAAACTAACAAATCTGAAAGCGAGCACAACTTTTAGCCGCGGTAATTGGGCACGTTTTAGAGGTTTTTATAGTTTTTAAACTTTAACATAAGAACTAGTGCGCCAATTTTGATATGATAGGTATGAAATGGTTCGTTTGGATTCCAGGAAATATAATTTCATTATGTTTTTAAAAATTTTTCAAAGTTTAAAAGACGAATTTTTGAAAGAGAATTAGATCGAATTCTAAGAGGTTTAAAAAGTTGCATGTGGTTGTCAAGATCACCCAAACAAATTTTAAGGAAAAAAAAGGATGTCTTCTTGCCCCGCAAGGACAAAGTTGTTTTTTGAGGAAAACAGTAAAAAATAACGACCTTAAAATGCTTTGACTTTTATAACAAAAACTACGTATGTCTTAAAGCAAAAGTAAGTATAGGCTTAAACTAACAATATATTGATAAATATGATGCTACTCACGATTCTTATCCACAGTGTCCTGTGTGAAGGATTTTTGAAGCTAAATTTGAAATCGAGATAGCACAGAACTTTTGATTGTTACCCAATAGTCTAAATTTTGGTGGTATTGATTATAGTGTTAACGTATTCCTTAAAGTTGCTGAATTAATAATTAGCATAATTTTTGCATATGCATTTTCCTATTTTTGAGAAATGTATACTTGGATGCAATATTTTAACTTTTTCAAAAAAATGAATATAAGATTTTATATCTCGGGTACCAGAAATGGTACCGAAGAAACTTTGCTCAATTTCGATTCTTCAAATTTTTCTTAACAACACCCTGTCTAAAAATATTATTTTAAAATACCAGCTTAAGGCCACAATTTTATTTTCTCGCTCTTTCAGGATATTCTTTGTGCCAGAGAAAAGGTGATTTTTTTTATGGTGTTCCTTCTAAATTACCGTTTTTGAAGAATTACTGTGGGGGTAATATAAATGGCACTTTATTGCCACCCACCTCAAAGTTTTCGAAATCTCATAAAGTTTATTAATATGAGTTTACAATGGTGCTTTTCTATTTACGTGCGTTTACCCAAATGCTACGTTATATCCCAAAAGCTACGAAAATTAAAAAAAAATTCAATATGTTATAAATTTTGTTGGCTTCATGTCACATTAATTAGGCAGTATTTCATACAAAAACTATTTAAGTTCAAGCGAAAGTTGGCGGGCCGCTATTTTTTTTTTTTTTTTGTTTCTTAGAAGACAAAAACTTGTGTGTATATTTACTCAGTTTTTTTGGGGTTTGTTTTCTTTTACTTTCGATCCCAGTAGCATCTTAAGGTAGCAACTTATGAACCTGAAATCAAAGCTGAAATTTTGTTCCATGTATTCTGAGTGGATACTCATTTTAAACTTGTACTAAACTTAAGAAACATAAAAGTAATTAACACGGTTTTACCAAAATGAAAGATGTTAAAAGATTTTGGGAATAGCCCTTATATTTATTAAATTTTCTTTAGTTTTAAGGAAAAAAATAATAATATGCATTGTTTAGTAAGTTAACAAATAATTATGAGTATGAATGACAATACTTTATTAGTCACATGACATCCACGTTCTAAATTTTTTGAAATTGTTTTTAAACAAACTTTATCTGCTCACTTGACCACTAAAATAAATACTTTTTGTTTTTTAATTTCGCTTTTACTGAATATCGTGGCAACTCACACATACTATTTTTGTCTTTCATGTTGGGCCCTTTCTTTGTTTATATGAATATAAACTTAGTATCTTAACTTTCAACTGAACCACAAGCAAGATTTGGTGAAAATGTAATATAAAAAAAATTGTATTTTTTGTATCATGGGATTCTCTTTAATTATGTCAAAAAGTATAAATTTGAAAATTTTGGAGCTAAGGAAAAACAAACGATATAGTAAATTCGTGAAAATATTACCGCCCATAATTAATCCTTCGAAAAAATGAAGAGTTCATAAAACCAGGTAAGATTATTGGTTCTAATATATATCTTATCATATCTAGAACCAGATCACTGCTCCCAGTTTGCACTTATTATCATGGTATCTAAAAAGTTATCAATATTATGATGAGCTAGACCTAAGTGCTAATAACTTTCCCATCAATTCTCTGCAATTTTCTTTCATAATAATTACCATCGACCAAGCCTGCGACTTCAAAAATGCTATCTATTAAGACACCCGTACCTTATTCTGCGCCTTATTTTACTAGAGCTCAAAATAGATGAAAAATAAAAAACAAAATGTTTGACAAGCTATTTACGCTATTCAAAGTTGAACTTTTTGTTGTTGTTTGCATATTAAAAAAAAGGCTACCTTTGAAAAAAAGAAAATTAAAAATGTACGAGTACAACAGCAACTTGTTGGTTGCTGATGATGGCAGACAAAATGTGCGCCAAATGAGTGAAGGGTGTTTTTTGTTTTTTCAAATTTTCTTTAATTTATTTCTTTTTTTTTTACTTTTATTTTGTTTCGCTTGTGTTAAATTTCATCATGGCTTTAATTTTTGTTTTGTTTTTTTTTGTATACTTTGTTTGGTGACTGACTTTTTTATGGGTTCAACTACTGCAAACGCGGAAGCAAAATAAACACTAAATAAGTCTTTGAAGGATCTCGCTGTAATTTTCAATAACATTGTTTACTTCCGCTGTCCTTTCCTGCTTCATGTTGAGTAGGTTTTTTTTTTATTTTTGGTTTGGTTGTTTTTCTATAGAGTATATCACAAATATTTCAATACAAACTGTGTTGTTTTTTCTCATTTTTACAAAGTTGCTGTTCTTTGTTGTTGTTTTATTTGTTGTTGTTGTTGTTGTTGTTGTTGTTGTTGTGGTTTCTGTCTATTGTTAATGTTGATGATGGTATCTCAACTTGAAGTTTTTTAAGCACTCAAAACAACACACCTTATTGTTGTCCATATTCTTGGTAGTAGCCAGAATTTATTACGTGGTTTTCTGAGTATGAATTCTCAATTCAAATTCTACCAGCACCAAACTCCAAGTGAACCACATTTTGATGCACTACAGCTCACAGCTCACAATGGCGGACTTTAAACCAGCAACACTTCATGGAAAAGTCGTTGACTTTGTGAGTTTGCTGCTGCTCCGTTTGCTGCTGCCTTAAAATTATTGCAACATTTAAATAATGTTACGTATACGCCGCGTTGTACAGCGTTGTATGGCGTTGCATGCACGCCGAACAGTGTTAATTCTGCTGTTGTTGTTGTTGTCGTTTTCCACACTACATAGACTGAATTCAATTTTCTCATTGTAAAACATAATTTTGTGTTGCTGTTGTGTTTTCTTTCTTACTTGTTTTATTTTGCCTTCTCCGAAAAAAATTTATAACATTGTCTGAAGTGTGCTGTATGAGTTATGAGTTTGTTGTTGCTGTTATTGTTGTTTTTGCTCTTTTTGTTATTGTTTCTGTTCAAGTTTCCAACATTTTTTGCACCTTTTAATAGTCAGAATTAAGTGTTAAATTGTTTATTGTTGTAGTTTTACAAAAAGGTGTGCTGCGCAAAAGTGTTATGATGTGTGTTAGTCTGAGAGTAGTTACGATGTGTGTCTGTTCTGTTGAATTGCGGTAAATTGCTTTCATGTTTTTCTTAGAAAATTGAAATATTAATAAACCAAACTATGTTAAATGCTAACGCTGTTCTTTTGCAAGGCTTTCTGGTGAAGCCTACCCCAATAGGGTTTTATACCTTCCTTGATTTATATAAATTTAATTTACATGTGTGTGAACCGCGCGATTTTTTATAAATTTTCTTTAAGAACCCCCAGGCTTCCTAGGTTGGAAATTATTTAGTTGATATTTGATTCTTAGCTTCAAAAATTCAAACAAAAAACTCTTAAAACCATGTGTGGTACGACTTCTCATACAAAAATGGACGTAGTGCCCATTATAATATCTGGATAATATCTACGATCATAATTGAAATGTTTATTTCGATATTTTAGATGATTTAACTAGAAAAAAATGTTATTCTTGGCCCTAAATATTCATAAGATTTTAATCTAAACTGCAGCAAAGTTCAAGCTGTTGCAAAATTAATAACGAAGGCTATATAAGATATGAGATCGATAAAAGCTAGCTGCTAGTTGCATAAAATTTTAATAAAAAATCCGATATTTTGATTTTTTTTTAATATAGATATTAATGAATTCTCATATAATAACAAGGACTTCAAAACAAAAAGTATAAGATCGCAAAAAATATTTTTTGAAAATTTTCGAGACATTTCTGAAAAGTTTGGGTAACCCTGATGTACAATATAATTCTTATTAATATGTAAATAATCATCAATCTCAAAAAACAACACATACTTCTAGGCTGTCCTTGTAAAGTATTTACTAATTTCACATAAATGCCTAAAAGTATGCTATAGCATTGTGTAAGATCTTCACTTGCGCTTATTTCTTTTCCACTCGCTACAAATAATAAGTGTTAACGAACCACTTCCATAAGATCCACTTATGCGCTTATTTCGTACATAGCCACTTAACACAGAACTTTACCGCTTTGTGCCCACACAGCTCTGCTAGGCACCTTCACCACAACTACCACACAATCACTCATCAGCACTCCACAACGTAATGCACACACACACACACATAACTTTGTGCTTTAAAGCTTGGATAGCGTGAAAAAAAAATACCGCACAAAACCACGAAATGCGTCGCATTCCTTACTCTCTCTCTCTCCCTCTCTCTCCTTGTATGCCTTTTAACACCTACACACAAAGCAGTTGAAGCATGATTATGAAGAAAAATATTGCTATTAAAAAGATCCTGTAAAGACAAGCCGCTCCCATTGCACAGTGGCTAAGGAACGGAAACATTTTAACACTTGCAGCCCCACAAGCGCGGCACTCTGCAAGAGTTTCCGGCACTACCGGTAAAACGCCCTATTGTGGTTATGTTGGCGGCTGTGGTTGTAAATAAAGCGCCTCAGGTGTAAAAGAAAAAACGCTTGGCCATTCTCACTGTTCGTTAATGTATATGTGTGTGCGTCAAGCTAGCTAAAACATTGAAATTACTTGCATAGAAGCAAGAAGTAAAATCTGCTGACAAAGCTTGCTTTACTGACTTTTGCTGTTTCTTCTTCCTGCTCCTCATCTTCTTGTTATATTCCTTTTACAAGAACTCTCTAACGCTCTCTTATTCTTATTCCTACTACTTACTCGTACTCCTTTGAGTACAAGAAATATGCAGTTTGCGTCATCTTCATCGTCTGCACTGCGTCGTCCACTTCGTCACAAATTGTAGCACTCTGAGTAGCGCTTAGGAAATGAGTTTGGCCACTTTTTATGTTGGCAAATTGCTTGCAACAACTACTATTGCACTTAAAGAAACTACAAATTGCAACACTTAAAAGTTGCTTTCATGTTTCAAGATAGGTCTGTAAATGCCGAAGATATGAAGAAAGACTAAAACATTCGCGAAAAAACAATTGTTTTTTTTCGAAATTTTCTTAACAAAATGCTTCACATTAGACAGTGTGCAGCTTACTTTTTTCCATTACGGTTTAATGCACTCGTACACATTCATTCATATAACAATAATGTTGAAAGTAAAAATATGTTTATTCGTTCCATAGTAACTTTTATATTTTTCAAAGATCTATATCGCAATATTCTAGATGTATGTTATTCATCATATTTTCTATCCAATGAGCTACAGATGTCCAAAATCGGTTAAGATTCGACAAAATGACAGCACTTTGTACGATAGCAACATATACATGGGAGTCAGTGTTTTCTGACAAAAAAAAAAAGTTAAAACTGCCGCCATTTTGCCAATTCTCAACCGATATTGATGGTTTTGGATTCAATAAAAAGGTATTTTTATGTGCAATGAATTTTTGTGAAAAAAAGATGTCGTTTATGCAGCATTATATCATTTAAATTTATAGAAACACTATTTTTTTTTTATGAAATTATAGAAAAATTAAGAAATTTGCTTCGCTACACGCTTCATTTTGTATTTTACCGTATTTATTTTACTACAGCATTATTCTACGTGAAATTCTACTGCAAAGAAGTGGAATTTGTTTTTCATTTCCAACCAGGCAAATAGCTGTAAAAATTCAATGAACGTCGGCGCAACAAAAATCGACCTCTTCAACTTTAAAAACGAATTAAAAGAAATTGTGACGACATTGAGAGGTCGGACCAAGTGCGATGGACTCACAACAAGTCCCTCTTTAAGAATTTCTATTCTAAGGGACTTGTTTCGATTCTCTTAAAATTTGATTGCATTATGAATTAGATATATTAGGATTACCCACAACCACACAATTCTTGTTGACACACCCTTTATTTCATATTATTTTTACATTTAACCCAAATTTAATTGGTATCGTTTTTGAAAATTTTCATATTATCCTTTTAGAGCTTTTAATGATTTTCTCATTAGATATTCATTTAAATATCAAGCAATATGTAAGGTCATGCGAAATCAGAAATAAAATGTAGGAAATATAAAAGCAAATCAAATAGGAAATGCTGCAAATACTCAACGTATTCATAATTTTCTTGTTTTTAACTTCAACAGCAAGGGCTGTCTTACACTGGTAAGTCGTCAGGTGCTGTTCAAAAGTTAAAGAAGATATAAACAATTATTTGCTGTAACATCTAATGAAACAGTCAACATTGCTCTGCATTTTACTCACCCACATATTTGGTAAAAAGCAGATATTTAACATTGAAAGCATCATTTCATTAAAATAAGTTCTTTGTTAACAGGCTGGGTTGTTTGTTTGTTTGAGTAGATTTGTTGCTGGGATTGAATGCTAATGTTTTATGTTACTTCTTTATTTTTTTTTTTTTTTTTTTTTTTTTTGTTTTTGTTAAATGTGAAATACGAGTATGTGCCTGTCTTCTAAATATTGCTACTTACCAAGCCGGTACTTTGTATTAAGTATACCGAAAGTGATAAAGTACAAAGAAAATTAGAACGTATCCTGACGTTGTCGACGCCTTCAACGCCTTCGCCATCGTCTTCATTTAGGCTAAATTCGTTTCATATCCTGCACATAAAAAGAAGTTGCTTGCTTGGCTGCTTATATGTTGCCGACATAGCATGTTGATGTATTCAACAAACACACATGAACACACAAACACACACCTACACACACGCACACATACAAATGCACATGTGAAACGCACATGTTCAACAGTCTTGGCAGCATCTTCTGCTGTCCTCGCTGGCTCTTCTGTTGCTATTTCTTTTGCTTAAATAAGCCTCACTGACACGACAAACGAGACAGCGCGGAAAATTGCAGGACACTAAAAATGGCGACGACTCATAAAAGCCGGCAACAAATTTCATTGTTTATATCCTGGAAACTCATGTTGTTGTGCTGCTCCATTGGCGGCCATGAACATCCTTAGTCCGTTTTATTCAATCTTATTGGATACACTTTCAGGCCTTTGGAAGGCTGTTTGTTGTGTTTTTTTTTTCGTTTTTTTCGAGTGTTAGCAGTGCTCTTGTTGTAAGGCTTGTTATCCTTGTTAATATCGTTCTTTTGTTGTTTGCTCTTGTTTTCTTGAGTGAAAACAAAGTTTCACTTTCTGCTTAAAAAATTTCATTCTTTTTTTTATTTTTTTTTTATTGATATTTCTTTGAATTTTTGTTCTGTTTCAGCTACTTTATTTTGTTTATTTATGCTTGTCATTGTCGTTGTTGTTGTTGTTGTTGTTGTTGTTGTTTTTGTTGTTGTTGTTGTTATTGTTGTCGTAGTCGAAACATGTGAGCTCGTCTGTGGCACATTTTGTCACTGAATGGTTAAATTGCATAAATATGCGTGTCTTGGACCCTGCATTGAGTTTTTTATGTCGGTAAGTAGGGGTAGCTCCTTTATTATTATTTTTTATTATTATTATATTTTTTTTTTTTTTTGGTTTTTGTTTTTGTGCTTTCTCTTGCTGGGTGTGCTATGGTTAGTCCTTCAAAGCGTGAAATTAAAATTTTACTCACTCGCATCCTTCATGCCGGTGCCAAAAAGAAGTTTGCTTTTGTATCCTTGCAGGCACGCAATAGTTTTTGTTGTCATATCCGTTCATGGTTTATTATTAACAGATTTATGCAAGGCACTAAAGTTAGACATGAGTAAATTTTTATGACTGTTCGTTCGGTTGGAGAGCAGTTTGAAGTTGAATTTCTGCTCGTAAATTTGAAAAGTTATTCAGTGCAAAAAACTAACAAATGTTTTGTAGTAAAAAATAAGCCATGCACTAAAATTTTTTAAAACAATTTAACATTTATACGGAACTATAAAATCTCGGAAATTTACTGAAAATTCAATTTTGAAACTAGGTAGGCTTGTTTAAAGAAGAGCTCTCGATTTTCGAGCTTTTCGAGCACCGGGCTACCCGAGTATTTTCGAGTATTTCGAGCGACCCGACTAATTTTCGGATAATTCGAGATACCTGGGTAGTTTTGAAGTTTTTGGGCATTTTGAACATTTTAAAAAAAATTGAAGTATTATAGCAGAGCTATTGTTATGATATTGGCACCAAATATAGCCTTATTCGATTTGGTTATTTTGAATGGACATTATACCGTCTCGAAAAAAATAAACTTCGCCGCACATCAGCTAATCCAAAGCATTACTAAAATAAAGTTTCGAAAAAAAACTTTTTTTTTTTGACCGAACGTAGGGGTCGTGCATCGACATAGTTATTAATAACTTCGGTATTTTCTGTCCGATCGAAAAGAATGATATGTTTATGTTTTTGTCTCAGAGAGATCTATTTTTTGTTTCCAGTTCTAATTGACCTCAGTTGACCCCTTATAGTAATAACACACCGGACACCTCAATTTCTACCATCTTAAGTTACCATTTTGATTTCAGAAATGAAAAGCCCGTCAAAAATCATTAAACTTATAACAAAGAAACTTTTCGCTTTTTTAAACTAGAAAAATTTAAATATTTTTTTTTAATTTTTTTGGAAAACGTAGGGTAAATTTTTAAATTTTTTGTCATATCCTATTATTTTTATAAAATACTAGCGATACCCGACGCGCGTTGCTGCACGCGACAAGTATATTGGAAATAATAAGTATATTCAAAACTTTTATAGTCCCTTAGTCTGACACCACGCTCATGTTCCACTGCCCGTTACAGTTTCCCAGTAGCAGAACATCACTCCCAGGTGACAACTCCATTATGAGTTTCAATATCCTGTGATCTTACACAGAAAATAAAAGAATTGATTTATTACCTAAACTAGTTTAGCTAATGTGAAAGTTTCTATTTCACCTAATCTTTTCAACAACTTTTCTACTTACACAGTTAATTTAACAATCATGCATTAGGTAATTCACCTAATTAAAATTAGTTAATTCAACTAAAATTTTGCTTATTAAATCATCTAATTCTTCTAGTTATTTTACCTAATGCAAGTTGTCGATTTGTTCGTACACTAGGGAAATAACGCATATTAGCATTATCCACGCCTCAGTATAAATTTTATATAAATATTTACGTGGATAAATCAAATGCTTTCCTTACAACTTGTTTTTTCCCCGTATTTGAATTTTATAGGAGCACAGCGCTCTCCTATAAAAAACATAAATAAAAACAAAGTGAGAAAATTTTACAAAAAGTAAAGTCTAACGCGAGAATTGAACTCGTGCCGCTTGCGTTATAGTCAAACGCTTTACCGCTGTGCTGTTACGCCGTTTGATAACTTGTGAACAAAATGTATATAAAAATATGAGGTCCACAACTCTGAAATTATGGGCATCTACAGCAATTTGATTAATTGGTATGTAGCGTAAGTTCTTATATTGGAAATTTAGCTCAATAGATAAGGCGTTGGTTGTTGAAATCTTGAGAACACAGGTTCGATTCTCAGCGGTGGCAAAGAAATTTTTCAGTAATTTATACAATGTATATATCTCTCTCATTCTATCTACTATAAAACAAATCTTTCTTCTCTATGATGTGACGAAATGAAGTAAAGTCACCTAAGGAAAGTTTCACTTCAAAATAGAAATTGCAAAACAAAAAACATATTTTTTGCATATTTTTTGCACGGCATTCCCACTCTTAAGTGGGAATGCTATCTAAATAATTAGATGATTCTACACTTAGTAGGTGGCTTGCCTAATCTGAAGTGGTCATAGTTTAAAAAAAATTAGCTAATTCTTCTAATAAATTATGTGTCTTATCTATTTTATGGTTGAAGGTACACCTAAATATTTAGGTTTTTTTAGCTACTCTCGCAGTTAAACTACCCAATATAATTGCATTTAATTAACATTTAGAAATTGGTAGCGCACCTAATCAAATTCGTTGACTGAAAATCACCGGATTACTTTAGCTGAATTGACTACATTTTTAGGTAAAAGTTCTACTCTTTTTTTCTGTGTAGCTTCCATAGCTAGAGAATCGGGCCACACTTCCTTTTCCAATACACATACCAGTTTTCCAGTAAAAAGACTTTGGCAATTAGTAACTCCATGCTGAGTTTTATTGTCATGCGACGTTTAGTTCCAAAGCTATTCAATATCAAAAATTTGACTTGTGTGGTCGAAGCCATAACCCCTTTTCCTATGCCCGTTATAGTTAGCTATCTTGTTTATTAATAAAAAAACTTATTGAATCACACAATGTCAATTCTATAAAATAAAAAGTCACCCGTTCCTTTTGTTCATTTATAAATTACAGGAAAACCACCGTCAAAGCATGTGTAGAAAAGTTGCATGCAGCGACACAAATAAACATACGTACATACAAACATACGTACATAAAAACATACATACATACATACATACATACATCAACTCGGATTGAATCTCATTCTCATCAAAAAAATCTTCAACTTGCAAAAGGTGGACAGTGAATCCCCGTTTAACAAAACTGTGCTAGGTTAATTCTCCACATCAAAACTACTTTGCACATATTAGAATGTACTTCGATCCAATTAGCTTTAAGCGCAGCAAAGTATGTATATATATGTATTTATTTGTTTGTTTTGTTGTTTTGTGCTTGCTGAGAACAAAAAGAGTATAGTAGAGAGAAACATGCAGTTTATTGAGGCTCTCGCAGCACAAACGCATGAAAAGCTTACGATCAAGCAATGCATGGCATTGTGGATGATTTTTTAAAAAACTTAACACTTTAATTAAAGATACTTAAAATTGAAATTTCGAAAAGAAAATAACCAATGAACCTTTTGTAGCGCATATTGATATTTTAAAACGTATTTCAAAAAAATCGGACCAGTACTTTTGGAGTTTTACGGACACAAACAATTTTCACTTTCATTTTATATAATAGTATAGATATAGATGTACCGAAAACGTTCTTATTCGAATCATATTTGCAAGAAAATTAAAAAACCAAAGGAAAAAAAAAAATGTTAGACAAAAAAAAATTTCTTTCAATAATGCTTCAGGTTAGCTGGTTTGCGGCGAAATATTTTTTTTGCTTCAAAAAGTTTAAATCAAAAAATAAATTTTAAAAGTTCTATACTACCCGGGTTGCTGGCTCGAAAATATCCGCGCATTGATTATCAAATTACTCGGTAACACAATCTGGGTACTCTAATAAAGCTCGAGAAAAATATTTGAGCTCTACTTTAAAGCATTGTAAGCCTGTTCTTGAGAAAAAAGAAAACATTTTTAATATATCAAACAAATAATTTTTAAGATTTTAAATTTTTCGAAAAGTTTAAAAATTCGAAAAGTTTCATATAGATTTTTTTTTTCATAAAAATTTTAAAACATTTTGTTTTACATTTTGTTACGTTTATGGCATAAATGTGTTACTTTTTGAAAAAGTATGTATTAATCATTAGGAAGAAGAGTGTCTAAATTCTATTCACTCGCCTCGGTAGTCGAGTAAGTAGGATGGCCCAGGGTTCGAATCCCCTGGCCAGATCATGGTCCTACGCTTTAATCTTTCTCATTTTTTTTCGTCATTTCTAATCGACTGAAATTGAAAACTAATCAATATTTACCAATTGAAGTTACAGTTGGCGGTAGAGAAGTTTGTGACTATGTTTGCCTTATACGAGTAACTTGAATATACTGAGGTAATGCCTTTGCCTCAAATTCAAATTCACATGTTTCTCCAGCTTTCCTCCATGCCTAGAACATCCTACATATGTTTCACTTGATTGTCTTTTCCTTGAGTTCATTGACTTGTCGATTTCAGTTATTTTTTCAATTTGCGATGCCGCTTGAATTATGTCACAGCAGCACTCAATACAATAATAGTAGTATACAAAATGCGTTCGATTATAGAGGGTGTTTTTTTTAGGGGTTTGTTTTTGGAATAGAGATAAAACACAAGAAAATCGTTTTAATGTCCATCAATTTGGCTTTATTGGAAGGATAATTTTATGCCATTAATGTTTAAATATGATTTCGGGAATGTGGCCGCCGCGGCTGGCTCGAATAAAGCCAATTCTACAGGTCAAATTTTCAACCACTTTTTCGAGCATATGCGGCCGTATGTCGGCAATAACGCCACGAATGTTGGCCTCCAAGTCCCCTAACGTTTCTGGTTTGTTGGCGTAGACGAGCGACTTCACATATCCCCAAAGAAAATAATCCAATGGTGTCAAACCACACGATCTTGGTGGCCAATTGACAGGTCCATTCCGCGAAATTATGCGCTCATCGAATGTTTCCTTCAATAAATCGATTGTGACGTGCGCTGTGTGGCATGTAGCGCTGTCTTGTTGGAACCACAACTCATCCACATTCATGCTATCCAATTCGGGAACAAAATAGTCGGTTATCATGGCTCTATACCGGTCTCCATTAACGGTAACTGACTCTCCAGCATTATTTCGGAAGAAGTATGGCCCAATGACTCCACCAGCCCATAGAGCACACCAAACAGTCAGCTTTTGTGGATGTAATGGCGTCTCAAGGATCTCATGTGGATTCTCTTCACTCCAAATGCGGCAATTTTGCTTGTTGACGTAGCCATTCAACCAAAAATGAGCCTCATCACTGAACAAAATTTTGCGATGAAAATCAGCATCGAGATCAATCTCATTTTCGGCCCATTTGAAAGCGTTGTTCTTTTGTCAACCTGTTCATGATGAAATGGCAAACCAAACTGAACATAAATGACATTAGAGTTGCCAGATTTGACCACAAAATGCCAGTTTTATCTCTATTCGAAAAACAAACCCCTAAAAAAAACACCCTTTATTACCTCTGGAGATGTCCTTTTGTGTTAAATATAAGCCTTAAGTCGGTTCATACAAAAACTATTCGAATTTCAAACAGAAACATAAAATTTTGGGTTTATCGTGTATGTTACTGTGTAAAATTTATATTAGTAAGAGAGTTCTAAGAAGAATTTTTTTCCCAGTGAGGATCAAGTAGAACAACAAGTGCTTATATCAACATTCTACGATAAGTACTTTTAGCACAATAAAGGCTCAAAGTCTGACATAAATATCGTTTGCTGATTGCAATCAACTATGCCACTTACCTGCGATAATGACGTAATTCTACGTCAAAAACTAAAGCAACTGATATATATAACACATGTAAATTTAACATACATATTAATAAAAACATCCAACACGAGCACTTACTGAGTAATAAACGATTTGCTTCAACAAACGACACGATGTTGCGTTCGCTCCTTGGGCACAACAACAACATAATTAGCTACTGAAGCATTTTTTGCATTCATTTAGAAATTTTTTTTTTTAGATTTTACCATATTGTGACTTTACAGAAGTGACAAAATCCACAGTTAGATATTCGTTTCATTCGGTATTAAAGTGATGTTTGGCATATATTTTGTCTTTCTACCAAGGTATATTTAGGAAGGTAGAGTTAGTAGTTGAAATTCTCTCTGGTGATGGGTACAGCACCTGTCAAAATCGGCTATTGAACGAATAAAAGCAAAACAAATAAAATTTTCCAATTAGACTTGTGTTGTTGATGAAAATTATTTAACCGATTAATGCCTAGAAGTTGTGCAATTTGTAAGAAGCCTTTTCAAAAAAAAAATGGCTCGTCTTTTAGTGTGCCTCTTAATGAAGCAAGACGCAATCGGTGGAACGTTGCTTGTTCTACAACATTTTCCCAATCAGCGCGGGTCTACGAAAAGCATTTTTATAAAACGGATTTTATAAATCTTCCGGGGAATAATTGCGGTCCACTCCGGTTGCAGCCAGGAGCAGTGCCTTCCTTAGTGTTATTTTACCTTCACGAGCTTTGTTTTAAAAATCATTATAAGTTTTCTATATATTTAAGCATTTCGCGCTAAAATATCATAAAATTTGATGCCACTCCTAATTGGGGATGCGATTATGCACTCAATACAAAAAAAAAAGTTTGAAAAGCACAATCCTTACTTGAAAGATGACCCTGAGAAAACTTCAGAAACAACCCCCGGAAAAACCCTCAAAATGGTCTTTTCTCCATAAATTATGCATTTTATGTCCGATGTTAGCAAATGATTTATCGTTAAAAAGGGTTTGACTAGTATTACATTTTCCTCTTAGAGCTTTTGAACTTCCGAAAGTCATATTCAACTGGTAAGCTCTGTTAAATCAATTTATCTACCTGAACTCAATTTCCCATAAAATTAAACTTCTTAAAAATTTATTCGCTTCTTGCTCTTAAAGTGCTTTATTTGACCTTGAAACAAAAAAGTTATATCAGTTTCACATTGTAGAGTTAAGCTTTCTTTATAATATTTCTTAAAACTAATAGTTTTTTATTACTGTTTCTTTAATTTTGTTTTTAAACATAACGGTAATTCAAGTGTCCCACAAAATCATAAAGTTCTTCATGAGTTACGGCAGCGTGCAAACTTTCCGATAATAGAAAAAACAATGACTCGGAGGTACATAAATAGTCTTATACAAGAACATTAAGAGTACAAAAACATGTGGAATGATGAAAAATTGTAAATTACATTAAATTTTGGAGAGAGTCAAGAGCTCTGTATCACTCCCGGCTTTCCAGTTTGGCAAAAATATGACCCAACTGCTTCTTATCCGTAACAATAAGTGCATATTCACTTACAACGTGAACAAACCGTTTTGTGTTTTTTGAATGGCATGTATATTCTGTGAAAGTTATTTAATAATATTAAAGTATAAGTGAAATACGGATTATTTTGAGCTATAAGATTTATCTGGAATGTTGATGATTTTGTCTGCCGAAAATTGGAAACGTAAAAGTTGGTTGTCAAAGTTAAATTTGCCAAAGTACTAGCTAAGCCCTTTTTAACGGAATATAATTAACTAAGAGCCCTTTTTAACGGAATATAATACAAACCATGTTGTAAGACGTAATTCTACGTTAAAAATAAAAAAAATTTTCATTGACGCAGATTCGTTAATAAGTAGGTACCATCTTTCTTCAAAATAAAAATCAATTGAAGACAATTTGAAAAGAGTACTTTCAAAAACTTCATTAAGGAGTGTCTTTTAATGGAATTTATTTAAATTGACATGAGGAACATATGAGGAGCGGATTTATTGAATACAGAAATCTGAGACTGGGCATTAAAAACAAATTATTATTGTTGTGATTATGATGATGGTAGATAAAAATTTAAAAATAATAAAGCAAAAATGTTATGTGAATAAGTCTGGAAAGATAAAAGGGTTTAAAGAAAGTTAAAGTATTAAACTAATTTGATAAAAATTTACCAAACGCATTTTTTTCCATAAAAATTACTCTAATAATAAATAAATTTTATTTTTATAATTAAATAAAAAATAAAAAAATTTCTGAATTCAAAATTGCAGTACCAACAATGTTCGAGATAAGAACTCTTACCAACTGATTTAATTTCATTCCAGCTTGTTGCTTTTATGTTATGTTCGAGTAAAGTTGCGAAAATTGCATTTTTAATGGAGCGATACTGAGTACTGCTCTGAATTAGAGCGATTCTGCGCTGTTCTTAAGGGTGGTGAGTTTCTCGTGTTGGTTCTCTTTGGAAATTCTTGAGTATATTATTGGAAATAGGAACGTGAAGCAACAGGTAGTTCTAAAATATGAGAAATGTTCGGCAGAGATGCACTTTAGGTTTTTTATACTCAAGCTAGTAATTTACATTGACTTTGCATGACAATCTTTTTATTTTCATTTAAACTAAGCAAATATGAGATAATATTTAAGTGTATTTGAGAGGAAAGTGGAAAGCATTTATAGAAATTCTTTATATGATGGTACATTTATAATTTGCCCTTGAAATTTTCAAAATCAAAGCAAAAACAACGAAAGCTGAACATAGATTTTAAGCCTTAGAGTAAGACTTCACTATCACGCTACTCGATTTATCGAATTTATCTTACGTTATAACTATTTTTTTAAATTCCTTAAAATATGAACATAAAATCTCTCAAATTCCTTATAATTTTGTATAAAATAAAACGAAAAATAAAGTCTTTCATTATTCAGTTAACCCCACATTTGTTTTTTAATTCATATTGATGTAAAATCGTGTGCGTCTAAGCAAATTTCGCGCACTGTAGGTACTTTACTAGTTCTATAAACACTTGCTTCCTTTCTGACCCAAGGTAATGCGGGTCAGTTCAAACATGATTTTAAGTGCTTTTCAACTGCTTTAAACAACAGGCATAAAAAATTGTACTCAAAAGTATGCATTTATGTATCACCTACTTATTTTTACGTCACATCGTTACGTTTTACGGCGTTGTTTCCAAAAAAGTTTCCAAAAATTTTCCAAAATTCATCGCGTTGCATGAAATTGTTACTCGCTGGGTATAGGTGCTACGCTGAAAGTTATGACATGACAGTAAAGGCCAATTTTTTGACCTTATTGTTAATGACGTCATCGATAAGTGAAGCGAGGTGTTGCTTAAGCAACAGAACTGTAATAATTTGTTACATCGAATTTTCACTCGGTGAGTAATTTGTAACATCGAATGTTGCGTACTGGGACATTTTTTAGCGTCTTGATTTACATAAAAATACGAATTCATAATAAAATGTATGTTTTTTTATTAAATGTTTTTACAGTTTTATTACTTGCTCATTGATCTTCATATATGAGAAAAATTATTAGGATTAAATAATATTGTAAGATATTAATAGCAATAATATAATGTGGCGTACGGTGGACACAGATTATCCTTTGCTTTTAGATAACTTAAAAAAAAAAAAACGAAATTTCAGCGTATTGTAATATATTACAAAGAATGTTTCCTGTCATAAATGAAATGAATACTACAATGAACTCAAAATACATCTTAAAATATTATTATTTTACACAGAGAAAAATAAAGCAGTTACAATATTTGTTGCGTACGATGTCTTCAGTGTTGCGTACGGTGGACACTTCAAAAAATTAACAACATGTTGATTAAATTTACAGAATGCAGTCAAAATTTTATCAATTCTGTCTTATTGAAACCTTTACTATTCCATGATTGTAGATATCCATCTTTCGTTGCCTTTAAATGATGTTGATTTCGAATATGTGGACTATTTTTAATTTTCGCCCATTCAGCTGCAAATTTGTTTCGAGTGCCTTCTATTTCCCCAGCAGGAAACGGATCGATCCGTCTTCGAAGACGTCTTCGAGACATGTCAGTTTCTTGCAAGACGGATCGATCCATTTTCATAGCAGTCCTCGAAGACAATTGCAAACAAAAGGCAACTTCGACTTGCAAGACATTTTGCTGAAATGTCTTCAGTGACGGCTTCAATCCATGTCTTGCAGAGCGGACGCATTTAAACAAAACGATGTGCTCTTCGTGCATGAATGTTGTCTTCATGAGTGAAATTTTTACACTCAGACAGCGCACACTATAGAGAGAGAGAGAGAGAGAGAGAGACAAAACGGCACATTAAAATATACAGGGTTCGATGTTTGTTTTTTTTTTAATTTTTAATTATAATAAAACAAAAAGTAAACAAAAACAAAAACAATATAAAAATTCATTAAAAAGATAATAATAGAAAAAGTATCTAAACAAAAGCAATATAAAAACTATTAAAAAGAGGTACAACGCAAATACTCGATGTAGTTTGTTACATCGAATTTTCACGCTAGTAATAGCTGCTTCCTAGACAAAAATAGACAAAAAATTTATGAAATTACTACGCCGCGGATAGACCCGCTACAATATCGAAAATACAACAATCATGCAACGGTGTTGCATGTACATAGTTATTACTGGATGAGAATATGCGCTATGGTTAATGATATAAAAAAATAAATGAAGGATGTGTACATGGCCTTATGACAAATATATAAAAAAAAGAAAAAAAAAAATGTATGATGTCGGCAGGTCGCGGAGGTAGCAGCTTATCCAATAAATATGCAATGATGTTGCTTTGAATTATAACTCGCTCATTAGAGGTGATATTAATGACAGCATAGATTGGGGGTAATAATAAAAATATATTTTTAGCGCTATGACACCAGCGGTTGCCTCGCTTTATGCAGTAAAAATGCAACAACAATGAAGAATCGTTGCATGGAATTATAACTCCACGATTATTGAGGTTATGGTTAATTTTATGAAACAATAATAAATGTGAAGTTTTCGGCCACAGGTTAAAAATACAAAAAATAAAAACATAATGGCGTCATGAGGCCCATCAAGAAACCACTAAATGTATCGCAAATGCACCATCATAGCATGGATTTATTGCATGGCACTGAGGTAAATGTAAATGAGAGACAGAGTCAAAAGCAAAATTTAAATAAAAATTAGAATAGGACAAATGTGAGAACAAGGATCCAAATCCAAACCAGGATTAGTAAAAGGATGAGACAAGATTTTATAAATCGATGAAGACCAGGTATGGAAAAAGATTATGACAAGGGATTGGACAAGGATTAGAAAAAGAAGGACGAAAAAGACTTGGTCAAAGATTTGTTCAAGGATTCGGACAAGGATTGAGACAAGGATTGGAGCAATAATTTAGACAACACTTAAATCAAGATTTAGGAAAAAGGTTGAAATGGGTTTTATAGCCTTAACGGGCTTAACAGCGAACTGTATCCTTTTTTTAACTTTATGACCGTGTTAGCTGGTCCTATAGCTCTAGGGATGTGACTAGAGAATTGTAATGGGAAAATTATCACAATGAAAATGTCCAAATGAGAATGTCCAATGTCACTTCCTGTGACATTTTTACGGAAAATTCACCAGTTTCAGAATTTCAGAAGTTCTAGTTCAGCACTAGTGTCAAATATATATATACTTCAGGGAAAGCATTACTATTATTTATTTTGCTATTTATTTTGTATTATTTTGTTTTTTTTTTTTATTTGAATTGATAACTCAACTTATTGCAAAGCTTACATACATATTTTATATTTGGACAATCGATATATAAAACATTGTTAAAAAATATTTTTAAAAAAGTATCAAAACCATTCAGTCATTTGTTTAATTCTTTATATTCATTTTCACCTAAAAATTTGTACATTTTTTTTTATTGTTTTGTTAATAATTTAAAATTTTTTTTTGCCAAACACAATGGATGCAAAAATGCCAAAAGCAATAATCAAAATATTAAATCTACAAAAAGTTATCTCTAAACTACTGACCGGAAGTCAAATGTTGACATGTTGACCAAAAACTTAATAAATAGAAAACATGTAAAAAAATACTATTGTTATGAAAATAAAAATAGCGTGTAATTAACACTTTGCTTAACGCTAAAACTAGACAATTTTTTGCAACAGTTGCTGATAAAATCAAATATTTGTGCAACACATGGCATTGTGGTTTGAAGAGGTTTAACAAATAAATAGAAATATTTGAAAATATATCATATGAACGAAAACTAATAAAGAGATTAAAAAAAAAAAAAAAAAAAAAAATTGACACCTGCAATTAAAATATTCAAATGCTTTATGTAGTTGACCCATATACATAGGCATATATTTTTAATGATACGCTAAAAAAAAAATGAAAAAAAAGCTGAAGAGTAGTAACATACATTTTGAGAAACTTTGGTCTGCCTGACATCAGAACTTCGGTTTGCCTGGCATTTACATGCTTGACGGAATTTTTTTTTTTTTTTTAATATATTGTTTAAAATAAAAAAACAATTCACAAGTATTAAACCAGAACTTTGTTCACGGAGTATAAAAAAAGGTAATTGTAGTTAGTGGCTTCAGTATCTATGTGTCGCATATGCGCACATCACCAACAACCCATTTACACAATTTTACTACCCTCACCAACCATTCAACTAACGACTAATTCGAAACAACTTTGCGAAACTACAGCGATTAGCATGAAGTTTCTATGACCAGAAAAAAACTGTCCCTTTTTTCCCCCCCATCATGTTAACAACATTGTTTAAGCTACAATATTTTTTTCCATTATATTTGGCAAATGTTGAAGCTTAAAAAGCTTTAAGCACAGCTGTGACATTATGGCATGTATTTCTACAGGGTGATATTCATTGGCAAAAAGTATTGACTATAGAAGTGCCTTTAGCTTTAACACACACAAAACAAATTATCGTTTATCTCTTTATTTTATGGGGTCCTTGGCATAGCAACTTCAATTATAAAAAAAAGATACAGTATACCGTGTATACAGTAAAGAAGTGAAACTTCTTCTTTGTATACACTCTTTCTTTTCTAGAATAAGAACGATTTTAGTGTAAAGGCTCGATTATGCAATCGTAAAGCTACGCAACGTAACGTGGCGTAGAGTTCTATCTGGAATAGAACCCATCGCTGCACTAGGGAGAAAACTCAGAGCGTAGCTTTATTGAAAGTTTGAGAGCGAGAGTATGATCGTGAGAAAATCAAGTGTTGCATATTCCGCATATTAAGAGAATAATTTCTTAAAAAGGGATTTTTTTATTTTGCATAACTACAAGGAGCGATTTTTTTTTTTTGCTTTAAAAAAATTAAGCCTTATAAATACTTTTTTGTTCAAAACTTTAAATGTGAAAAGATAACTAAAACTTTCACACACACATTATACTTACTATTATTAATAGTAAATAGTTCGATATAAAATTATATAACTAAGATATGTATAAAATAGTTATCTATTGAAAGAACTTATTCCAACTTTTCTTGCGCACAGTGTCAAGTTGGCGTCACGGAATTGCACAATTATCGCAACTTGCATTTGCGTAAACTTGCATAAACTTTTATCTTATATTCTTTCAGTTCTTCTTTGCTTGTAAAATACATTTTTAATGAAAAATCTATTCAAACAATATTTAAGGATACAAAGTGCATTAACCCACAATATCTAAGATTCAGAGACATAAAGCTTTATGTTTAGAAGTTTAATTGCGTTTCTTCAACGTTAACTATGTCAATTGCCCGAATTTCTATTAGTTGCATTGAGCAAGGTCGTACTGTAGTTACTTTTTTCTCCATACAAACATTTTTGACTCTACACTAATAGTTCGGGTGTAGAATTAAATGCTAAGAAATTTTCGTTTCTACAGCATACTACGCTTTATTCAAGAATGATAGAAAAATAGATTACGCATTGCGCAGGTCCGTTATGTTGTTTACTTTTCATTTTGACATTTCTAGCTACGAACAAAGTATTTTTTACGATCATGACGTCACGCTAGACCAAGTTTGTTTCTTGAATCTTTTGCCATTGTTTCATATTTGTTCACATTTTTAACAAGACTTGACAGAAAGCCATATCGTAAGCTCATATCGTAAGTCTATCGTAACGTAGATGCGCAGATCGTAGAAAATTATTTTTACTATCTGCGCAATCTATTTTTCTATCATTCTTGGGCTTTATTCATAAACATTTTTTCATTCGCTGCTCATGTTTGTAAGGTTTGTGTCTGAACTAAAGAAAATCTCTACAAAAATTAAGAATTCCAATGGATTTGCAATGGCCGCCACATAAAAAAAATGCTGCAAAGGGCGCATATGGAGCATGTCTTTGATATTAAACGAAAAGACAAACAAAAAACATGGTTGCGAAAATGTTTATGAATAGCGTTTTCTTGTTTAAAGTTAGACTGCCTCTAAAATGTGTTGATGAATAAGGCTGTTATATTTTCCCGCTAGGAGCGATGTTTATTTTCCCGCTGGGCATCTACAGCAAAAGTAGTTTGATTAATTGGTATGTAGACAACATTTACATATGAAGACTTTAGCCCAGCATATAGCACGTTGGCTTTATAAAACTGAGATTGCAGATTCGATACTCAGCGCTGACAAAGAAATTTTTTTCAGTCTTTTATACAATGTATATCTCTCTCATTCTCTCTACTGTAAAACATATCTTTCTTCTCTATCGCGTAACGAAATGAAGTAAATTGACCTTGAAATTTCACTCCTCAATATTCTCATTCAAATTTCGAAGCGCCGCCTAAGAAGTTTCACTTCAAAAAAATATACATAACCATCCCAAATAACAATATCAATGGAATCATCGAAAGAAAACGAATTCGCCATTTAAGCCCTTCAAAGGACATTGACCGAGATTCTTATAATAAATTTTTGTTTTGTGTGTTTTAAGAAATATTTGTACACAAATAATACAGAACTGGACCTACTTTAGGGTTTTACAATAGTACTGATATAGTGCTGAATTCAGACAGTTGTGTCTATCAAACTAATTGTCAGATTGTGAGCTATCAGTGTTATTTTTATTCAATAGTCCTTGAAATTTTAGCATGATAATTCAACAACTTCAACAACGTTACAAAATTTTAGAAATATGATTACAAAATTATGGATCATAGACCGCTATTCGCCGCACACAGGCCATCTGAGATCGCTTCTCATACAAAATTGTTGTGTATCGCTATTCGCAGAAGATGGAAAAATTTTAGAAATTTGTTGGATCAAAGGCTGCTATTCAACCATTTCAGACCGCTATTCATGCCGAATTCCCGTGTATAGCTATTTATACTAGTTCTAACAAAAAGCTCAAAGACCAGTCCCATTCACTAGTCCCATAGACAAGTCCCATATTGTAGTTCTATAGACTAGCCCCCAGAGAATTCTTCAATATTCATGTCCCATTAACTTGTACCAAAGCATAATGCTATAAGCTTCTTCTATAGGCTTGTCCTTTAGACTTTGCCCAAAGACAAGGTCCATAGACTAGGGCTTGCTATCCCGAGATATCGGAATTTTTCCAGTTCCAACAGTCCCGGTATAATAAGGCCTATAGTTCCGGAATTTCAGGGATCCGAGGATTGCCTTTAAATTCCTGAATTTTTTTGATTTTTAAAAACTTTTCCATAAACCTAGATGCAAAACAAGAATTAATAAAACCATTCCCTTCAATTAAGCAACCGTCTCCGAGAGATGTATCTCTTCTGCTGGAAATTTTGTGACGAAAATTCGGTAAAGCCCGGGAAATGACAACTTCGTTGCCTTAGAATTGTAACTTTTTTATGTTAGTATTTAAAAGAAAATAAGTATTTAATGAATTTTATTCGATTTTGTTTTATTTTTTTTTTTTTTTTTTGTGTTTGTAGTGTAAAATGCATTAAGAGTACCTTTATGTAATACTAGCGATACCTGTCGCGCGTTGCTGCACTCGGCAAGAATATTGAAAATAATAAGTACATAAGTTCAAAACTTTTATTATTCCCTTAGTCTAACACTACGCTCATGTTCCATTGTCCATTACAATTTCCCAGTAGCAGAACATCACTCCCAGGTGACAATTCCATTATGAGTTTCAATGTCCTGTGATTTTAACTTCCATAGTTATTCTGTATAGAAAATCGGGCCACGCCCCCTTTTACAATGCACGTACCAGTTTTCCAGTAGAAAGACTTTGGCAATTAGTAACTCCATACTGAGTTTTATTGACATACTACGTTTAGTTCTAAGGCTATTCAATATGAAAAATTTGACTTATGTGGTCGAAGCCATAACCCCTTTTCCTATGCCCGTCCCAGTTCTCTTGTAGAAATACATTCTCCATGCTGAGTTTGACTTGTTATGTGTTAGAATGTTATGTGACTTCTACTTCCAAAGCTATTCGATACCTAAATTTGAATTGTATCGGCAGTGCCACGCCCACTTTTCAAATGGTCACTCAATTTTGCCAGTCAAAGCACAACTGCCAGTCTGTCAATTTTGCCAGTCAAACCACAACTAAATAGTACCTTTTAATGAATTAAATTGATATGTGACTTATAGTTCGAGAGTTATACCTTAAATTTGGGCTGCTGAAAAAGTGCCACAGCCCTCGTCCAACGCCCATAAATTTTCACCAGTGGAACGGCACGTGAAAATTTCATTCGAATATCAAATTTCGATGCTGTGTGACCTATAATTCCAAAAATATTCGATATCACATATTCGCAGAAGGAAGTATCCAATTTGGTCCAGTCGTTTTCAAGTTTTAAGCAACCGAACAAACCAAGATAGATAAGAATATAGATAGATATACATATAGAAGAAAGGGGGAGCCCACAGCATATTTGTATAGCTCTCTCTCCATTTGTAGTACTGTTGCCAATAGTGACCATATGAACTAAAGTTCTAAATTTAGTCTGATCTAAGCCGTTTGAAATATAAAATTTTCATTAATTTGTGGGCAGTAAGAGGAGGTGTGGCAAAAATGTTCACATACAAACCATGGTACGCCCAATAAGAACACAACAAAGAAATTCTCAAGCAAATCGGACGCTCCGTTCTTGAGTTATGGAGTTACAAACACAAAACACGAATTTTTATATATATATATATATATATAGATATGGGAAAATCTTTAAAATATGTTTATGTTCAACCAGACCTAAAACCTCTACTATGTCTCGAGCCGAGTTTATTTTCACTGTTACACCGTGTTACTTACCAACTTGTTACTTTATTGTAAGATTGAGTGGAATTTTCCAATACAAGTGTCAAACACAAAATCTTTAAAACATTTTAAAAATATTTTGGTTGGCGGCCTCGGTAGTCGAGTTGGTAGCGTGCTTGACTGCCACCCCAGAGGTCCCGGGTTCGATTCCCGGCCAGGCCATGGTCCTTCGCTTTAAACCTTTCTTAATTTTCTTTCCTCATTTCTATTCAACTGAAATTAAAAATTCATCAATATTTACGACATGAAGCTGTTGTTGATGGTAGAGAAGTTTGTGGATGAGATTGCCTTTTAACTTGAATTGACTGAGGTAAGGGCATAACACTTGCCTCTGATTCAAAATTCACATGTTTCTTCGGCTTTCCACCACGCTTAGAACATCCTACACCTGTTTCAATTGATGGACCTTTCCTTCCCACTAATCTATCACCCCATTTCGAACCAAGGCAGACTTGACTGAAAAGGTATTCCACCTGAAATCCTTGGTTCAAAGCTAAAAAAAAAAAAAAAAAAAATAAATAAAACGAAACAAATATCAAACATAACTCCAGTGATATGTTTACGGATCAGTATGTTACTGTGAAGAATAAACAATGAAATGTGTTATTCTACAAATTCCCTTAGATTCAAAAAATTTTCTTCAAAATCGGAATTGAATGGTTTTTTATCCCATCACTATTTGTTACACTCCATAATTCTGTGTAATTTTATGTTATAATTGGAAATTATATCAATATTATAATAAATTTTTTATTGCAATAAATTAACTTTTTTAAAGTCTTCTGCGCTGCATGCAGCTATAAAGAGGTTACATAAAATGTCTTAAAATTATCTATGTTGCTAATTCCCGCTCGAAATGTATAGATAGGTTTTTGAGGTTACGCTTATTTCTTAAGTTAAAAAAGAGTCTTAAGATTACTTCAATGTTCAATGGACCATTTAAGAGTACTGTATGGGTTTTCCCCAAGAATGATAGAAACCAGATTACGCGTTCCGCAAATGAGAGAGAGAGAGAGCATGACGTCACAAGTGATATTATCAGACTTTGGAATAATTTTACTCCCATACCCACTCCTTAATATTTTTTTCTTATTTTTATCATTTGTATATGGACCTCCTTAACCCATTTTGTCAGTCTCGAATAGTTTAGGAGATAAAAATCTTGAAAGTTTAAAAAATTCATATTTTTTGTATACAAAAATATTCATATTTTTATACAGAAGAGAAAGAGCATATTTTTCTTTACTTTTCCGAAAGAATTTATTTTCAATTTCGTCAATTTGCCTAAGCAATCGCATATTTGATAAGTTTTTGTCAAGCAGAAGTGCCGAGTGACGTCATGCACTCAGTTGAGAAAGAGAGCATTAAATAACGGGACTGCGGAACACATAATCTTGTTTCTATCATTCTTGGGTTTTCCCCAAAATCAATTTATATGGTAGCTTCTCAGTTTTCCAAAGAGTCATGTTTCCTGATAAATTTCCAGTTTTATCCAAATAGTCAAGAAAGATACGCAAACCTGCAAGATATAAGAGTTATGAAATTCATTCAAATTTCCCACAATAAAATAAACAAGAAATTGTGTTCATTGCAATGCAGCATTTGTTGTTTTTGTAGTTGCTTTTAAAGTGACGTATATTACATGCGTTTAAAAAATAACACAAGGTTAAGCGGTGCAGTGCCGTCGTTAAAAAGATGAAGCGAATAAGAAAAAGGCTTATGTTTGGTTCAACTATTTTTGAAGACTTTCAAGTAGGTATGATATATGTTTTTGAAGTGAAACTTCTTAGGCGGCGCTTCGAAATTTGAATGAGAATATTGAGGAGTGAAATTTCAAGGTCAATTTACTTCATTTCGTTACACGATAGAGAAGAAAGATATGTTGTACAGTAGATAGAATGAGAGAGATATACATTGTATAAAAGACTGAAAAAAATTTCTTTGTCAGCGCTGAGTATCGAACCTGCAATCTCAGTTTTATAAAGCCAACGTGCTATATGCTGGGCTAAGGTTTTCATACGTAAACAAAGGAAATTTTGTCTACATACCAATTAATCAAACTACTTTTGCTGTAGATGCCCAGCGGGAAAATAAACAGCGCTCCTAGCGGGAAAATATAACAGCCTTATTCATAAACACATTTTAGAGGCAATGTAACTTTAAACAAGAAAACGCTATTCATAAACATTTTCGCAACCATGTTTTTTGTTTGTCTTTTCGTTTAATATCAAAGACATGCTCCATATGCGCCCTTTGCAGCATTTTTTTTATGTGGCGGCCATTGCAAATCCATTGGAATTCTTAATTTTTGTAGAGATTTTCTTTAGTTCAGACACAAACCTTACAAACATGAGCAGCGAATGAAAAAATGTTTATGAATAAAGCCCAAGAATGATAGAAAAATAGATTGCGCAGATAGTAAAAATAATTTTCTACGATCTGCGCATCTACGTTACGATAGACTTACGATATGAGCTTACGATATGGCTTTCTGTCAAGTCTTGTTAAAAATGTGAACAAATATGAAACAATGGCAAAAGATTCAAGAAACAAACTTGGTCTAGCGTGACGTCATGATCGTAAAAAATACTTTGTTCGTAGCTAGAAATGTCAAAATGAAAAGTAAACAACATAACGGACCTGCGCAATGCGTAATCTATTTTTCTATCATTCTTGAATAAAGCGTAGTATGCTGTAGAAACGAAAATTTCTTAGCATTTAATTCTACACCCGAACTATTAGTGTAGAGTCAAAAATGTTTGTATGGAGAAAAAAGTAACTACAGTACGACCTTGCTCAATGCAACTAATAGAAATTCGGGCAATTGACATAGTTAACGTTGAAGAAACGCAATTAAACTTCTAAACATAAAGCTTTATGTCTCTGAATCTTAGATATTGTGGGTTAATGCACTTTGTATCCTTAAATATTGTTTGAATAGATTTTTCATTAAAAATGTATTTTACAAGCAAAGAAGAACTGAAAGAATATAAGATAAAAGTTTATGCAAGTTTACGCAAATGCAAGTTGCGATAATTGTGCAATTCTTTTTTTTTAATGTTGCGTTTACTGACAATGAGTAAACGATATACAGCCGTATTCAATAGATATCCTTAAACAACCGTTCGAAGCTTGTTTAGTTACGCATTGTTTGAGGCTTTACGCAGCCTCAAGTTGTTATTCATAAACATTTTTTCATTCGCTGCTTAAAATATACACATTCAATAGTATGTTTAGTTTTTTTTATTAAAAAAAAAATTAATATTAAGGAAGATACAGCACTTTTTTTAGAGCGCTCTATGAAAAAGGTGAAATGCGGTGACCAAGATTGCTCCTCCTAAATTCATCTGAAACTAAAAAATTAATAATATTATTAAACTAGATACTTAAAACTCGTACTTGTCATAGCCGGACTTCCTAACGTAAAGTAACGATTTTCGACAAAAATTCGTCATTATTTTGCCTCCCACAAACAAAGTAAACAATAACTAATGAATTAAGCTACGAAAAATAAATCCTATGACAAGTACGAGATTATTGTGAATAAAATAAGCCTGCGAAAAAATCAAAACGATCGGTTCACTGAGTTTCGAGAAATCTTAGCCTAATAGCCTTATTATATAATATAAGATTATATAAAATCTTAACTAATATTTTATTAGAATACTAACGTTGGTATGTATATCCTTAATTCAATATATGAATATAACCTCTATGAATTTTGCTCATATTACACATATTAAATTATTATTCATAATATTGCGATATAAAATTATATAGAAACCCAAATTCATGAAGTATATGCTGTCGCCCATGACGCCAACTTGACACTGTGCGCAAGAAAAGTTGGAATAAGATCTTTCAATATATAACTATTTTATACATATCTTAGTTATATAATTTTATATCGAACTATTTACTATTAATAATAGTAAGTATAATGTGTGTGTGAAAGTTTTAGTTATCTTTTCACATTTAAAGTTTTGAACAAAAAAGTATTTATAAGGCTTAATTTTTTTAAAGCAAAAATAATAACTAAAATTTGTCCCATAGTTTTTGAGTACAAAATAACCGGTAATTTTTGATTTTTAGTTTTTAAGGCAGAAATAAAAATGAAAGTTAAGATCAAGTTTACAGTTGAGGTAGATTTATTGTTGTGACATTGTTCTGTGAAAGTCCTTATTAATATGCCAAAAAAAATTTTTGAAAAACAAATTTATAAATGCACCTGAAGCTCCCATTGCCAAAAAAATCGCTCATTGTAGTTATGTAAAATAAAAAAATCCCTTTTTAAAAAATTATTTTTTTAATATGCGGAATATGCAACACTTGATTTTCTCACGATCATACTCTCGCTCTCAAACTTTCAATAAAGCTACGCTTTGAGTTTTCTCCCTAGTGCAGCGATGGGTTCTATTCCAGATAGAACTCTACGCCACGTTACGTTGCGTAGCTTTACTATTGCATAATCGAGCCTTTACACTAAAATCGTTCTTATTCTAGAAAAGAAAGAGTGTATACAAAGAAGAAGTTTCACTTCTTTACTGTATACACGGTATACTGTATCTTTTTTTTTTTTTTTGTTTTTGTAGGAAAAATTGTAAACAGATGTAACATATATTCGATTAATTGGTAAATATGCTCTGTAGAGAAAATTTGAGAAATTTAAATCGAAGTTTGAAACAAATTTTTTTACCACTTTTTTTGTGTTTTGTGCCTTTTTTCAAGGTCATTTAAAATTACAACTTTTCAACAAAACAAATATGGATGCGTTTAGGGCACGATGGGTGGGCCCTAAGCATTAATGAAAGCTATGGTAGTGAAATGGGGCAAAGATATAATTTCCACCAAATAAGACAACAGAAAAATATGTGGGCGAAATAAAACTATACTAAAAAAATAAATAAAACTAACTAGAAAACTACATCTGACTATGTAATATTATTCGTGATTTAAAATACAACAACAAACCCAAGTAAAACAAGACATATCAGCTAGTTTTAAATAAAATTTAAAAATACTCAACTGTTTTAAGTACACTAAAGGCTGTCCCAAAAGTCACTGATATTTTAAAATTTTAATGAAATGAATTACTGATCAATAAAATCAATTTTTTCCAAAATAATAAGGTTCTGACAATGGACTCTGATAGAGGGGATGAAAAAAACAAATATACGTGTATCGGCGTTTTCAAAGTTTACGTATGAGTCTTATTTTAGGGGGGATTTAAGTTTCCCTCTTTTTGAACATTCTAATAGTGTATCGGCATTAAAAATCATGTTATCCTTACATTTTGGGTATGGGATGTGTTCTGATGTAAAATACTACGAGGAATATTTTTGTAAAACATTTTAACCACCTAAGTTCTCATTTTATTGGTCTTTTTTGACCCTTTTATGACAAAAGGGAAAAAAGACCCATAAAACAAGGATATAATGGGTTAAAATTTCCCACAAATAAATTTGTGATAGAAGTGTACAATAAGTTTTTGAATACTTTAAAGCTGAAAAGTCAACTTAAATGGCAGAAATAAGTCAAAACTTAAAATGTATGTAAGAGTTAATCCCTCCTAAAATAAGACTCATACGTAAACTTTCAAAACGCCTATACACGTATATTTTTATTTCGTCCCCTCTATAAGAATCCATTGTCGTTATTTTGGAAAAAAAATTGATATTGTTATTCAGTATAAGTGAAGAATTCAATAAATAATATGTTTGAAAGTTGCTTAACATTTTAAATTCTTAAATTTGAACAGAAAATATAAGAAACCTAAAATTTTTATTATTTACTTTTATAAAATCTCTTGCCTGGCTTGAGTCATTCTAATAATCACTGGAAAATAAATACTCGCGCCGCTACTGAATACATTTTTAATATAACCTGAGAGTAATTTTCGCTGCGAGTAAAGTAGATCAGAGCTTAAAAGTAGTTGCGCATTCCCAGAGACAACAAGAGAGAAAGAGAGAGAGCAACAAATAAAATGTTGTTAAGGCCATACATCACTTAAGACACTTGAAAAATATATGTTTGGTGATTATATGGGAAATTATGGGTTTGTGTATTTGTAAAACATAACTTAAAAAATAAAAAACATAAATAACTGGTCATTTCAGCCCTTGAAAGGATTTTGACCTAGCTTCTTATGATCAATTGTGTTGTGCGTGTTGTTAAGTTTGTACACAATTGACCGAGAACCGGACCTACAGGTTTAACGCCGACTCCGAACGGCGATGAACGGAATGTTCTTCTTCTCAAGAAGCTTTAAATGGCATCTTGATTACTCTCTGAGGTTTTCCATTGTCTGCAGAGGGGTGGCGGCCGTACAGAAAAAATATTTTATTTCAAATAACATTCAGTCGTTGCTGGGATTCGAACTCGGGTCTCCAAGTTCGTTGACATAGAGGCCACGCACTTTAACCAACAACGCCGGACGCCACACATTACTTAGTGTTATAAAAAAAAATAACCATATGCAATATAATGTATAATGGCTGCTCCAGAAGTATTTGTATAGAGTATTCTCTAACACATAACATTTGCAATTTATCATTGTATAAATTTCTTGATAGTTTATTGGTGAAGCTACTGTTAAAATTTCATGTCGATCGGTCAAAAATTGGCTGACCTGAGCGTTTCGCAGTTTTAAACCAATTTTTTTTTTTTTTTTTTTAACGGTTTTATATTTAAAAAGTGAACGTTAGGTGTCAAGAGCCTTCAAAAAATAACCGAAAAATAAATCATTACAATGCTCTTAATGCATTCTTATAACTTTCTTGGGATGTTAAGCCCCTTAAGTCTACCAACTTCATATGGTGAAGATTGAGAGTACCACAGATTGAGATGAAAAGCTTAAATATTCCACTCACTGACGTGGAATAACATGTGGAGAATTTATGTTATTTGTTAGTCTGTGTCAGTCTATTGTTTATTTCAATACGTCATCTGGCTGTCATGCACACTTGCATTTTTACGCAATATAAAAAAAAAAACCGGTAACTTGACGTCTCGCCGCAAAATAGCTGTTGGCAAAAGCTGTCTACAAGAAAAACAAACCTTTCTGCTTACAACTTAAAATTATGCTGCACCGTATAAACTCTGACGACGTCAGACTTAATTGACGTATCTTGGCCAATGTAGCAACCATATTAACACGGGTTAACTCGCTTAACTGACCTACTGCAACAGCTTTGGCAGCACAAAGCTCTCAAATTGGCAGTAAGAGAGCGCCATGAAGTTTGTGACTTTGTTTCTGGTTTGCTGATCGCACTAGACTAAAACTCTCCGAATAAGTCTCCAGTTGTTGTAAAGCACAGCTGATGTTTTGTGCTTGAATAGAAATATTGACTACGAACATTTTATTTAACGTTGATTTCTTAATACATGCGCTCTGTTGTTATTGTTGTTGGTCATGTTGTTATTGTTGGCTTATTGATCGCGTAATGTTAGTTGTTGGTTTTAAGTGGTTTTTTTTTTGTTTGGTGCTCACTTTTATGTAGCTTAGCTTAGTTCTCGGTTTTTGGTGGAGGCGATCGTGCGCGTTTTTGGGTTGAATTTAGGAGGAAAAAAAAAAATTAAGCGCCATCTAAAATTGTGGTGCAAAATATTAATTCAGAGAAAATAATAATTGTTCTCAGTAAAAATTAAAGTTATTATAAAATTAATCATCAAAAAGTGTACCTGATATAAATTGAAGAGTGAGTTCTAGTGATAAAGTGAATAACCTAAGAACAACAAAACGAGAATAATTTGCTTCATTATCCTGGGTTAAAGAAAATGGGAATAAGTTTAAATTTAAAAAAGTAGGTAGTTTTAAAGATATTATGGAATACTTTTTAGCACTTGAAGAAATGGTGCCTTAGAGGGAAAGTGCTAAGAGTTTTCCATTTGTTTGATTGAACAGAGCGAAAGAAATGGATAAAAAGTTTTATAGGAAATATTGATAAATATTGCTTTTGTCACATTACCCTCCATAAGTACCGTGCAGTCTGTGTAAAAAAACATGTTAGTTGTGATTGATTAATTTTTTTTTTTAACCAGTTATAATGAATGTTTAAAAAAACGATGTGATTAAACAAAATATTCAGAAACATATGGAGAAAATCTTAAATTTTAGTGCTGAGAGAAAATAAGTGTCATAACCTCCGCAAGTTTTCTTCAGTACCTTGTTTTTATTTTTGATTATTCTTTTGATTGTTTTTTTTTTTTTGTTTTTTTTTTAAAGTAGTTATCATTCCATTAAATCATAATAAATAATATAAGATAATTAAAAGGTGTGTTACTCATTGATATTAACCTAATTTTGAAAATGACTTTTTGGTGATGTTTAGGTTTCATGAAGCATTATTACAACCAAACTAGCCCACGAGAATGCGTAACTGATCTGTCATGTTTTCAGTAGAACATATTTTAAACGACTGTCCAAGATCTAAAACCAACACTATGGCACTAGATTGCAGCAAAAAAGATACCATCAATATAATCAATGAAGCTTTGGCAAACATAATTTATTTCATTAAGACATATAAAAAATATAGTTTATACACATAAATATTGCATATTTGAAGCAAAATGGCCTATGTTGCCCAAAACCTTAAGGCATATTTTGTAAATTTATTTATTCAAATAAATAAATAAATGTTTCATGAAATGTTAAATTTTACGTATGAATCCATTTACGGAAATTGACTCAAACGATTACAAAAAGATTTATTCAGCATTAATTGGAAATTTAAAAAAAATTTAAAATATTAAAAAAAAATAAATATTTATGTTTCGAAATCAAAAAAAAAATAATTTCTTTAATTACACATTAATAAGAAAATAAATAATGTGGTTTTTATAATGTTGAACTTCTTGGCTTATTCTTGGCTGTATAAAAATACGGACTTAAGAAAAGAAACGAAAAAAAAAACAACTTATAACCAAGAGTCCTTTTAAGGTGAATCGAAAATATTTTTTTTTGCTTACACTCATATTCTGGGAGCTTGTTCAAATAGATCCTAAGTCCAAAAGGATATTGAAATCGGTGTAACTGTCTGCCAGCGATTTTGATTTGAAAAAAAAAAATCACTTTTTCGTCAAAAATCAACGGTTTTTTCGCCGCAAAGCTGAAATAACTACCCAAAAGTAAGGTGCAAATTAAAGGCATCTGGGGACACAAAATTGTGAATAGGAAGATTGTTTAATTCGAGAATTTTTTTAATTGCAAAAGTGTTCAGATTCCAATAAAAATTTTGGAATGTAAGATCTATTTGAATTCAACTTCCAGAATATGAGTATCAAAAAAAATTTTTTATTACGCCTGAAAAAAATTATCGACCTTAATATCTTAATCTTGATCGAAATGAAGTTACTTTCTTGATTCTCCTTGATCACTCGAAAGCTTTCGACACGGTCGATCACCAAATTTTATGTTCAAAATTGTCGAACATGTTTAATTTTTGCGCAACTGCTACCCGACTAATGAGCTCATATCTTGCTAATAGAAAACAAGCAGTGAAAATCGGCCGCGCGACCTCAAATTTTTTAAGCGTGAACCGTGGCGTACCTCAGGGATCTATAATGGGTCCGCTTTTATTCTCGGTCTACATTAATGACTTACCTTCTGTTCTATACCGTTGTGGCATCCAAATGTACGCTGATGATGTGCAATTGTATACTAGCTGTCGCAAATCTGATATTCACTCATGTGTTGCAAGTTTGAACGAAAATTTGCGTAAAATTAATGATTGGGCATCTGCTAATGGTTTATGCCTCAACCCTAATAAGTCGAAATGTCTAGTTATTGCCAGAAAACCAAATCTCAGCTCGACCCTACCGAAAGTCATACTAAATGGAACATGTATTGAAGTTGTAAAATCAGCAAAAAATCTGGGTATCACCTTCAATAATACTTTGGATTGGACGAATCACGTCAATATTACTGTAGGAAAAATATATGGCATGCTACGTAGTCTGTGGGCTACACAATATTTTATCCCCTTTAACATAAGAATGCTACTGGCAAAAACGTATCTCGTCCCCACTTTACTGTACGGATCTGAAATTTTCGCTTGCTGTGATGCTACAAGTAAACGCAAGCTGAACGTTGCTTATAACAATATCGCTCGTTATGTCTTTGGACTTAAAAGAACAGACCGCATATCACAGTACACAAAACAAATATTCAGTATGTCTTTTGACCAGGTTTTGAACATGAGGGCGTTAGTGTTTTTGCATAAAATTATCGTTACTAAGGAACCTCTTTATTTATACGAAAAATTAAAATTTCTAAGATCGCAGCGTGGTAACAATTTAGTTCAACCTAGGCATGCCTGCTTAGCGTCGGAACGGCAGTTCTTCGTTAATTCAATACGTCTTTGGAACTCGCTTCCATCCTATTTACAGCGTATTTGCAATGCAAGTGTGTTTAAATCTAAGCTATCAGATTATTTGTCTTCTCTTTAACAAGCTATTCTCTTTTCCTCTTTATAATATATTAATTGTATTTTCTACTTCATTGACTTCTTAATTTTTTTTTTTTTTTTTTCCTTTATTAATATTTTTCATAAATTCAAATTAATATCTTTGTTTCAATTTTACCAAATTGTTAATGGTTTTTTTAAATTCAAATTTGTAATTTTAATTTTTAATTTTTTATATAAAATTATGTTTAACATCTGACATTCAGTTGATTTTATCGCCAAATATGTTATCGGCGCTTAACTATAAGTTTATTCTTGTAAGCGCTCAAATTATATTAAGTTAAATAAATAAAATAAATAAATAAATAAATAAATAAATATATATGTATGTTATAAGATCGTGGAATCCACTACCTCATCGTATTAACCCTAGTTCGGCCGATGTAATTTATACTCATTTAGTCATTTAGTTACGCCGGTGACTGTGTTATTTTTCTTTTCTTTATTTTCTCTATTCTTTTTTTCTCGGCTTTATTCAACCTTTCTCTCATTCGACATCTGTATCCTATTTCTAAAGTCAGTATATCTTTTTTTTTTTCTTATTGTGTAAATTTTAAAATCTAAAATATATTTGAGAAAAATCAAATTCAATTGAAAAAATTTTCCGTGTTAGCAGGGTTTCTGTGTGAGCAGATTAATAAAGGATTTATACCTAAACACCATGTTAAATATTAAATTTACATATCCCACAATCAATTTTCATATGACAAAAAGTTAAAGGCTACGATTAAAAAACCAGACTTTTTTTTTTTTATTTGAGATTGTCAGTGGTCCATATTAAGCGTATAAAATGGTAAATTAAATGTTTTGCTCAGGAGCTTATAAAAAAAAAAAATTATTTATAAATGACAAGAAGACAAAAACAAAAAAAAAAAAAATAGAATTAAAATAATTTATTTATATAAACTGAAGTTGAAGTCTTCAAATTTGAAATGCAATATTTTTTTGCCATAAATAAAAACCAAAAAATATATGACTTGGATTGGATCAACAGTATTGCTGTATAAAGTTTAAAGCCACGTTCCATACAGTTGATCATATTAAAAGTACTCTAGAACCAGTGGCGGGTATATTATACAGCAAGTACACTATAAAAGGAGCATTCCTGTTTGCAAATAATTGAATTTTTCAAACTTCTGTTTCTTATTTTATTTTTATTTTAAAGTATAAATGTACAGCCGGATACAAATATTGTTGCCTATGTAGTCGAATAGGTAGCGCACTTGATTACCACTCCAGGGATGCCAGGTTCGAATACCGACTTGCCCATGATCCTATGCTTCAACCATTCTAATTTCTCCCCTCATTTCTAATATAAAAAGTTAATTTCTGCGATGAAGCATTTTTTTTTTTAAATATTTTGAATTTTTTATATATTTAACAATATTTTTTTTAAATACTTCGAAATAATTTTATATATTCTTAACAATTTTTTTTTTTTTAAGAAAAAATTGAATTATTTATAAATGGTTTTACAACGGGTTAAAACCGGTTTCCGGAATTTTTGAAATCCTCTCATATACCATGTGAACCATGATACAATTATAAGGTAAGCGCAGTAGAAACGCGCTCTCTATGACTATAAATCAACAACAAAACAATAAAAAACGCGTAGGTATTATGTCAAAATACAACACAAAGTGATACAATTAATTGGCTACTAAACAATCAAATCAAGTAGTCTTAAAATTACCCTTCGCGTGACACATGTGGTCTTTCGTGTCCAAAGGTTTTTTATTTTGACTGTAGTTTTTTTGCGGGTGTATAGAAGTGGCTAGGAGTCACGCGGAAAAAACTTTAGGACTGTAATGACCTGCTGACAAGAGTTGAGCAGTCTGCTTTTAAATGTATTGTTATGCGGAGCCATTGAAATATTTTTCCGGACACAAAAGATCCCATGTATTACGGCAAGTAAGTAAAAAGGACATGAAAAAAATGATTACTTATTTTTTCTTATTAAGAGTATTCATGCAAAATCCCCGTTTGCAAAAAGCATCGCTTGAATTTGTACCTTCAATGTGTAGCAAGTGAATATTGGTTTTAATATTTTTTAATGTAAAACTCATTTTTACGTTTAATTTTTGAGTATTTTAACAATAACCTATCAAGTGAACGAAAACTACCATTTTCGAATTCATTTATGAACCTTTCCGGGTAGAAACGTTCAATTTTGGCACTCATAAACGAACCTTTTTTGTATCATTTGTCGGACTAAAATGCCTCTTAAAAATGTACCTCATTTTGTTCAGAAATGATATAAAAAAGGAATCATATATTGTAGGTTTTTATTTTTTTCTTCAGAAATGAGTTAAAAAAGAACCATAGAAAGTTATTTTCAGCACTCGGACATGAATTCTTTTTGAATCAATCGCCGGACGAAAATGTCTTTCGAAAACGAACCTTTTTTTGTTCAGAAATGAGTTAAAAAAATATTAATTTTGAATTATAAATTTTATTATTGCATAATATTTATTATTACATATCGATAATAATCACAAAAAATGGCTTGTATATTAGAAATTGCTTCTACTGATATGATAAAAAAAATTATTATTTTTTTAACTCATTTAAGGATGCAAAAAAGAAACATTTATGATTTATTTCCAAACACATTTATGAATAGAAGTCGTTCATTTACGAGGACTTTGTACCTATTAAAATGATAAAAAAAAAAAAATATTTTTCGATTCAAAATAAGTTACTTCTGAATTTCACAAAAGAAGTACAGTTTTTATTTATGGGAAAAGATTTCACGAATTGAATCTTCTATAGCAAGCACATTTAAACGACAAAATAAAAAATCAAAAATTAAAAAAAAATTCTACCCGAAAACGTTCGCAAAACTCTCACCTTACGCAAAACCTTCGCATGTGGTTCAATGGGTAAATGAACAGTAATATATTAAGGTATTAAAATTTTCTGTTTTTTATCAATTATTACTTTTTATTTTTATATCCCGTGGGAGTTTTTGAGTTATCTTTTTTATACAGAAAGTAAAGGTTTTTTTAGCCAGGTTTGTAAAAAAAGCCAAATAGCAACATTTAATAATTTTTATATATTTTATGATGAATTTATTTTTTAACATATGACTCTTTGAATATCAAGAGTATATTTTATATGTATATAAAATAATGCATATACATTTTTTGCATTTTTTTACTCCATTTTTACCCTTTTAAACATGGTTGGACACGAAAGATTTCATGTGTCACTCCGAGTAACTAAAAAACCATGTGTCACGCAAAAGATTAAAAGTTATCTCTTATTTGTTTCGTGAAAAGCTAACATGCAATTAATACTATAATATAACCTTAAAAGTGACTCATTTTATTAAATTTTTAGGGTTTTTTCTTACTTTTCTTACATTTTTCTACATTAAATCCAGGTACTCAATTGATTTATATGGTTAAAAATAAATTATACATCTGTCGGGCTGAACGAGTAAAAGTTAATTGCCAATAGTGACATTATACCTTTGCCAATGTTTTGATTGGCTTTGCTCTCTTGTTTTTTTTTTTATCTAAATTGGGCCTACCTTATAATTTTAATATGATATGAACCTCAAAATCATTTCAAACATTTCAAGAAAAAAAAAAAAATAAAAAAATTAAGATTGGATTGGATTATCAGAGTCTGACAGAAAATTTTAACTATTTTTGAACTGTCTTCAAGGTTCTTTAAGAAGTTGAACTTTGTATCATTTTAAGTCAAAAATTACAAAACAATTTAATGAAACCTAGTTAATTCTTTGTATAAACTTATCTTGTACGAAGAGCTAATCATTTGAATACAACAACAATAACCAAATTTGTCAAAAAAAAAAAAACAAATATCAACAGCCAAAACACGAAAATGAACAGGCAGATACAGAGTAAATAAACAAAAATAACCGAAAAGCAAACGGCAGAGAGTTTAAAACTCATGACCTTGACTTTCTTAAGATACTTATGGCCACTGGAAGTTAGACTTCGATAATCCAAAAATTGACAAAAAAAAAAGTATTTTACCAAAATTTGTCTAGCGTTTCAATTTCAAAGTCAATTTGTTTTTATAATCAGATAGATAGATAAAAAAAACAAAAAAATTTAAATTGGGCAATGCTGAGAAAAAACATTGATGGCTGTTTATGTGAATGACATTAAAAACAATGGATATATATTTTGGCTGCCCAATTTTGGTGACATTTATATGTACCTTTTTAGGCGAAGCTGGCATATTATTTCTTACGCTTTGCTTACTTTAGAACAAGTTAATTGCTAACTGTTGTCTCAAATTGAATACGTTTTTGTTGTTGTTTGCACGAACTTAGTTGTTGCGCCGTGATAACAGCTAATGTTAAGTCAGTCATTTTAGCGCATGTTTTTAACAAAAACTGTTGCCACACATCTTTACTTGAGCATGCCAATGAGCTTTAAATATATATATCCCCGAAAATTCATTTAAACAAGTACGATTTTAAGTTATCTGCTGCACGTCCAGTTTTAACGGTTTTAACGAATCAAAAAATGAAATAGCATGTCTGAGGCATAAAGTTAGTCTGACAGACATGAAGGTGTTTTGACTGGTTGTGTTTAACAGGTGTTAAACACAATTTGGCGGTCATTGATTAAGACTTTTTATATTATTTTAATTCTAAAATTTTAAAGTTGCGTGCCGCATCATTCGTGCGTCAGTCACATGTGATCTATTAATAGATTTAAAATTGTTATGTTATGCCGTAGAAACACTTAATACAAAATATTATCCCAACTGAACATGAAAACTTTATAGTTTAGTTTTCTCAACTATGTTTGCATTACTTTTAATGTTTTATCTCTAGTTTGTCCAACCTAGACTTACTTACTAACACCATCCTTGCAGCTGCATCTTGCTTGTTGAGTCTAACGTGTAATTAACTTGCTTGCTAAGTCAGCTAATCAACCATCGTTTATTCACCTCCGCTCCAGCCCCTTCAGCTAACTTTAACACATGCCTTTCATTACAGTTGTTGTTCTTATTCTTCTTCTTATTTTTCTTCTTGTATACTTGTGCTGGTGCTTGAAAAGTTTCTGAAGTCATGCTTCAACCCCGCCTTAAGTTGTAGCAACTTAACTGGCTGGCATTACAACGTTTTGCTGTGCAATCGTTCGTGCTGCACGACTGCTTCTTATGCTGCTTTGTTTGTTGCATGCGTGCAATTTTGTTACTTTTGATGCAAAGTTGCTGCTGTCATGTTGCAACATTAACAATTTTATTAGCAATAATTTTAAGCTAAGCAAACGATTTGCTTTTATTGTAGAATGTACTCAGTTAATTAAATGTGTATCAGTAGCATCCCAATTTGACTATGTGACTGCTATTTTGTCTCTCATTATATTGGGTTGCAACTTGTTGTTACAAGTTTGTAACTCATAGTTGTTGTTTGCGAAAAGTGATGTTTTTATATATATTAGACCACATTACCTTATAGGAAAAAAAAGTACGCCGCACTCCACCTAATCTGAAGTATTTTTAAAAGAAAATTTCGATATATTGTAATTTTTTTTTTTTTACCGATCGTAGGGGTCGCGCATTGAAGTTTTTTCTTCATATCTTCGGCAGGTACAGTCCGATCATACAGAATGATATATCAATATTTTTATTTCTAGGAGTTCGACTTTTTTGCTGTAAAGGTCATTTGGGTCAAGCACTTCGTTCTAATACTTACCCACCAGACCCCGGTTTCTACCATTCCAAGTTCAAAAATTAAAGTTCGCAAAAAATCATTTAACTCTTCCGAAAAAGTATACCGACTATTCCAGTGGTACTACTTAAAAAATTTTTTTTTTTTTTTTTTTTTTTTGCCGAACGTCTTTTACATTTTTCGTCATATCTTTGACATTTACAGTCCCATCTTAAGGAATGATCGATATTTTTGTTTGAAGGAGTTCAAATTTTATTTTCTCTAAAGATCATTGGGCTCAAATACCTCTTTCTAGAACTTACCAGGTATCAACTTTGAAGATTTTTCTACCTTCTGCATATGCAGTCCGATCTTATATCTGCTAATAATGAAAAGTGTCAGAAATATTTGATGATATTAATTTATAAATTTTATTTAAAAAAAGTCAATATATTAAATCAAGTGCTTAAAACATTTATTTATGAATGTAAAAAATTTGGGTTTTGATATCATCTTTTGATATATACACGGAGAGAAATAATATTCTCATATTAAGTAAATATTTTGCTTGTCCTAAGAAATTTAAAATTAACCTAGCAGAAAAGTGGACCAAATTTGAAATAGTTCTGAACTAGTTCCAAAAAGGACCAGTACTAGTTCCACTACAATACCCTTTAACATTGAACGAACTGACGCTTTTTGCGGGTTGATGTCATAGGAAAAGACAATTGTCCCCAGAAACACTCCTTTTTCCCCATATTTGAACTAGTTGCATTAGGAACATTTTTAAACTGGTTGCTTTCGCAGTAGCCTGAAAGTGGTTCTTTTTTAACTAGTTTTAAAGTGAACATATTAAAAGTGTAAAAATTTAGTGCAACAGATGATCCTAAAGATCTCATTTGTACCATCTTTTCCATTCACATTCCAGAAAACATTTTGTCTATAAACATTTTTTTTTTTTTTTTTTTTCTTGTGCGCAGCAAATTTTAAAAAGTAGCCAGAACGCGTTTATTTTTTTCAGCAATACTTTTGAAAACAAAAGCAAAGATAACTGTTCTACACTGAACGCCTTTTGTACTTTTTCAGAGCTACTGCGAACTGCGCTAGAAATGAACTAGTTCACTTTTTCAATTGACTCCAAAATAACTGCTGGGAAGTCTCATTTGCTCAAATCAACCACAAAAAATTAAAATTAAGACAAAAAAATTATGATGAGCATTTATTTCTAAAATATACTAAAATAAATGATTGTTTAAAACAAGATTAAAAAAGTTACTTTAGCTGCGTTCGATTCGCCAGTGCTCAACTCAATTACGAAAAAAACGGCTACTCACTTAGCTGTTACTTACTGCATAGTTGGCCACACTTTTGTTTTTACAGACCACATAAAGTCTGCCAATAAATTAATTTTGTTTTTGTACTCACACCACATTTTGACAGAATCTATTACATTTACCTTATTCCGTACACAAACCAACTAAAAAATAAGAACTTGGCAACGCAACTTTACTCAACTCAACTGATAATTGACCTACTCTAAACTCAACTAGCTGTCGACTTTGTTGTTGTTTTCCATACAAATTTTGAAATAAGCGACATGAATTGAGTATAGGCTGGCGAATCGAACGCAGCTTTTATCTAGAACAGTCATAAACAGGAAAATAAATGGCAGGTGTGCCAATGTTTTTTTTTTTTAAAACAAACACAAAATCGTCCTCATTATTGCTTTTGCTCATCGTAACAAAAAAAAAAAAAAAAAATTACTCTCCGACAAGACTAAATTTCTAATTTTTTATGTTACAAAATTGATGTGCAAAACAAAAACAAATCTCATGTGTGCCTTTGTGTTACAGAAGTAATGGGACAATCATCTCAATCTCAGCCTCGTCGAGTGAGGCTTTGTTTTTGTTGCCTTTGCAATAGTTGTTATTAAAGCGAGTTAAAAATTTGGTGAACGTCGGTTTTGTTGTTGTTTTTTGTACGTGTTGTTGTTTTTACAAATGTGCAAATACAAATTTGATAAAATAAAACAAATTTGTAGCTGGGCCAACTGGGCCAGTTGTGCTTCTTTAAGCTCATGTCTGATCTAGAACAGTGGTGATCAACGGACGGTTCAAACAACAACAAAGAGAGCTTTCCGAGTGCACAGCCTTACACTGAAACAAGAAGTTGTAAAAGCTCTCGCAACATTTGGTCAAGACTTATCGAGTCAATATAATGGTTTCGTTTTTATTCTTTTTTTTTTTTTTGTTTTTCGCTATTATAACATATAAAAGATCAAAAAGAGGTAAAGTGATGAATAGAACGCATTAATATTTTTCCTGAAACATTACAAAATATTTACGTACATTCATAAAAAGAAAACAGCGGAGTGACATCCCTACCGCCTGAACTCTCAAAGTAGGCTTGGGTAGTTCATGAACGAACTAGTTCAATTGAACGATTCTCACTCATAAACTATGTGATCTAGTTCAGTGTTTCTCGTTCTTTTAGTTCTTTTAGTTCATTTTAGTTCAATTGATATTGCAGCGAGTAGGAACAAAACGAACGAGAGCAAAAGCACAATACACGATGTCCGCGGACTATGGGAAACCATGCAGTGAGCACCACTGATCTAGAACCTGGCTCAAGACTTGAATCAAGAAAATATTTTATTAATTACTTTTTTTTCAGCAAATTGTTAACTTGAATCAAGTCAATTTTTCCCACTTCATCTTATATTGGCATGCTTATAATTCACAATATGTTTACATGATAGCATGCTTAAGATGGTGCGGATTGACAAACTATGGCATTGTTCGCAGGCACAGTGTCTGATCTGTTACTTTACTTAGGCCGTTGTTATGCAGACGCACACGGGCTCATCACGGTCACGCATTGTTGTTGTTTCAATGTAAAAGGGAAATTTGAGAGAGTGAGTGAGGGAATTTATTTTGCCCAGACTGGTCACCAAATGATTCCAAAATTAAATGGAATCACGAGATCAAAACAGTGTTGCGCTGTGCAATTATTAACAACATTTGTGTTTTTGCATAAAAATAGCACACTTCTAGTACGAAATGAATCAAAGCAGTAATGAAACCTGCTTAACAGCAACACTCACCATACTCATGATTCTCGTGATACTTTTTTGCATAAAGTATTAAAAGTAGCAAAAAGTGTACTAGTGTTCAGGGATCAAATGACTGTCGGTATAACAAATTTTCATCACAGAGCTCATCAAACGAAAAAACAGCGTAAAAAAGGACGTGATCGGGGATCATATGAGAGTCTGCATAACAACGGCCTTGGAATCATGTAAGCGTCTACAAGATATATTTAGTATATTCGAGTAGTTTTTTATGATCGGTTATCCTTCATTTTATATCTTTTCTGAATCAAGAAAATTTTTCTCATTTGATGGAAAATAAATTTCTCAAATCAAGAAAATTATTCTAGTTACTTTAATCAAGCAAATTTTTTTCACTTCAAGCAAATATAAGACTTGAATCTAGAAAAAATATTCTTGAGTTTCAAGCAAATGTTTCTTGAATTAAACAATTTTTTTCTTAATATCGTGTATTTAAAATTTGCTCAATTCTAGCAAAAAAAATTCTTGAAATGAGAAAATTACGTTTGAGTGTAAACTGATAGCCTATTTTCTTGTTTCAAGCATAGAATACTGATATTTTTCTCCGTGTAAGGAGAGTTGTTTTTTAATTTCTTATGAGCCATTGATTTTGTACTAAATAAATGAAATTTCAATATATATTCATTTATTTCTAGTTAATCGAGAGAATACATTCTGAAATTTAAAATGCAATATTCTATGCCTACCATGGAGGGTTCTAATCAATGTCATCCTTGAGAACAAGTTTTCGATCACCTTTTCAAACTTTTGAGGTCATATGTCCTCAATAACACAAATGCCGTTAGGATTAGAATGAGGATATTGCTTCCAATGCGTGGAATGTTAATGATTTGTCGTGTAGGCTAGCGACTTTACATATCCCCAAAGAAAATAAGCAAGAGGCTTCAAATCACATGATCTTTGGGACCAATTTTTAGGTCCATTATGCGAAATTTTTCGTTCATCGAATCAATTTTTCCTTAAATTACTTAGCTGCAATATATATTTCCATTATAATTATTAAGGGCATATTTTAGTAACTTTTTCTCAGTTCATTATTATTAAAAATTTCAATAGAAAACGAATCGAAGATATCAAAAAAATCAGGGCAATTTATATCAGATAAATTACAAAACTATCCTTCTACAATTGCATATTTCAAAAATTTTTGACTCCCTTCTCTTTAAATTTTCTCACCTTACAATAAGGTTTTGTTTAACGGTTGTACACATTTTTGCGTCACACACATTTCCTCACCATATCTAAGCTAAATTTAATTTTTCCTAATCCAAAGTGGCCTAAATGGCACGATCAAAATAAAAACACTAGCTCACACAAACCAGTTGGCCACATTGTTTGACACTCGAAAGTGAATTTAGCATAAATAAAATGCCCTTAAGATTACACAACAAATTAACAAAAAATCATAAAAAAAATATTACAAAAATTTCATTAAAAAAAGATGAAAAATTAACAAAATAAAAACATTTCGTAAATCAAAAACCAAACAAACAAGAAATTGGCAAATATTTCTTAAAATATTTTGAGTCACAAAATGATAAAATGCACTAAAAAAATCAGTGTAAATAATAACAAGATATAAGCAAACAAACCATGAGTTAAGCATGCATCTTAAACAACAACAACAACAACGCCAGTAAAAACAACGCACGAACGACCTTCAGCCACTTCATATTTTTTATTGCTTTTTCGAAGACTGTTGATTGCTCAGAGTTCAACTTTAAAGCGAAACAAAGTAGTTAAGAAACTTCAATAAAAACAAAAACAAAAACAAAAACAAATATTAACTGAATAAGACTGAGTTCGAAGTAACATGTTCGTCGTTACTAGAATTGAACGTTGATCAGTTAGTTGGTTGGGTCAACACGCTTAGCTTGCTTAAAAAAAAAAAAACGTAACTTATGCATACATAACCCAATTAAGTGCCCAAGCGTGGTAGGCTTGGAAATAAACTGGTATGGAGCATGATCACCTTCGAATTGCATAGAATGAACATTCACTGATCAGCGTTAAATGATCACCTGCTGATCTTGTTCAGTTCAATAATTAAGAGTAACTTAGTTTTTGCTGTCCGAACATGTTGAAGTCTTCGATGATATCCACATTTAGTTATATCGAATGTAACTTGAGTTTTTTGTGCTCGAAGATCGTAGAAGCTTCATGGCAATCATTGACTACTTTGAAGTTCATTGATCAAAGTCTTTCGATAATGAATGTTTATGTATAATTTTTAAAGTTCGTTTTAAAACTTAAGATCTGCAAGCTATGGTCAGTTGGAAGATATTGTATTCCATACATGACTTCTATGTATTTTCATTATACCTCTTAAGTTACTATTACATTGTGTAGCTATAAAAAAAACTAATTTTTTATTAATTTTTTTACATAGTATTATCAATTATTTGATTCGATTTTTTACGTAATGAATAGTTGCAGGAATATAAAAAAAAATTTACAAAAACCCTTTTTTTCGCCAAAATTTTCAGCCATACCAAAAAAAATATAAAAGTTGTTTGGCTTTTTTCAGGTTGAGTGTTTAACAGAGTCTATTAAGATTACAATGAATCAAAATTTATCGAAATCGATCAAGTAGAACTCGAGATATCTTAGAAGCCGATTCGAAAAAATCCTGTTTCGATAAGCACGCGATTAAAAGTTCTTTTCAATTTATTTTTTCTAAAAATTCTTAAAATAATCAATATTTAAACTTACTAATGGATCAATCAGCTATCCCCGCACCATTTAATAACCCGTAAGCACTCTTATAAGCTATATTTATAATAACAGTTTTTTTTTACACACTGTAATAGTACCTTAAAAAAAAAACTGTGATAGTACTTCTAACAAAAATTTTATAAAAAAAATCTAGACCTGATAGACCTTTAATAAAAAATAAAAATAATAATCAGAAAAATTAATTTCAATTAAAAAAACCTTTCTGTTGTTTCAGCTGGGGTTCAAACCTGGGCTCACATTGGCAGTGGTCCACATACCGTTTAACGCACTCGGCCACGACCGTAACATCCGAAGCTATAACAATTAAAAAATAAATTCAATTATTTGTAGATTTCTTACATTAAGTGTGAAAATTTATATTCTTCAAGTACCACCATTACAATTCATACACGAAGAGAATCTTATCATGACATTTTTCATCCCTTTTTTTGAGCGTAATTGTTGTAATTTGCTCAATTTCTGCTTGGGTGTAAAGCTCCTTCCAGCTCCCGTAAAGTCTGTGGCTTGTTGATATAGGTTTTTTTTTCTTCAGGTAAACTCACAGAAAAAATGTTGTGCCGTTAGGTTAGGCAATCGATGCGGTCATCTAAACACGAGATAACACGAGATAACACGATTTGGAAATTCTTCCCGCAATAAGTTCATTGTCACACGAGCGGTGTGGGTGGTAGCTCCTTCTTGCTGAGACCATATATTCTCATTGTTTTTGTTCGCTCACACGAGTGGAAAGACGAAGTCTTGCAGCTCTTTCTCTGTATCGATTTCCATTGATCGTCATGCTTGCACCAGTGACATCTTCAAAGAAATATGGTTCATAAGTCTCTGCTCGACGTTATGCCGCTCCAAATAGTAACACGAAATGGGTGTAATGAGCCTTAGTAGAGATTTTCGGGGTTATGTTTGCCCCAAAATTTGAACACTAAGGGAAATAACGCATATTTACATTATCCACGCCTGAGTATATATTTCATTTAAATATTTACGTGGATAAATCAAATGTCTTCCTTACAACTCGTTTTTTTCCCGTATTTGAATTTTATTTATACCACACACGTACACACATATTCCATACAAGCAAGCAGCAACAGCATCGCACACGTACACACATATTCCGACAAGCAGCAACAGCATCGCTTTCTGTTCCTGCAGGTTTCTTATAGTTCTCATTTAGTTAATGTTGCAAGGGTAATATAGGGTGGATATTTGGCAAAGATGATTTGTGCATGCGATGGGTGGTCGCTGTATGAAATGATGTAGGGTTGAGTGACAGCTTGATATTTTCTGGTTGTCATTTACCTGCATATTTTGCTTCTTATAAATTTTAATTCTTATTGAATTTAAATATGTTGTTTTTTAAATTCAGTATTTTTATATAAATTTTCTTTAAATGCGATAGTTTTATTTTCAAATATTAAATATTTGAAAGATATTTTAAAAAAATTCGTACACAATTTTAATTTATTTTTTATTAATTCTGTTTAAATATTTAAATATTTCATTTAATTAAGAAAATATTTAAATAAATTTTAAATAATTACGTATTCGATTTATGCAAATGCGTTATTGGTGCAAAAATTACTCGCTTTTTGGATAAATAAAAAAAGTTTTTGGATAAATTTAATATTTTTTTCCCTTAGTGTAGTATTGCTTGTTTACAAACGCGCTCATATTAAAGTGATCCTAGTCAGACATCATTAAGACTGGTGATACAATTAGAGATGAATAAAATGGAGTAATATTGAGGTGATGGTTTTGGTGAACAAAATAATTTTGAAATTTTCATTTGTATTAAAAAATACATTAAATTTTAATTTTCTTTTTTTTTTTTTTTAAATAAAGATGTTGCTGGTTACCACAATTGGCGTAAAATACCTTTTTTTGCACTGCGTGAGTTTCGACTATGTCGTAACACAAGACGTAGAATTATTCAATTCACTTTTAATGACATCTTTTTTAAAAAATATTTAGCAAGAATGGATAAATAAAGCAACAGCGGAATCTATCGCTACCTAGTACGCTGTAGAGTCGAAAAATTTGTTCAATGCTAGCAAGTTCAACAACCCATGTGGAGAGTTGAAATGTCAAAGTTACGCTGTCGATTATATGCCCGGATATTTAATTGGCTGCGTAATTTTGACATTTCAATAAGAGTACAGTACGATTAACGCAATACTCAAAAATTTACATTTACATTTGCTTAAACTTGCATAAACTTTTATCTTATTTCCTTTCAGTTATTCTTTGCTTGCAAACTACATTTTTTATGTAAGAAAATCTATCTTGTTGCATTGAGGAAGGTTGTACTGTAGTTGCTTTTTGCTCCACACAAAAATTTTGACTCTTCACTCTTCACTAGTTTTAAGCTTTAAACAAAAACTATGCGCGAAGCAAACAAAAACATCAAATGCTGGTTTTATATATTTTTTTAACTGGCAGTGCCCTCTTGCTTTAATCAGCAAGACTCAGTACATTCGTATATTCTAGTATATACAAGAATCAATGCAGTCGATAAATAGGTAGCAACCTTAAACAAGAACCATACGCAAAGCAAACAGAAACATCAAATGTTGGTGTAATATTTCATGTAATTGTGTAAAATTTATATAAGTTAGAGAGTTCAAACATGAATTTTTCTCCCAATGAGGATCAAGCAGACCAACAAGTGCTTACATCCACATTAATTGATCAGTACTTTAGGCATTTAGGCTCAAAGTGAGACCTAAAAACGCTATCAACCGCCACTTGATCACTATCAACTGCCCTACTAACCTCCGAGTATGACGTAATTCTACTAGAAAAAAATAATTAAATGAGAAATTTATTAACAACTAAAAAAAATTAAAGTTTTCTTGTGGGTAATGACCTTAAGACCACCCCATGTTATTTCTTATTGTATGTTTTTTGTTTTTATTATTTATCACAATTTTTCATTTAAAGATTATTTTTATAATATTGTTATTATTTAAAAACAAGAATACTGCTGTTTAATACTTTTTTCTTAGTTTGTTAAAATATTTGATTTTTTTTTATACACTTTTCGCTTAAAGCGAACTTCAAGGCACCGGGCAAAATGGTTCGTTTTAAACGAAGTTCGCTTTAAATGAAGACTTGAATTAATCAATTGGATGTGCACATTAACTCCTTTGTAAATTTATTAAAAACATGTTGAGATGTTTTAATTTAAAAAATGTATATTTAAAAAAATCAGTTAGTTTAGTTTGCTTTGTAGCAATATTAGTTTCAGTTAGATACACTTCCACTTGAGCCAAGTAGTCAAGAATTTGTTGTGGAGTGTCGCGCGACTGAAGAAAATTTCTTACATAGCTTACGCTTCACACTGCATCCACGTCAGTTGCGACTTGGTTTGGCTCTACGTTGTCTATATCGTCATCGTCTAAGGTCGTCATCACCAGCGCAAACAGACTGCACAATAGCTTTTCGTCCAATTTTTCCGTATTTAAAAGGTCGTCATCAAAACATTTGTAATCGTGTTCCAGCAAACAAACATTAAACTTAAGGGAATTCCCGGAATGGAGACAGGAAAAATTAAGCACTATGTGTTACAGTGTTGTCAAAGCAAACATTATTTTTACATAGCGGCACTTTTTGATTCGTTTTAACCGAAAAATAAACAAGTTTTACATGCAAATAAAGTTCGTTACAACCGAAAGTTCGCTTTAAGCGAGTTCGTAATAAGCGAACAAAAATGCATGGTTTATTGGAATAAAAACGCGTACTTTTGAAATTGGTTCGTTTTAGGCGAAAGTTCGCTTTAAACGGGTTCGCTATAAGCAAAAAGTACTGTATTTGAAATTTTATTTTTCATTTTTTTATTGCACTATTTCTTATCTGTTTTTTGAAGCGAAGCTTTTTACGCCTCGTTCTGCGATTTGCTAGAGTTCGACACTTTTTTCCCGACACCTTTTTTTCTTAGAATTGATATTGTTTTTTGCTTGCATCAATTGAACCAGAATTTTTTTCTTAGAATTGATATTGTTTTTTGCTTGCATCAATTGAACCAGAAAATGTTAAATTAAAAATAATTTCTTACTCGCTGCAGGAATTGAACCCACAACTCACTGTTCTATCGTTTGTTGGTACTTTCCTCTAACCATTACGCTAAAACCCTTTCTTTTATAATTTTGTTGATTCAGTGATAAACATTAGCTAAAGCTATGTTTCAGCAGATCGCTATAATCTATTACTTTAAGAAAGGATTGTGTATTGGCTATTCTAAGACTGTGTATTGGCTAGCCAACCGACAAAAGTAGCAATCAAAACGAACTAGAGCAAAGATAACTAAATTTACCGAGCTATGGTTTGAATCTTCGGTTTGTCCATGCGAACTAAAAGACCTAACGAACTAAAAGAACGAACGAACTAAAAGAACGACCGAACTAAAAGAAATATTCACTAAGGATTGTGTATTAGATGTTGTTTCTACTTCCTACTAAAGGTCGTTATAAATATCGTTAAAAATAAACAACCTGTAAGTTGATTAAATTGTAACAAAATTAATGATTTTTGTATATTTATTCCCTACAACTGAACAGGGGGCTTTAAGGGAGGGCCGAAGAGGGTTAATATATATGATATATATACTTTGTTATTTTAAAGTTTTGAATTTAAAAATTATTTTAATCGATAAAACGCTATTAAATTATCAAATCTATGAATTTGCAAAAATGCTTCGCTTCTCTCGTGTGTCCAGTGACGCACCTGTGTTTTTTTTTACTGGCTTTTTATATTAAACTTTAACGACTGTATTCATAGAAAAATATGAATCTCTAATAAAGCCTTCATAAGAAAAAAACGGAAAAAATATATAAAAAATTTTTTAAAAAAAAAGAAAACAAAAAAAAAAGAAAATTTGTCAAAACATTTACAAAAAAAGATAATAAAATTACATTTTTTTAGTGCAATTACATTTTTTCAGTGCAGAGGGTAGCTTCGGAAAAATGTTGATATTTAAACACAAAATGTTGATGAAATTGTGAAAAACAAATAAAAACTCATTGATTTTATCTTATACACAAACCATTATTGACACTCTTCCCACTTCAAATTGAAAGTATTAATATTTTAACTACAAAGAGCTACAACATGTTTATGAATAACAAAATTTTAAAAGACTTTTAACACTAAAAAGCTTTTTAACTAAAGCTTTGAACGTTTTAAAGCTATTTTAAGATATTTTTATGAATACGGCTGTAAATGTCTATATAAATATTTTCTTTTTAAGTTTTTAGTGTGCATATTTTTTATTTCTTATATTAAATTAACATTGAAAACAAAGAAGGCAACAACCAACAACAACAACGATAGCTCTGTATAGAGCAAATCACACAACAGACTGTTTCGTTGGCCGCTACACAGACTAATCAGTAGTCTTGCATGACTTTTAACTGTGATCCACTCAAGCTACTAAGGTCCTACTTATGCTGCCAATATGCGGACAAAGTTACCCGGAAGTTTATTTTGACAGTGGGAAGGCTTTTACAATAGTAACTTAGTTCTTATTTACTTATGATGCAACCTGTGTCAAGGTTAACCTTGATCGTGTCACACTTTTAGGCATAGCCTTAACTCATGTGCGTCTTCGAAAATTTGTTGTTGTTGTTGGTTGTTGCCTTCTTTGTCTTCATGTTGTCTTGTTGTCAACATACTTGGCCTAAAGTTCAAATTTGTTTTCAATATAAATAAGGAAAGGTGATATTAACATTTAATATTTTATTAACCTTATGTTTAATACTTATTTTGAATTGTATGTCTATTTGTGTTTTATTCTTCTAATTTTATTTTACATTATTCTTTAATGTTTTTTATTTTATGTACTAAGTTATTTATTCTGAAATTTTTTTTTTTTATTATTTTATATAATGTTTTTTGTTTTTTTCTTTTTTTTATTTTTCTATATTCTTTAATATTTTTTATTTTTTATATTTGTATTATTATTTTAGTCTTTTTTTAAATATTACAAAAAAAAAAGTTCACGTTCATGTTCTAAATAATTTACAATTTTTTACTCCTATGTACAAAGGATGTACATATATTTTTTAATGTTTTATTTTCTAGACACCTTTTTGATTTTTTTTTTAATTTTTGTTGTAATTTATTATTAACTAATTATTATTCATTAAATATATGTTGCATACATATCAAGAAATTTTAATAGGTGTAAATTTGAGCTGTCAAGCTCATGAAGGTTAACATCTTTACGACTTAAGCAAATACTGAGCGATGTTTGTTCCAACTGTTTACTATTTCCATCTTCTAAATTTTTTGTTAATTTATAGAATTTCAGACAAATTTCCAGCACGTTTCATCCCTCAACTTCATGCTGTCATTTTGTCTTGTTTCAGAATCACGATTTTAACCCGGTAACTCTTTCTTACCAAAGTCTTAACACAAGAATAAAAAATTCTCAGCAATATTTATGATATTCCTTTTAAGCCACTTTCTACTACTACTACTACTACTACGACCATCTACTACCTACTAAAGTGTTGTTGAGCACATAAAAAGTAGTACTTAAAAAGTTAGTTTAAATTCAAGAAGCAAGCCGCGGAGCGAGCGTCTTAAACAACTTTTAAAATAACATAAAACAAGACGAACACACCCACTCACGTGCACAAGCATTTTAAGGACATCTTAAAAATATAACGGAATTGCAGACAAATAGCCAAAATTCATTTTTAAAATGTGCCTAAAGCGTGCTTTTATACCTTTTTATCAATTTACTTTATTCGGCTACAAAAGTTGCAACATAAAATTAAAACCTGTTGGCCCAAGTAAGCGACCAAGTCAAAAAAAAACAAAAAAAAAACTTGTCACAATTTACATCCTTTGCTGTTGTGTCGTTTGTCCCCATCTTTTGCTTTGCTCTGCTCTGCTACTTTTTCAAATACTTGCTTTTATGGAGCATCGCTTTTGTGGCACATAAAACAGATTGAATTTTGAATAAACGTTTATTTTTTATTCTTTTTTTTTTTTTTTTTGTGGTGAGCGCCAACAGCGCACTCATCATAAGGCGATTTCCGCTTCCGTTTAAGCGCTGTATGTGTGATGCTTGTACAAATAAAATTCTTGCGGCCGAGCAAAGTACGCTGCTGAAGGTCCAGCGTGCTCAAGCTTAGGAGATTAAATAAAAAAGCACCAACAACATTAACAACAATGCTGCCACAGCTAACGTTGTTGTGAAAATTTCCTGTCATTCCGTTGGAATATCCTTGGTTCCTGCTGCGGAAATACGTAAAGGAAATTTCATAATCATTGAGCTTGCCCTGTATGGGGCTGAGTGTTGAAAGTGAGTGTTGCGTTTGTAAGTGTATTTGTTTGTATGTGTGTGTTTGTGTTTTCAACAGCCTGTTTGTGTTGTTGGCACGAAATTTGTGCAATTCCGCGCTGCCACGCCTGACAATGTTGCCAGAATTAAACAAAATCTTTTCCACTCAAATGCATAAAAATTATAATAATAAAAAAACGCAAAGAATTTCAATTCCTCAGGACAAAAAAAGAAAAAACATGAAAATGAAAATAAAAATGCAATTGTTGCAATTTTTCATTCTTCGTCGACACTAAGAAATAAAAGCATATAAAAAGAGATAAGCGAGAAATTTTGCCCATGGATCTTCTTTTATTTGCATGATTGCAGCATTATTCCACTCTGCAAAAATATTCTAAAGGCTGGCTTAAGGATAAGAAATCTTCCCCCAAAGCATTTTTAATTATTTTCTCAAATTATTTGTTGCAATCTGTAGCGCCGCAATTGAACATGAGCAAAGTGGCAAATAAGAACTCTCGGGCGTCAGTTTTTCTAGGGCTTTATTAATAAATACTAACAATTTGTTTTTGAGTTCTTAAACGAAACCATTCCATCGACAATATAGGCCAAATAATGCTTGCGAAGAAGCAGGCGTATCAATAACTTACACTCATAAACGATTTAATTACTTTAATAGGTTCTTATGTTTCATCAATTAGAAATTTTCAATCTCGCCCATGACCTCGCATCAATTGTCATGGTCATATCACGAGTAGAAGACAACAACAACAAAGCAAAAGAGAAAAAAAAATAGGTTTTCTATATTAATTTTTGTTTTTTTGTTCTGTTACTTCTAATTAAATATTCCTTGTTTGTGGAAAAAAAATGTTGTATCGTCTCTTTTTTAATGACGTTCTGGCTCATTTATCAATATTTGCAAATTTTGAAGAATATTCTTCTTCTTCTTATTAAAGAAAATATATTTTTTCAGTCGCTATATCAAATTTTAAAGTTGAATCTAATTGCAATAGAAAATATTGCAAATAAAGCAAAACAAGTAAAAAATTGTCCATCGTAAATAAAAATACCGGACATTAACGATGTCTTTTTAAAGAAAGAAATTCCATTTAAAGGTCATTTTTTATTTTTATAATATTGCATATTGAACGAGCATATTTTTGAGCTACTGTTAACTGTTATATATAAACAGCTGGTTTTGTTTTTCAGAAAAATATATATCTATGCTATCTTGTCAGTAAAAAATATTACTTTTAAAAAATTATCATAAACGTTACAATGAAATTCAAAAATAGATTTGCTTTAACATATAAATGATATCAAATAAAATATTTATTCTTTCTTTTAAAATTTATTGACCTTTCTTTATTTATTTTTATGAAAAAAGGTATTTTTCTTAGGAATCGCAAGTTTTCTTTCCCCTCTTTTTTAAAAAAGTTGAAAAAAGTCCTTTCAACTCATTTTATGCCATATCTACACAGTGAGTTTAGTTTGAGTTTCCAGTACAAAGTTGAGTTTTGCCATTGAACGCAAAATAAACTCTTGAGTTCCCCAGCACAATTTTGCAGGATGAAACTCAACTAAACTCAACTTTGTTTCTGTGTTCATCAAAACTCAATTCCCTAAATCCCTAAGATCCCTGCCGACGCATCTTTGTGTGAACAGCTATGGCTAACTTAAAACTAAACTCAAACTAAACTCTCTGTGTAGGCATGGCATTACTGTACTTTAGGTAGATTATCTTATGCCATGTCTACACAGAGAGTTTAGTTTGAGTTTATTTTTAAGTTCAGCATAGCTGTTCACACAGAGATGCGTCTGCAGAATTGTGTTTGGTGTGACATTTCTTTTGTTACTTTTTGTTTTCATATTTATTCGACACATCCACCACCTTGACATCAATTCCACTTTAGGACAAGGCTGCAGCCATTTCTGCGTACACATGCGAATTCTTCCTTGCGCTGCGCAATTTGAAATTTTTATCGGCCCATACTGATAAGAAGACCTCATCTTCTACACTTGCCCAAGTTATTTTCTTCGTTTTTTTGTTAATTTTTTGCAAATAGTAAATCGCACAATTTTAGAACAGCTGTTTTTGACATTTCTCACCACACAGTTGTAAAAGTTGCATCTGAACGAGCCTTTTTATAAGAACATTAGCATACTTTTAGGGATTTCTCAAATTGAGTTTTGATAAACACTGAAATAAAGTTGAGTTTAGTTGAATTTCATCCGGCAAAATTGTACTGAAGAACTCAAGAGTTTATTTTGCGGTCAATGGCAAAACTCAACTTTGTATTGCAAACTCAAACTAAACGCTCTATGAAGACGTGGCACTAGGTACCGTTCTTTACGTAGAATATCTTATCGTAAGTATGTAGGTTTCTCACCTTCATGTTTCCAAGCTGATCTTAATACCTGATACCTTATCTTATCTTATCTTATCTTATCTTATCTTATCTTATCTTATCTTATCTTATCTTATCTTTCATTTTTCATCATTCATAATTTTTTCTTACCTTACTTTAGTACAAGTACTATACAAATCCCTGCTATGCATCTCAAAATGAAGAACCGTGAAAAGATAAATATTCTTTATAGAAAACGCTCTTAATTTAATCCAATTAAATCCAATTACCATCGATTCTCATAATAAACTTTCATTTTATCGTTGATTTTTTCTTATAGTCACAAATTTATGGTTAGTTTCATATTTTTTATGGATAAAATCCCACCTTGCAACCAATGAGCTATGTTATTTGGAAATTTAACAATTTTAACCGGATTTGGCTTGTCTGAAAATATTTTTCATGCCGAAAATATGACTTTGAAAAAATTTGTCTCCGAAGACCGGCACCAACAAAAAAGCCCATCCGCTAGAGCAAAGTTGGCTATGAATATATTTTACGCCTATTTCAACCAAATATATTTAGGTTCTCAAAGTAGACATTTGAAACAGAAAAATTTTGACAACAAGGAAAAAATATTTAAAGGATGTAATTAAATTGATGTTAATTTTTATCTTTTATGAAATTTCTTCCAAATTTTTTTTTTTTTTTTTTCTACTTATTAATATAATATATCTTGTAAACCTTCTTAAATGACTATCGTAATTGCACCCAATACACTGTTTGCTTGGGCTTGTAACTTGACTAAAATTAAATAAAGACTCATATATATAAGGTTAAAAAAAAAACCTTTTTTTAATCTTAGCAAAAGCGATTTTCTGTAGATTCTTTAAGTAGAATATCTTGTTGCTTCTTTACTTCAGAATTGATATTAATGACAGTTGAAAATATAGCGAGCAAATATGGTGTTGACTTGGACCATATCTAGACTGTTTTCGATTCGATGACATCACTTTTGAAAACTTAACCCTTAAATGCATGGCCTTTTTTTTGCATTCGACATTTATTCTATTTATTCACTTTTGCTCCAAATAATTCAATCACCTGAATTCTGTAACTATAACCGTGTGAAGAGAACGAAAGCTTTAAATCGGTGTGACCCAAAGGGTTTATTATTTTTCCCAAAAATACTCTCCTTTAGACATGTCGATAAATTCTTTGGTTGTGCTATATATGGCACACTATGCATTTAAGGGTTAACTTAGCAGAAGCCGCATTTAATGGGATGATTTGTAGAAATAAAGTTAAAATATTGAATTTAATACAAAAACATTTGAATTTAAAACAAAAATATTTCACTCAACATTAAATGCTTCAAATTTTTCAAATATAATAATCAGACATTTTTAAAAAGAAACTATTAAAATTTATATGAATTACATTTTTTTTTTAATGTAAAAATAAGCTCAGTCAACCAAATATGTCAAGGCGCTCCTGGCAGCAGCATTTCATGCTATGTAATATTTAATTAGGCATTATTATGAGCTTGTATGGAAAACTAATTGTTTAAAATTCTTTCAAAGTGTTACAAATGAATGCATAAAATAAATGCTCGTATCTATATAAATAATTCATTACTTTACAATTGAATTTTATTGTAAATCCAGTTAATACTGCCAGTAGATGGCTAATCACTAGCTTTGTTATGTTGGCTGTTATGTAGCAGTAGCTGTGCGGTTGAATTGTATAACTTTGTCTAAATCCATGAGATTAAATGGTACAAAATGTTATTTGATCGATTTAAGCTTAAAATTTCTAATGAGGTTTGGTTGTTTTCAGTTGTTGTTGTTGTTGTGATTGTAGTTGTAGGCTATGCAAATTTTGCACATAAACAACAACATAATCAATAGTTCCACAATTACATTGAAACAACAACTGCCCGTAGTTAGTTCCAAAACAATTAATTAAATGTTGCACTTGGCCTATTCTTGGAATGCAGCTAGCTGGTCAACTTAGTTTGGACAATTGAGAGTTTGACGTATTATGTTTGGAGCTCAATATTCGGAAATGTTATGAGTACGTTTGATTTTGAGTTAGTGATAGAACGATGTTAGTTCAATGGCGAGTAATTACGGGAGTTGACCTTTAATTTGGTTAATTCGGAGCAAGGCTAATATTTTGATTTGTCGAGAGGCTATTGTTTTTTAATTTTCATATATGTTTTCATTTATTCATTTTATGTTTAAATTTTTATGTGTCCTAGAACAGTATTTAAGTAACAAGCGCAAAAAAACTTCAAGACATAACTTAAAGTATTAAAATAATTCAAATATAAAACAACTGATCAAAATAATCCTTTCCTTTCATAATGATGCTCGAATATAGCCTTTCTAACTTTAATCTACAAATGTTATAAATGTTTCAAGTGCTCAATGTTTCTGGTTTATTGTCATAGAGAAGTGATGTACATATCCCCAAAGAAAATAATCTAATGGCGTCAAATAGAACGAACGAGGTGGCCAGTTCACAGGTCCACTTCGTGAAATTAATCTTTCGTCAAATGTTTCTTTCAGGTAATTAATTGTATCGCGCGCTGAGTGGCATGTGGTGCCGCACATTGGTTGAGCCCCTTACAAATAGTGTGAAGAAATAGAAGGATCAGTCGTAGACCAATAAAATTTGACACATGAGTTGATATTAACTTTATTAGATCACAATCAAAAATATTTTGAAATCCCTCCACAACCATGGCTACCTAGCCTATAAGACCAAATTTTATAAAAACTATGTCGCCTATTTCAGATTGAGGTGACCTATCAGTCGCACTGACCATCTTCGATTTGCCTCAAATTTTGTTCCTAGATTAGTTTATTGCTTAGAAAACCAAATCCGAAGTTATAAATTTTTTGAACCATTTTTCAAAGCCAAAATAGGGAGTATTCTGAAACGACGTAGCTAAGTCAATTTAAATTCGATTTTCGTAAATAAGGTATCATTGAAAAGTTGATTTCATATATTTTAAGGGAAAAATATAAAACTTTTGGAAAAATTGCAGTAAGTTGGCCCATTCTTAATTTCAAGTTTTAATGCCATGCTAACAACAGACGCTATAATTTTTTTTCAGTTTCTTTGTTTTGGTTTTTTGTACGTTTTGATACCTTTCAAACGATATAAAATTAAGGTTTAATCTTGAAGGGCTTAGAAGTTGGGGTGTAAAACGTGCAGCGTTAAAGAATTTTCAGTACAAATTCAACTTTTTATATTTTTGTTTGTAAAAAATCAAGAAAAAAAATTGAATGAAAATTGAATGTGTAGTTGAATTTGTATTGAAAATTCTTTAACACTGTACGTTTAACGCCATTACTTCTGAACCCTTCAAGAGCACACCTTAATTTTATATCGTTTGAAAGGTATCAAAACGTACAAAAAACCAAAATAAATAAATTGAAAAAAATTATAGCGTCTATTGTTGGCATGGCATTAGACTTTGAAATTAAGAATGGGCCTACTTACAGCAATTTTTTTAAAAGTTTTATATTTTATCCTTAAAACAGAAGAGATAACTATTCAAATGATATCTTAGTTAGTAAAATGATATTTAAATTGATTGAGCTACGTTGTTTAAAAATAGGCCCTATATTGGCATTCGGATGGCTGTGGCTCCGCAAAAAACATTTTTTTGAAACATTAAACTCCGGAATTGGGTTTCTTAACAAAAAACCAACCTAAAAACAAATTTTGAGCCAAATCGGAGATTGTCAGTGCGACTGATAGGTCACTTCAATCTGAAATGGACGATGTATATTATCTATGAATTTTTTTTCAACCTTTTTAAAAGCTACTCACCCTCTTGTTAATGGTCTTGTTATGTAAAGTAAATTTTCGTATTCTGGGAAATCATTAACAATTTGAAAGCTCTTAAAAGCTGTTAAGTTCACCACGCATGGTGAAAATGTAAATTCCTTATGCCATGTCTACACAGGAAGCTAAGTTTGAGTTTAGTTTTAAGTTAACCATAGCTGTTCACACAGAGACGCGTCTGCAGAATTAGGTTTACAGCCCTATTCTGCTTGTTAACTTAACAAGGAATTGTTAAGGAGCTCTTGTTAATGTTCTTGTTATGTAATGTAAATGTTCGTAGTCTGGCAAATCATTTACAATTTGAAAGCTCTGAAAAGCTATTAAAGTTCACCACGCATGGTGAAAATGTAAATGCCTTAGATATAAAGCGTCAGCTGTTTTTATATTGCTCTTTTCTTGCTATTTTGATTATTTATGTTTGTTTTTCTACAAGTAAGATGGAAAATGTTAAGAAATAAATAATTTACTAATTGTTTTCAATTGTTTTAAGTTTCAAAATTAATTTTTTTAATAGCCAAGCAATTTTCGAGTGTTTTTCAGTCTTTTAAATTTATTTTTTCTTTGATCTTCTTCAGTATCAATGCTAAAAAGAAGTAAAAAGTAAGAAATCATCCATTTTCTTTTATTTTATTTTATTTACACAGCATTTGTTTGGCTTAATACTGAACTATCTTTCGTTGTTAAGTTGTTTTCTGTCATTAACAAAATAGTAAAGAAAGGAGCTTTAAAATTATCACCAGAATACGAAACCTTAACAATTTGTTAATATTAACTATTTTGTTAATGTGGTGAGCTTAGTTAAGCTGCCAGAATAGGGCTGTTAGTGTGACATTTCTATTTACTTTTGTGTTCTCATATTTTTTCGCCTCTTCCACCACCATGACATCAATTCCACTTGGGGACAAGCCTGTAACTATCTTTGCATACACATGCGAGTTCTTACTTGCGCAGCCCAAATCGGATTTTTTATCGGCCCATACTAATATGAAGACCTCATCTTGTACACTTGCCCAAGTTATTTAATGCGCTTTTTTGTTAATTTTTTGCAAATTGTAAATTGCACAATTTTAGAACAGCTAACATTTCTCACCTCAAAATTGTACAAGCTGCATCTGAACGTGCTTTTTTATAAGAACATTAGCATACTTTTAGGGATTTCTCAAATTGAGTTTTGATAAACACAGAAACAAAGTTGAGTTTAGTTGAGTTTCATCCTGCAAAATTATACCGGAGAAGTCAAAAGTTTATTTTGCGTTCAGTGGCAAAACTCAACTTTGTACTGGAAACTCAAACTTAACTCTCTGTGTAGACATGACCTTAGTTACAAAGCTGTTTTCATATTGCTTATTTCTTGCTTATTTTGATTGCTTATGTTTATTTTTCTACATGTAAGATGGAAAATGTTAAGAAATAAATAATTTACTGATTGCTTACAATTATTTTAAGTTTCAATATTAATGTTTTTTATAGCCAAGCAATGTTCAAGTGTTTTCCAGTCTTTAAAATTAATTTTTTCTTTGATCTTCTTCAATATCAATGCTTAAAAGAAGTAAGAAATAAGAATTCATCGTTTTTTTTTATATTTTATTTTATTTTCACGGCATTGTTTTGTAAAAATGCACTGAACTATCTTTCGTTGTTAAATTGTTATCTGCCATTAACAAACTAGTTAAGAGAGGAGCTTTTAAATTATCACCAGAATACGAAATCTTGGCAATTTGTTAATATTAACTATTTTGTTAATGTGGTGAGCTTACTTAAGCTGAGAGAATAGGGCTGTAAGTGACAATATTATTGCAAAGTAGTGTTGAATAGATTTCAATGGTGAGTTTCAGTTGGTGCATGTAGAGTGGTAACTCAATTGCCTATTACTGAATACTCCAATCATTATCGATAGCACAAGTAAAACGTGGAAGAAACATTACCCACTTATACTTTGGTTATAAGCAACAGACAGACTGCCGAAGACGGACGAGTTTTCCCGAAGTAACAACAACATCGATAATGTTTGTTTTGTAAGTTAAAAATAAGAGCGCAAGTTACATTAAACGTGAAAACCCTTAATTGTTTCGATGAATTCAGGACTAAGCCATTTAAGAGTTTCACTTGTATTTAGTAAATAATAAATAATAAAAAAAGATACAGTAGTTTCGACTATGTCGTAACACAAGACGTAGAATTATTCAATTCGCTTTTGATGACATCTTTTTTAAAAAATATTAAGCAAAATATTTATTCAATACACCTGAGCATATGACCTGTAAAAGAGTGCCGGAGAGGGTTAATATGTATGACCGATCCCCATTACTTTTGCAAAAGAAACATTTTTGCCTTTGACACCTTTTCCCTCCGATCACTCCTTAGGGGACTCCCATACAAATTTTATGGTTTTGGTGCCGGAAAGGGTTTATATGTATCACTGACCCCCATTACTTTTACAAAAGGAGCATTTTTTCCTTTGACACCTATTCCCTCCGACCACTCCTTTGGGGGGCTCCCATACAAATTTTATGGTTTTTGTTTATTTATTCCATACACCTGAGCATATGACCTTTAAGAGAGTGCCGGAGAGGGTTAATATGTATGACCGACCCCCATTACTTTTGCAAAAAGAACATTTTTGCGTTTGACACCTATTCCCTCCGACCACTCCTTCGGGTGGTAATACAAATTTTATGGTTTTGTCGATTAAACCGGAAACTGTCGATAAATAGGTAGCAAGTTTAAGCAAACAAAAACATCAAATGTTGGCTTTATATTTCATGTAATTGTGTAAAATTTATATAAGTTAGAGAGTTCTAACATGAATTTTTGTCGCATTGAGGATCAAGCAGACCAATAAGTGCTAACATCAACATTGTACTATCAGTACTTTAGGCCCACCAAAGGCTCAAAAAGTTATATAAATACCGACACCTGATCACTATCAACCACCCTACTTACCTCCGAGAATGACGTATTCTACGTCAAAAAAAAAATAAATAACTGGTCATTTCAGCCCCTGAAAGGACTTTGACCTACACTCAAAAAAATCCCCTTTCTTTTTGTGATAAAAAAATCTCTATATTTAATAATAGCAATTTTCTCTTTTTCAAATAAAATTTCCTTTAATTAGAATAAATTTTCACATATTCGAAGAAATATTTCTTCATTTGTCGGAAATGAAAATATTTCAAGTCTCTAATAAGCCTTATTCTACGTGAAATTCTACTGAAAAGAAGTGGTATTTGTTTTTCATTTCCAACTAGGCAAATAGCTGTAAAAATTCAATGAACGTCGGCGCAACAAAAATCGAACCCTTCAACTTTAAAAACGAATTAAAAAAAATTTGGACGACATTGAGAGGTCAGACCAAGTGCGATGGACTCACAACGTGTCCCTCTTTAAGAATTTCTATAAAGTTTGGTTGTGCTTTTTATTTTGGTCGATTTCGTCACACTTCGTAATGATAAGTATTTTTCTCACACTAAAAAATTCTCATTTATATATAAAAATTTCTAGAAAATAGAAATTTTTCTCTATTGTAGGTAAACAATTCACTATGCGAAATATTTTCTTCAATAAAAACAAATCCGTTCTTAAAAATAAAAGTCTTTTTCTCTAAGAACGATATATTTTTCTTATATTTCTCTTTTTCATGGAAGCTTTTTACCATTTTTGGGGAATTTTTGGTATCACATTTAGAGAAAAGCATTTTCTGGAGCAAACTCTGTACCATTTTTCTCTAAATATGATGCCTTCTTTATCAAACTATCGACCACCGGTGCGCGTTACTGCCCCCAAATAATAATAATTGCGAAAGCTTTATATTTTTCTGAATTTCATTTGGTTGTTAACAGACGCTCTATTAAGAAGAGACAGAAGAGAGCGAAATGTGAGCAGCGAATAGTTTTGCTCTGAGTTTGATAAGGTCGTTATCAGCTGCTCTGTTAATAAAAGAAAAACCAACATAACAACAACAATTATATGCAATTATATGCAAACTTTAATAAGCTTTAACTTGAAAAGTATATATTTGTACGGAATAAAAAGTCCAGTTTGCACATCTATAGGTCTAAATCTATCAAACCATACTAAATTTATTAAAATTGGACTTGTACTTAAAAAGCCTTACACCGGAAAAAATTTGGGTTTGCGTAATATATATAAGAAGATTCCGAGAGACTATTTTCCGGGTGCAGCTTCTTATGATCAATTGTGTTGTGCGTGTTATTAAATTTGTACACAATTGACCGAGAACCAGAGATCTGCAACAAGTCAATTGAAAATCAAGTAACTTTAAAATAATCAAGTTTCTACTTGACTTGTAGAAACTTGATATGTTTCTACCCTACAAGCCTCGACTTGCTTCTGAAAAACGAATCATAAGTCAGACTTGATTCTATTTTGTTTCTACACTACATTAATTGGTAGAAAAAACCAAGCTTTCTACTTTTCAAGTCTGTTTTCAAGTCTATGCGACTGCGCTGCCGCAGAAAGCTACTGACGAGCGTCTACTTATACTTTTATATCATGGTATAATAATACAAGGTTGCATTGACAACTGCTTATTTTCTCTTCTACAAGAAAACATCGCCTGTCAAAAACAGCTTTTTGTGGAAATACATCAGCAGCTGCTGTGGTTGTTGTTTTTTCACTTCAACTTTTTCAACATTGTTTGTGTTTTCAATGGCGGATTGTGAGCGCTCTCTTTTTGAGTATATTTTTTGACAGAAGATGTTTTCCCAAGCAACTGTCAATGCTACTTTGTATTATTATACCATGCTTTTATATACAAAGTGACAAAATAAAAAATAAACAACAACAACAAAAACAAACAAACATACCGCGTAGTACAAACGAGTGTGGAGCAATACTTTGTCTTTTTGCGTATACACAAAAGAGTAAATGAGACAAAAACTATTGTTGTGGTCCATGGTATAATAATACAAGGTAGTATTGACAGTTGCTTGGGCAACGACCATCTGTCAAAAAAAATGTCTAGAAAGAGAGCGTTCAATTATTTCTTATGTTTTCGCCATTGTTTATGTTTCAGCGCTTGCAAATAACCAAACATTTTCTTACAAAATATTGCCTATTTTATTTAATTAATAGTGAGTTATTATTACTAGAACGAAAATAATTTGTAAACTAAATGTTAAAGTGCAAACATAAAAAACAAAGGTTGAAAACGTTTAAGTGCAGCAACCTCAGCAGCTGCAGATGCATGTGGACGAAATTGAAGAAGTTTTCAATTAAAATTAAAACACCACGGCTGGAAAACGTTAAACACATATCACACATAATTTTTTCACAACTTTCATTATTATAATTGTGTATTTAAAGCACATATTTTGCGGAATTTATTTATTTTTACATTCGTTTAATCCTTGTTGCACGAACAACTGTTTTTGACAGATGGTCGTTTCCTTGTTGCTGAGAAAATCAATACTTGTCAATGCTACCTGTATAATTGTATCATGGTTGTGGTCGACACCAGAGATCTGCATGAATGAATTCATTTGCTGTTTCAAGTTCCTTTAATTTTTCAACTCCCTGCAAGTCGAGGCAGGCAAGCAACAAGTTTGCGCGAATCATAGGCAGCAAAAATCAAGTCGCCAAATGTAGAAAACTTGAAATGTAGAAACTTGAAATGTAGGGAAAAAGCAATTATTTTGCCTACAAATCGTTTATTTTCGAGTCTGTTTACGAAGTTCGTGGAATTAACTTCGTGTCGTCAATGCAAACTTCGTTTCAGATAGACTTGAAAATAAACGATTTGTAGGCAAAATAATTGCTTTTTCCCTACATTTCAAGTTTCTACATTTCAAGTTTTCTACATTTGGCGACTTGATTTTTGCTGCCTATGATTCGCGCAAACTTGTTGCTTGCCTGCCTCGACTTGCAGGGAGTTGAAAAATTAAAGGAACTTGAAACAGCAATTTCATCATGTTGGCTATGTGATAATATCGTTCATGCCAAATGTGTGGGCATAATGGGTCGAGTTGCAGACCTTATTGAAGAAGGTAAAGGGTTGCGTTGGTCTTGTGAGAAGTGCAGACTGACTGATATAAACTTTTACAAGCTTTTTAAGCAGACAAAGCAGGGTTTCTCCGAAATTAGTAGGGAATTTTCTTTGCTTTCTGCTAAATTTTTAAAATATCAAACACTTTTCGATGAGTGCAAATATATCGAAGAGTCAATTCCTTCACCCAAGCGGAAAAAGAAAAGCATGAACCTGCGCAATAAGCCGAAAACTAACTCGATACCACCAATGCCACCACCTGTTGAACAGGACATTGTGGACGATATGGACATTTGTACTGATACGATTGCCTCCATATCTGCTCCAAATGCACCAGAGACCGTTTCCTTGCCAATATTAGCACCATCTATACCAGTTAGCCAGCCTGTTCTTTCTTATGCTCAAGCTGTTTCAATTGCTCCTCCTATTGTTAACACTCCTATTTTTGAAACTTCAGTCGTTGACACTCAACGGATTCCGATTACTACTGCTACTATTTCGCCTAAGCCATTAATCGCAATTCCACCAACTAAAGCAATCTTTGTCTCGCGCTTAGCTGCTGATACAACTGAAAATGATATTCAATTTTTTATTAATTCAAAGTTAAATAGTGGTATCCCTCTTTCGATCCAAAAATTCAAATACTTAAATGCGAGACTGACTACTTCTTTTAGATTGACTGTTCCGGAAAATTTATTTAAAACTCTTGTGGACGTAAACTTTTGGCCCCGTAATACAATTGTTCATGAATTTGAATTCAAAAACAAACCGCGTATTGCAAATGTTGTACACTTGCCTCGTCCTTCTAACAGTCCTCAGTACCATACAAAAAACGATTAAAAAATCACAAGTCTAAGTTAGAGCTTGTGTATCAAAACGTTAGAGGTCTCAATTCTAAACTTTCCGATATTTTCATTAATAGTTTTGATTTTGAATATAACTTTATAATTTTTACTGAAACTTGGCTTCGCTCCAACGTTTTAAATTCTGAAATAATGTGCAATAAGTTCCAAATTTTTCGTAAAGATCGCTATGATAAGATCGGTGGTGGCGTTCTGATAGCTGTCCATAACTCGCTTGCTTCTGAGGAATTAACCATTCCTGGCACCAACGACCTGGAGTTTATTTGTGTTACAGTTAAACTAAATAATTATTCTATTTATCTTACTTGCTCTTACATTCCACCTAAAAGTGATTTAACAATTTACTTAAACCATATTAATGCCATCGAAACTGTCCATAATATGCTTAACAATATGGACACTATCATTGTATTAGGTGATTTCAACTTACCTTCCGTGTCTTGGCGTTTTTCCGATGATTCCGCATTTCTTACTCCTATCTCTGCCTCCGATTGGATAAATGACTTCTTAGACAAATTGTCTGATCTGTGTCTTCAGCAGGTTAATAATATTCTTAATAAAAGTAATAGATCTCTTGACCTTGTATTTGTAGACAGATGCACTTCCGTAAATCTCCGTCGTTCGAACCCAGTTTCTTTTCCGGAAGACGATTATCATCCAACTCTTGAAATAACAATATTACTTGCCAACGAAAATGAAAATAAATTAGCTCCAGATACGCGAAATAATAAAATTTTTAACTTTAAAAAAACAGACTATGTTAAACTTAATGCTCTTCTCGCGCGGATTGACTGGTCCCCAATTTTAAATAATAGGTCTTCGTACTCTTCTTATGATGTCGAATCTTCAGTGCAGTTTCTCAATGATACCTTGCAAAAATGCTTCTCATTATCTGTGCCAAAAAAAAATATTAATTTCAAGCCTTTAAGCCCTCCTTGGTTAACTAATGAGCTTAAGTCTTTAAAAAATTCCAAAAATCGCTTATTTAAGAAATATAAAAAGTCAGGCTCTAATTTAGACTTCGCTTGCTATTCCTCTTGTCGTTACAGATATCAACTATTAAATAAACAATGCTACTCTGCATATATAGCCAATATAAAAACTCAATTCAAAGATAATCCGAAACTTTTCTACACGTTTGTCAATTCAAAACGAAAAACCTCCAGCTTCCCACCTCTTATCAAATTTAATCATGATGAAGCATCTTGCGACATCGATGTTTCCAACATGTTTGCAAACTTCTTTAAAACAACCTACTCCGATATACCATTGAGCATGAGTCTTGAATATCCTTACCTACCACCAGTTAACTCTTTTGAAACCCCCGTAATAGATTCTAATATAGTTATGCATTACCTTCAACAAGTTAAATCTTCTTTTACTACTGGTCCTGACGACATCCCGAGCTGCATTTTAAGACATTGTTCTAATAGTTTGTGTTCTCCCCTATCAAAAATTTTTAACTCATCCTTGCACAGCGGTCATTTTCCCAATATATGGAGAAAATCTTATATAATACCTCTTCATAAATCCGGTTCAAAAATTGATGTTTCCAATTACCGAGGTATCGCAAAACTAAGCGCAATCCCTAAGTTATTTGAGAAAATTATAACTGATCAAATAACCCACGTCGTATCTTCCTCCATTTCCACCTCTCAACATGGTTTCTTAAAGGGAAAATCTACGATAACTAACCTCTTGGAGTTTACTACGCGTGTTATTAAAGGTTTTACTTTAGGACGACATACTGACGTTATTTATACAGACTTTAGCAAAGCTTTCGACAGTGTTAATCATTATATTCTTCTGAAAAAGCTTCATCTAATTGGGTTTCCCGTCAAACTATTACACTGGATTAAATCGTACTTGTCGAATCGTTCGCAAAAAGTTTTATATAAGAACTCTATGTCAAAAAATATTTTGGTCACATCAGGTGTTCCTCAGGGAAGTCATCTTGGTCCGGTTTTGTTTTACTGTTTATAAATGATCTTCCTTCTGTAATAAAACACTGTAACGTCTTAATGTACGCCGATGACGTAAAACTTTTTCTAACTTACAAATCGCCTGAAGAACAACAACTCTTACAATCCGATTTAAATAGTCTAGTGGAGTGGTGTAATTTAAACCTTTTAAAATTAAACTTGAAAAAATGTAAGCAAATGACATTCTCACGTCGAATTGCTAATAGTATAAATTACACTATAAATAATACTAACTTAGAAATTGTACACAGTTTTCTCGATTTAGGTGTAATTATGGATCCTAAACTTCGTTTCAATCTTCAAGTTAATTTGGTGGTAAATAAGGCTAGAGGTGTCCTTGGTTTCATTAAAAGATGGGCTAAAGAATTCAACGATCCTTTCACTACTAAGATACTTTATACCTCTCTTGTTAGACCAATTCTTGAATATGCATCCGTAATATGGAACCCTCAATACAATGTCCACATCGATGCATTAGAATCGGTCCAAAAACAATTCTTACTTTTTGCTTTACATTATCGTTGGAACCCCAACATTATTTTACCCCCTTATGAAACCCGCCTTAAAATTATTTCCCTGCCTTCCTAAAGAAGCAGAAGAATTATGCTAAATGTCTCCTTTTTATACAAATTACTCAGTGGTGATATAGACTCACATTACCTCCTTTCTTCATTAAACTTCAACATCCCTAGGAGCGGAGCCAGACATTTCCAGCTTTTTAAGTTGAGTCAGTGCACTTCTAATTATGCCCTTCACGACCCTTTGCGATGTATGTGTAGTGATTTCAATGGCAACTTGAACTTGATAAATTTTTCTGACTCGGTGGATGTCTTAAAACGTAAAATGATATTACATTTGAATACTTAACGCATTCATTGCGATAACAAATATAACTCGCGATAATTGTGTAGATTTTACGATTCAACATATAAGCATTATCGAATTTGACAAATACTTTAAGTTTTCGTTTTATTCAGTTTCGTTGCTTAATTTTTTCATGAAATTATTTTTGATCTTTAGTTCTATAGCTTGTTTAAACTGGGACCATGTATACCGTATCCCTCGGCTTGGTGTGTCAGAGTGTATCTCTTTTCCATACAAGTTTTTACCTGCGTTGGCCCAAATGCATGTCCAAATAATAACTTTAGCTCGGTGTTCCCTTATTTTAGTGACCCGAATATATAAATATATTGTGCCTGCATAATATATATTTGTATATCTGTGCTATGTTTGGTATTGGTTTGGTGTTTGAGAGTTGCATCTCTTTTCCACGTAGGATCTTGGGTTGGACAGTGGCCCCAAGCCGAATGACTATAAATGCGGTTATATATAGTCTAATAAATTACTTTGGATGTTGTCTTGTATTTCTTCGTGTTATGAAGAATGTGCTTTTATTCGATGATGCTTATTATGTTTACATAAGCACAAAAATTTTAAGATTTCAAATTTCAAATTTCTTTATTTAATTTTAATTTCCGCTGAAAGGCCATGCAATTGTGCTTAGTGGAGGCTTTTATTTGCCAACAGGTGGTAGGTTTTAGCACGTAGGTGCATTCTATTCAGTCCGGCTGATCCGGGAACTTCTTAGAATGTAAATCGTGCATGCGTATGGCGCGGGTCATACGTATCTATGAAGATTTCCTACTTCCGGGCGAATCCAAAAAAAAAAAAAAAAAAAAAAAAAGTTTTCTACATTTGGCGACTTGATTTTTGCTGCCTATGATTCGCGCAAACATGTTGCTTGCCTGCCTCGACTTGCAGGGAGTTGAAAAATTAAAGGAACTTGAAACAGCAAATGAATCCATTCATGCAGATCTCTGCCGAGAACCGGACCTACAAGCTTAACGCTGACTCCGAACGGAGATGAACGGAATGTTCTTGTTCTCAAAAAGCCTTACATGGCATTTTGATTACTCTCTGATGTTTCCCATTGTTTACAGAGAGGTGGCGGCCGTACAGCAAAATCATTTTAATTCAAATAATTTTCTGTCACTGCTGGAATTCGAACCCGGGTCTCCAGGTTCGTTGGAGACCAACTACGCCACGGACGCCACTTGTATTTAATAAAAAAATTAAACATCGAAGAACTATGAAACAGAAAGCTTACACAACTGAAGATACTCAAGCTCTCGAACACAGACACAAAAATCTCTATGCTGTAGAATGAACACCAACGATTTAAAGATAAAGGACATGCGTTATAGTTATTACCATTCTTGATTTTGATCTATAAAAAATTAATTTTTACAAATACGTAAAATAGTTTTTACGTAAAACGGATTTTAAATATTTTTGGAAAACTTTTGTAATATTTCAGATGAAGCATACCACTTCGAAAGAGCCCACCTCTTGAAAATCTTTCAATTTTAGTATGATATGAAAATGTTTTGAAAGGAAATCATAACCTAAGAAACAATTTTTTGTTTATTTGAATAGAGACTTATCTAAAATACAAGAATATTGTTTTATTACAATAACGCCTAAAATAAAACTGGTAAAAATTATAAACCCCCCCCCCCCCCCCTTTCCGTCAAAAAATGTTTCAACATAAGGCCAAGAATGGGTTTCAATTAAAATTGCTGCATTTTAATTTACCCCAATTAAAAATCATGCAGTGTAGTTATTAGATATTAAATCATAATAGATTATAAATATTCTCTATAAACTGACGGAGCATACTAAAAAACACCGTCCACTGGATTATTTAAAATATTATTTAATTAATTGTAGCAAGCACAAAAATTAGAATTAGTTATTTTCAAATTAGTTTGTGCAGCGATGCGTTTATTTAAAGCAGAATCATTCGATTTATTTAAGCCAAATGCACAGCCATCGATGGTCATTCGCAGTGCAAAATGCAAAGTCGTTCTACTAGCCTGACTGAAATGGGTTAATTTGCATATTTGAGGAATTTTTAGACATTGTATCTGCTCGTGTCTGTTTCAATGTTGCAATGGTAGGACCATGTGGTGCATGAGTTAGGTTGAGCGGGCATTCAAAAAACGATACCTTTGTCAACAACAAACAACATTCTAGGGAATAGCATAAATATTTGTATATGTGTGTATATATCATTCGTCTCTTCAACTGAAACGCATATCAAGTAGTAGTTAGCATTTTTTTGGCTTTTAAGTAAGTGCCACTAAAGCGATTTCATGCTCTTGCATATGTTGAGCCTTATTAACAAATTGATTAAACGGCTTTTTAGAGTTTCAATAAATGTTTTTAACTTAAATTTAATACGCTAATATTTGCGGATTAAGGCCTCCCCTGGGCACCGCAAACAACACCGCATGACAAGCATTATGTGTGCAAATACACGAACACAACCACATACACTAAACTAAGCCATATCTGTACAAATTAAAGTAAACACAAATACACACACAAACACACATAACCACACACATGCCCATCTACAAACATACACACATTCGCGCCCTCACAAAGCTATGCGGAGCACATATTAATTAAATGCATGAAAAGGATTTTATTGGTCGACCCATAAAATCAGTCTATCGGATATTTATTAATATATATTGCATTTGAAATGAATTTAAATTATTTTATTGCATCTGTTGCCAGGAAAATCCATGCATCCACATGATGCAATTTGGCGTATTAGCCGGCGTGGTGCGCCATTTTTTATTCAGATTTAGAGCAACATTTGCCATTGCAGCTAGTTTTACTGTAGTTAATATTATTTGTTGTTGTTCTTGGTGTTGTTGTTGTTGTTTTTGTTGTTGTTTGTTGTAATTACAGCAGATAATTTGCGCTGTTGTAGACATTGTAATTATAGTTAGTTGAAAAAGAATGAAAACAAAAAATAAAACAAGCGATCAATAGCAAAACAAAAAAAAACAAAAATTATTTGTGCACAATCCACAGATAGCAGTGACTGGGCACATTCAGCAAATTAACTGTTTTAGCAGCGTTTACTTAATGAGCGCTGGTAATGTATGAGTGAGATGCCTAGTGGAAGTCAGAAATATTGTATAGTTTATGATGGTTATGTTCTAAATGTAAGTATCAATGTGAAAATTTTTCAACTTCCAACTGTTTCCTACAAAATATACTAGAAAATATATAGGTATACCTTTATTTAGTCAAAATTTTAAATTTAAAAAAAAAAACTAAAACGAAAATAAAAATTTTTTTAAAAAAATTGTACAATTTACATAAGGCGCTTTTCACGTGAAGTAAACAATCAAAAAGTCTCTTCAATTTTATTTTTGCTTGTATATCTTACAGCTCTATTTTGGTTCATCTATCAGGTCTTATTTCCAAAGATAATTTAAGAACTTGAGAAATTTTTATAGAAATAACTTCATTAGTGATTCTTAATAAAAATTGCGAAATTGCATGATTCTACGAGGTATTTAAATCTTTAATCCGAGTCGAGGTTTTTTAGTTTTTATAAAGAAAATTTTTTAAAAAATATAAAAAGATTATAATAAATTAAATAAATTAGCGCCTGGCGTGTATTAAGAGATACAATATTTTTTATCCCCTTCGTTTGTTTTTCCGTTTGTTGTATAAACACAACACTTATAGTTCAGAGTTACTTTTTGGACAAATTGTTACCATGGTATAATTATACAAGGTAGCATTGACAACTGCTTATTTTCTCTTCTACAAGAAAACATCTCCTGTCAAAAACAACTGTTTGTGCAAATGCATCTGCAGCTGCTGACGTTGTTGTTTTTTTTCACTTCTACGTTTTCAGCATTGTTTGTGTTTTCAATGGCCGATTGTGTGCGCTCTCTTTTTGAGTATATTTTTTGACAGGAGATGTTTTCCCAAGCAACAGTCAATGCTACCTTGTATTATTATACCATGGGCATAACCACGGCATAAGCACGCGTGCTTCGTGAAACTTCGTATTTTTACACCGACATAAAACTGGTTGTCGTCCTTTTACACCGATGCTGCCGATTATTCGTAGCAAGAGCGCCCAGTCGATGTTTCGCTTTTGGGTAGTTAACACCACGCATCTATGCATGCATGCTCGCAATTTATTACGTAATTTTAAATGCTTACGCGTATAAAAAATGTTCAACCAAATGTGGAAATTAGCATATTTTTTCTTTAAAAATTGTTTTGGAGAAGCGAAAACTTAATTTGTCAGAAGAAAGTAGGGCGCGCTAGCAGTTTTTTATTTTGAAGTAATATGCAATATAAATAATATTAGTACAACTAGGAGTCAGTAAAATGTTATTAGTAAAAGATTGCTCTCCAAATAAATGTTATATTGATATTAATAATGAATATATGCATATTGATACTATTTATTATTATTGATAAATATTAATATTAATGTTATTATTAATTTTTATTAAAAACGCGGCCCCTAGACAATAAATAATATTGAACATTATTTACCTAGTAAGAAATTTCATTAATTATAATTCACTTTCATATACCTGCATTCATTTAGAATGCCGCTTAATGTTAATTATAAAAAATTTCTTTAAGCCTCCTGCGAAGTAAAATTTTCACAGTGTAAGCCAAAGAGAGATTCTTTGCTCTCACTTGGGCGCATATTACTACAAAACTGAAAGAACTATGTATGTATTTTTTTGGCCGACACTGCTATAGAAGCAAATTGGTAGTTTACTTAATGCACCGACGGAGATAATAGCAACAGAGGTGCGATGAGTACAATCCATAAAAAGTCGGACGGACATAGGGAGAAAGATACTTAATAGAATTACTAATAATGCCCAAAATAGCTTGCGGTATACATATAAGATAAATTTTTAAGTTAATGACATCTGAATATTCGTTTGCGGCAAATACAACTCTCAAACGAAGTGTAATTGGTAAATTTTTCAGTTGCGGTAAACAAAAAATTTCTTTGTGTGTAGGATATGGCCTGGCCAGGATTCGAACCAGTGACACTTAGGATGTCAGTCAAGCTCGCTATCACTCGACGATCGAGGCCGCTTTATTTCTTCAAATAATTTAATTAATTTTAAAATGGTATTAATTTGTATTTGAATAATTTTGCAAGCATTGGAATTTTGCTTGGAATATTTTCCTTAAGATGCAATTTTTAGTCAAATTGAAATTAAAAAAAAAATAAGAAAAATTCAACAGTTGTGACAAAAAAGCGTTAAAAATTTCGCTCGATTAAATTTTGTCCGCTATCTCAAAAGCTTTCCTAAGCGCTACCGAAAGTAGCGCTGCAGTATATCGAAGATTTGTTTAATAGCTTTTGTTGACTGTGTTCGCTGAACGCGATCATTACTGACAATGCACATGAAGGTTGTGGACGTATGTGTGTTGTTAAAAAATTTTTTTTAATGCTAAAAAATTTGTTTTTTTAAAAACATACATACGTTTAAATATATAAGCTTCTTAATATATTTTAATAAATACACGGTGAGACCGCCAAAAAGTTTCAGCCTAAATTCTTAAAAATTCCGAGAGAGGGACATCTTGTGATTATATCGCGACTAGTCCGACCTCTCAGTTCCATCACAATTTTTTTTTAAAAAGTCTCAAAGTTAAAAAGTAGGAATTCTAGTATTCCGACTTTTAACAATTTTTTACATATGCTTAGGTTGTGAGAATTTAAAAACAAAATGCACTTTTGTTCAATAGAATTAAACGTTAAATTTAACAGTGCCAAAAGATTTTTGAAAAAAATATATAAAGTGGATTTATCGCAATGGAGAATTCAATTTTTCAAAAATTTTGTACAAATGTTAGTTCTTCTTTATTTTTTTTAAAAATGGTAACAAACAAAAATCCTTAGTTTTTTTACAGGAATTATTAAAACTACTAAGTACCTTTCAAAAAAGTCTAAGATTACTAAAATTAGTTGAAAATTGGAAAAATGGCAGAAGTTTTAAAGTGTTTTTTAAATCGACAATCATCGATTTTTCGGATATACGTTCACAGCGTTCAAACTGCTGCCATTTAACCAAATGATAACGGTTTTTGCTCATATATGGATTGTTAGAATGCACAAGCTAAATGCCACATTTTGCGATTCTACTTTTTGTAGAAAATAAAAACGGCGATATCCTATGACTGCGAATAATAAAAGTTTTATTAATTTTTTGGGATAAAGGTTCAAATTTTGATTGAATGTATGTTTGTGCCTTTATTGTAAATTGTATTTATGTTGGTGCTCTTCACAACACCTCATCCAGAGCCAAAAACAAACACAAATTAGCAATAAAAGATTGAAAATTTTTTTTTTTGTACCGGTCCACCATTTTCGATTGAATTTCAATACTTTTTTGTTGACACAACAGTAGCAGAACTTTTAGCATGACGATGAACAGATTTCCAATCACAGGTATTCCGAATGGCATTACTTTCTTGAAGCCTTTTATGAAAGCCAACATAATGTATTGCAAGGAACATAAAAAATAGGGTGCCCAAGAAACATTTTTTTACATATCAAGGACAAAATAACTTTTATTAGCGTTTTGAACACGTAACAAAGAGTGTTTATTTAAATTACACAATTCCAAATGAAGTAGCACAAATAAGAAGTTTTTCAATCGTAAAGACACTCAGATTATCTCACAACAATCTTGTGATGTCTTGTTTAATATCGCCTTTTTTTATTTTCTACAAAAACTAGAATCGCAAAATGTGGCATTTAGCTTGTGCATTCTAACAAGCCATATATGAGCCAAATCCGTTATCATTTGGTTAAATGGCAGCAGTTTGAACGCTGTGAACGTATATCAGAAAAATCGATGATTGTCGATTTAAAAAACACCTTTAAACTTCTGCCATTTTTCCAATTTTCAACTGATTTCAGTAATCTTAGACTTTTTTGAAAGTTACTTAGTAGTTTTAATAATTCCTGTAAAAAAACTAAGGATTTTTGTTTGTTACCATTTTAAAAAAAAATAAAGAAGAACTACATTTGTTCAAAATGTTTGAAAAATTGACTTCTCCTTTGCGATAAACCCACCTTATATATTTTTTCCAAAAATCTTTTGGCACTGTTAAATTTAACGTTTAATTCTATTGAACAAAAGTGCATTTTGTTTTTAAATTCTCACAACCTAAGCATATGTAAAAAATTGTTAAAAGTCGGAATACTAGAATTCCTACTTTTTAACTTTGAGACTTTTTAAAAAAAAATTGTGATGGAACTGAGAGGTCGGACTAGTCGCGATATAATCACAAGATGTCCCTCTCTCGGAATTTTTAAGAATTTAGGCTGAAACTTTTTTAAAGGTCGAATCGGTCACACAGTGATATTAGATTAAAATTGAAAAATATTTGGAATTTGTTTAAGAGAAACAGTACAGAATATTGTGTTATTCTGGTATTCTATTCTGGTATTCTTTGTAGAAAAATTACAAAATATATAATATATTTAAAAACTAGTAAAGTGTTTTGGTCTTTAGAGAGATCTTGAGTTGTCTTTATTCAAAAATAAAAATGTAAGGGTCTTAATCTTGGGAGTTATTTTCAGCAATCCCTAAATGCTTTATGGCTTGCTCAAGAATTCTTAACATTCCACTTCTTAGTATCACCAGATTTGAAATGAATTTTATTTTTCAAAACCGCGAAATATTACGTCACACAGTAACTCAGCAACGTTTTCCATTGTTCTAAAACGCACATATTGTTATAAGAAGACTATTTTGAGTTCTAAAAAAAAGACTGATTGAAAAATAATCAATAGTTCTCCTGATTCAAAATCGGCCAATTTCTACATCCGTTAACTTGCAGAATATCCGTTGTAGCTCGGGAAAAAGTTTTCAAATTTTATAGTTCTGCTGGAAATATCGATATAATACCTGAGCAAAAGATTAATGATATTTTAAGAGCTTTATGTTTTTGATATTAGGGTGGCACATTAGGATGGTAGGAACTGAGATCTGGAGGATAAGTACTAAAAGGGCGCACCTGAGGTCAATGACTTCTATAGAAATCATATTGGTCTCTTTCAGAAAAAAACATTGATATACCAAACTTTAAAATCCGACTGTAAACACAAGAGATATGTAGAAATATACAACCCCTACTGTTTGGTCAAAAAAAAAAAATTTTTTTTTCATAATAGTCTTGCAAAAATGCGTCATATTCGCTGGTATACGGCACACTTTTTTTTTAGGCACGTTCTAATGAGCATCGGTGTAAGTATTAAAGGCTGCAGATAGTTTACTGAATGGAGGTATAATTTCGATGATTATAGTGTTAATTATCATGTCAAACCATTTTTCAACCAGTTTTCCCGAAGTTATGGAAGAATGTATTCATAACATTTCTGCAAAAAAAAAAGCCCAAGAAATAATATTTAAAATTATAGACCAAAAACAAAAATGTTATTCTAAATTTTCAATTTTCAGTGACGCTACGTGTAAAAAAACATTTTTTTTTTTTTTGCTAAAAAAGGCCATCAGAGCTCTATAGAAGTCATATTGGTCTCCTTAACACAAAAAAATTGATATGCCAAACTTTAAAATCCGACTGTAAACACCAGAGATATGAAGAAATATGTCAATGCGCGACCCCTACGTTTGGTCAAAAACAAAAAAATTTTTTTTCGTTCTTGTCTTGTAAAAATGCGCATATTCGCTGGTAAACGGCGCACTTTTTTGCATAGGAGGTGGTACCGTCTAATCCTTATATTTCAGGAAAAAAGGAACTGTTATTACCCAGCAGAAAGTGGACCAAATTTGAAATAGTTCTGAACTAGTTCCAAAAAGGAGCAGTACTAGTTCCACTACAATACCCTTTAAAATTGAACGAACTGACGCTTTTTGCGGGTTGATGTCATAGGAAAAGAGAATTGTACCCATAAACACTCCTTTTTCCCCATATTTGAACTAGTTGCATTAGGAACATTTTTAAACTGGTTGCTTTCGCAGTAGCCTGAAAGTGGTTCTTTTTTTAACTAGTTTTAAAGTGAACATTTTAAAAGTGTAAGAATTTAGTGCAATTATTTTTAAATATCACTTTTCTTCTATAATTGTTATATATGCATTTCTTCTTTAATATTTTAATATAAAACCGTTTCCGTCTTGTGCGCAGAATATTTGAAAAATAGCCAGAACGTGTATATTTTTTTCGGCAATACTTTTTAAAACAAAAGTAAAGTGAATGAAATGTTCTACACTGAACGCCTTTTGAACTTTTTCAGAGCTTCTTTGAATTTCGCTAGAAATGAACTAGTTCACTTTTTCAATTGTCTCCAAAATAACTGCTGGATATTTACTAGTGCTCATTCATAACATTTTCCCACTTAACCGTTGTGGGCCCACAGTTAATTAAGTGGTAAGATGATGTTTTTGCACAAAGGTTCTCTATTTAAATATATTTTTGAGGGCGTGTGCCACCATTACTCACGCCAAAGATCGGCTATCTAAGAAAATGTCGAACTTTGTTACTAAAGTGTTAAGATGATGACAACAAAAAAGAAAAAAAAACCAAAAGCTGGCCTCACTTGTTGGCCTTGTGAGTTCATTTTTGGTAATAAAGAGGACAACACTTACTCCTTTTTTCTTATTGTTTTCAAACCGACAAAGCGTATTCTTCTCAAAGTGTTTTTGTTATAACTTCTTAAGTAGTTGAAAAGAGTTATGAGAGAAGAGAAGAGAAAAAACAACAAATAAGGCGATTTATTTGGATGAGGTTGCAAAACAAAAATACACACAGACACACTCAAATAAATATCAAAATCAAGAGATGCAATGGGAAAACTTTGCGCACCAATAAATGCGCTTTTGTCGAACGGTGGAAAAGAAGAAGCAGGCAGCATCAGCAACGCGATGCTATCGAGCTGCTTGAACATGGCAATAAAAGTTTTCAACTTCACCTTGACGCACAGCCAAGAATGGTGTTGAAAGTAGGGGCACTTAAGCTGCTCTGCAGCTACCATACACAAATCGACATTAATACATCTACACATACCTACACATGTATCATGTCTGAGTCTGATGATAATGCCTACTTGAAAATGACTCATAAAATGAAATGACATCGAAATGGCAGCCCATCCGCAATGTTCTCGAAAATTCACAAGTCAAAATGTTTTCAAGCCATTTTGTGGCTATCTAGCAAGTAGCATTTACTATCAGCTGCAATTTACACTTGAGCTGTTGTTGTCTGTCTAGCAGCCAACGAACGATTCGACGAACAAATGAAAGACTTTGTCCGAATGACCGAGCCCGAGATGTTCTTCCGCTCTACGTAGCTGCAAGGACGTCTTTGATATCTTGCATGGAACTCGCCACATCTCGAGTCTTTCGTTGAGTGCTACTGCTGCTACTACTTCTTCTGGAATTTCATTTCGATTTGGCTACTCGAGAATTTTAATTATGCCCTAATGGTGCATAATAGTTTCACCTACTGTTCCGTCTCAAAGAATACGAATTGCCACAAAAGTGTCCTTGGCACTAGCCACATTTCCGTTCACTACTCTACAGACGAACTTTGCAAGTTAGTTTTTGTGAAATGTCTTTTTCTTTTTCTCTTTCTTTTTTATGTTTTTTTTTCTCGCTGCTGCTTTACCTTTCACTTGATTGAAGTACTTTACCGCACTCTGTTCGATTTCTTCTTCTTTAATTATTTGTAAAGCATCACCTCCACCACCACCGCCAAAAGTATTCACTGCAATATTCTTCGGTTTGTTTTTTACGCAATGCTTTTCTATATTTCTTTTCTTTTTTTTTTATTTCAAGAAATTAAAAACTTTTGCTTTAACCGCTGATTACCTTTGGCTGTCTATTCATGCATCATCACCGGCTTTGTGGGAGAAAACTTAACCACTGATTGGCCAGGATAATTTCAACTTCGAACTTTCACTGCTACACTGGGCCAAATTATTTACTTAGATTTTCAAAGGCTCTGCTTTGTCTTTAATATTCATCGAATTGCCTGCCACAGAGCAATTAAAACAGGATCTCTCATCATTGTCATGAAATGGCTCTGGCTACAACTCAATATTTCATAAACGATAGCAATCGATAGCGATGTTTTTTTTTTACATTTCATTAAATTTTGGCTGCTCAAAGTTTGATTAAATATTTCGAACATCCAAAAGGATAATATATTAAAAGATTTTATGTGCTATTCGCATGTTGATAGACTCTAAAAGGCTCTCTTGTATTTTGATTTTTGTCACATTCAGCAATTCAAGCTGTGACATAGTTTTTGTAGATTGCAATCAATTGTTGTAATTTATGTCGCATCCTCACGCATTTTTGCAGTAATTAATGAATAATGATTACCTTTGATATGATCTTATATGACGACATCAAAAAGGACCGGAAGTTTATGATAAACCTATACTTTCTCAGCTACTATGATTAAAATATCTTTAATTTTTAATTATTTGCTGATCCCTGAGGAAATTATTTCATAGAATTTTTATTGGTTTCACATTTGGTTGCCAACTGTGTCCGTCCATTTTGGAACAGAAGGGCACTAAACTATTTGATTATACGAGTATTTAATAAGAGAGAATAAAAGAGAAACAACATCCGCAAAAAGGATAAGGATAAGGATAAGGATAAGGATAAGGATAAGGATAAGGATAAGGATAAGGATAAGGATAAGGATAAGGATAAGGATAAGGATAAGAATAAGGATAAGGATAAGGATAAGGATAAGGATAAGGATAAGGATAAGGATAAGGATAAGGATAAGGATAAGGATAAGGATAAGGATAAGGATAAGGATAAGGATAAGGATAAGGATAAGGACAAGGATAAGGATAAGGATAAGGATAAGGATAAGGATAAGGATAAGGATAAGGATAAGGATAAGGATAAGGATAAGGATAAGAATAAGGATAAGGATAAGGATAAGGATAAGGATAAGAATAAGGATAAGGATAAGGATAAGGATAAGGATAAGGATAAGGATAAGGATAAGGATAAGGATAAGGATAAGGATAAGGATAAGGATAAGGATAAGGATAAGGATAAGGATAAGGATAAGGATAAGGATAAGGATAAGGATAAGGATAAGGATAAGGATAAGGATAAGGATAAGGATAAGGATAAGGATAAGGATAAGGATAAGAATAAGGATAAGGATAAGGATAAGGATAAGGATAAGGATAAGGATAAGGATAAGGATAAGGATAAGGATAAGGATAAGGATAAGGATAAGGATAAGGATAAGGATAAGGATAAGGATAAGGATAAGGATAAGGATAAGGATAAGGATAAGGATAAGGATAAGGATAAGGATAAGGATAAGGATAAGGATAAGGATAAGGATAAGGATAAGGATAAGGATAAGGATAAGGATAAGGATAAGGATAAGGATAAGGATAAGGATAAGGATAAGGATAAGGATAAGGATAAGGATAAGGATAAGGATAAGGAAAAGGATAAGGATAAGGATAAGGATAAGGATAAGGATAAGGATAAGGATAAGGATAAGGATAAGGATAAGGATAAGGATAAGGATAAGGATAAAGATAAGGATAAGGATAAGGATAAGGATAAGGATAAGGATAAGGATAAGGATAAGGATAAGGATAAGGATAAGGATAAGGATAAGGATAAGGATAAGGATAAGGATAAGGATAAGGATAAGGATAAGGATAAGGATAAGGATAAGGATAAGGATAAGGATAAGGCATAGCATTCTTCCTCCGAGATAGTTAGTTAAAAGAGTAAAAGCACTATTTCATAGCTAAAAATACCAATGTTGGCTTTTCATGTAATTAAAAAAAAATAACTTTACTGCTGCCTTTTCCACACTTGAAGAATTAAATTTTTAGCTTTAAATTCACATGAAAAAGTTTTTAGTTCATACAATACGTAGCACATTAATTAACTGGTGTCTCTTCAAGTTAAAGTAATTAAAATTGATGGCTATCCACTAGAATTTTATTTGTTTTGAGTAGTTTTTATTTTTTAAACAAAATGCTCAAAGTGCCAAATTATATTAACACAACAAGGTCAAAAAAGCCCTTCACTAAAAACCGAGAATATTTAAAAAAAAAAACACAACAGAAAAAATAAAATTTATCCGGTTAGAGATACCCAACAGCCAGTCAGCCACTCATGGACTGCGGCACTTCAGCGCTCAGCTAAATTTCAGCAAACAAACTTAAACAACTACCTGTTGGTCGGGTTGGGTAAACACAGAGAGTCAGGTTAACATCAATTGGCCTTTTAATGTTGACCAAGTTGTTCTCATACATGAAGCGTTATACGTCGGAGCCAACACATGACGGCGCGCATGAAGTTCATTAGTTGTACCCTAATGGATAGCAATAGCTAGAGATGGAGGCGAAAGATGCTGATGTTGCAAGGACATACTGGAAAAGTGAACGCATCGCGCAACCTACACAACACTAAACCTACATGCCATCCAGCCATCCATCCAACCATTCATTCATTCAGTGTGCTACCTTTTTAATAAACCAGCAAAAATAAAACAAAGTGCAACACTTCACCGCCAGGACGCGCCTTATGTTTCGTACCAAGTCGCATGCATGCATGGATGGATGGACGGAGTTTCGGTGATGTAAGTGGTGCTGTTGTTTTTCTGTTGGTTGTTGATTTTGTTGTTGGCATATATTTGCCAGCATGTGTGTGTGTAGATGTGAGTGTGTGTGCTTGTGTGACTTGTATTTTTCTGCTCGAACCGAAGTAAACCGTTGAATAATAAATGTTAATATAGTTTATGGCCAACAGTATAGCGTCATGTAGACCAAGCAAACACACTCACACAAACAGTGAATTATGGTATATCAATGTGCTAGTGTGCGTATGTCTGAGAATGTATGCCTGAGTGTGTGTGTTAATGTGAGTGAGCTGCAAAAGTTAAACAACATAACTGTCACATATAGACGCACTCACACACACAGACACTGAACACACAAGCTCAATGTCGGCGTACGTCGACATCAGCCAAGGTGACCAGACTGATGTGTCGTTTATTATCCCAAGCTGCGTGTTGGTTGCACCCATCTGTAGAATCAAGCATAAAATTGCTTTTCTGAACGCGTCTTTTTACGATAGATGCGCTTATTTGCACGAAGATAAGCAAGGATATTAGTTTGTTTAACGCTGTGTAGGTGCGTATTTGTGTATGCATTGATGTGCATTGAATGCGGGTGTTGGTTTTGTGTGGCAGTGTGCGTTGCTATTTTATTATTTTAATAGAAATCACACTTGGAACTCGCGTGTAGGATTTCAAAATACACTCAGCAAAACAAAGCAAAACAAATTGTCAAACAAGATTTGAATCTATAAATAAGAGTTGCCAACATCATTGAGAGCATTAAAGAAAACAAAGCATGTAATGAAATGGGTGTTGAAATGAGTTTGAAAAGAAAAAATGGTAAAGTGCCCATTTCTTACGATAAACTCTGTTAAATATTTTATCTTTATCAGTGATATTTTTTGTTTCTGCATCTGCATGTTAAAACAAAAATTTCTCTCATCATACTCAGAGTTCATGATCATATAAGGGTTCAATTTTAGCTATGTATTTCAATTAATATAGCAAATTATATTCTCTTTAGACTACGACTAATTTCACTGTATGAAATAGCAAAAACAAACTTTTAATAATAATGTTTTAAATATATCATGATGTTGGTTTAGTTAAACTTGATAAATATTTGCACTACTCGCTGCTTAAGTATGCAACCCACACAAAATAAATACACCGCATACAGATCCAGCACGCTCCAATACATAGTATGTACATATTTTGGACATACACGGGCAAACACACACACACACACACAAAAACCGCAATTATTAACATTAACATTATGATATAATGGCTAATGTACGTGATCGCAAGGACTTGCTCATAATTCCTACGCGGGCTGTTTCTGCGAGTGTGTATGTGAGTGTGTGTGTGGATGTGGTATGAGGTGGTCAAAGCAGAGGGGCTTGCTTTTGCATGAAGGACAAGCAGAACGAGCGAGTTCATGCACGTTGCATGAAGACACTACTGCACTGTGGAACGAAACGGCCTGCTAGAGGGTAAAATGGAATTTTAATTTTTTTTTAATGAGGAAATCTTAACAAATGCTTTTAAATATTTCTTCTAAATTGAAAACAAATTTGAGCTTTAGGACAAGTATGTTGACAACAAGACAACATGAAGACAAAGAAGGCAACAACAACAACGGCTCTGTATAGAGCAAATCACACAGCTTGACTATACAGACTGTTTTGTTGGCCGCTATACCAACTCATCAGTAGTCTTTGCATGACTTTTAACTGTGATCCACTCAAGCTACTTAGATTCTACTTATACTGCCAATTATGCCGAGAAAGTTACCCGGAATTTATTTTGAATTCGTTTGAGAGAGAACGCTTAAGTTCTTATCTACCTCGATGCACCCTGTATCAAGGTTAACCTTGATCGTTTTTAAAAAAATTTGATGGTTAGAAAATGGGTATAAACTGGATTTTTCTGAATATTGTGGTTCTGAAAAATGCTTAGAACAAAACAATTTTTTTTTTTTTTAAATAGCTCATTATGATCAAAATATGTACTTTCAAGTGGAATTACATATAATTTCGTATCTTTAAGTGTTATAAATTAGAATTTGTACTTTATATGTTTTACGTGTTGTTTTATAAACCGTTCAATTTGAAATACTTTTGTAAATTTAATCAAATGAGAAAATAAAATTATTATTTTATTTTCAATTAGCAATACAAAAGGTTATGGGCCTATTCATCTCAACTTTTTCTTCATCATTTGATGGAAAAAGTTCTTGAGTTAGCTTCTGATTGATTTCAATTGGTGTTGAGATCGCATTGCAATCATCCATACTATACCACTTCAAAAAATTCTTAATGTTTTGTTCTTGATCAATCCAGAGTTTATCAAATTATCGATTAAAGCGGACGGCTAAGCTGAGTAGAAGTCTTACAACTGGCGCAAAAGCCTCTTAGTAATCAATTCCATACCGCTGAGAGCATCCTTTAATTACAAGTCTTGCCTTCTATCGCTCTACATTGCCACTCGAGTCGCATTTTGTCTTGAAGGTCCATTTGCAATCGATGGGTTTTTAGTACCCATCGAGTACCCTCTGGTAACTGGACTAACTTCCACGTTCTGTTTTTCAACAAGGAATTATAATCCATACAATCAACTTTTGAAAATAACACCTTTTTTAGACAATCGTGAAAAAAAAACATGTTGGATAATCTATTCAATAATGTATAGGGATGTGTGAGGGTTTTTGCATTTTCGTGACTTCAATATGTCTTCAAACGTAAGCACAATTTTTTTGATTTTTTGAACTTAGTGTGTTTCCTAACTTTAAAAGTTTTCCAAATCATATAAAATTTTAAATGTACACTAAGAGAAAAAAATATTAAATTTATCCAAAAACTTTTTTAATTTATCCAAAAAGCGAGTCAATTTTGCACCAATAACGCATTTGCTTAAATCAACTTCGTAAATATTTAAAATTTCCTTAAATACTTTTTTAATTAAATAGAATATTAAAACATAATTAATAAAAAATATATTAAAATAATGCACGAATTTTTTAAAATATTTTTCAAATATTTACTATTTGAAAATAAAACTATCGCATTTAAAGAAAATTTATACAAAAATATTGAATTTAAAAAACAACATATTTAAATTCAATGTGTTATTAATGGTTTTATAGTATTATTTTATTCATATTCATATTTCATATTTTCTTCAAGATAAGAAGCAAAATATGCAGGTAAATGACGACCGGTGCAAGATATTTGTGAGAAAATATCGAGTTATCACTCCACCCTACATGATATCATTATGCGATCACCCATTGCACTCACAAATCATCTTGGTCAAACATCCAGGCTATATTACCCTTGCAACAAAAACGAAACGAGAACTATAAGAAACCTGCAACTGCAAGAAATTAACTGCAGGAACAGAGTGCGATGCTGTTGCTGTTTGTCGGATATTTCAGCTGTATGGAATATGTGTGTTGGTGTGTGGTATAAATAAAATTTAAATACGGAAAAAAAACGAGTTGTAAGTAAAATATTTGATTTATTCACGTAAATATTTAAATAAAACTTATGCTCAGGCGTGGATAATGTTAATATGCGTTATTTTCCTTAGTGTAGGTATTTGCATCGATAGATAACTTGTAACATAATTCATTTTCGTTTTTGGTGTTGAGATTATGCAGAAGCAGGTTGTTTCATTTTCACTCATACCTTATAAATGTATTTTTCATCATGCAAATATTAAGTATCTAATTTATATAAAGGTCAAACTGTATTTTTATTGATAGAGAACATTTTGACTCTTACGTTTAAGTACATCATAAATAAAATAATGATTATACATGGTGTTTTATATCAATGTATACTATACTGGTCGTGTGTGATCCAGTTGCATGGGAGATGTCACACCCACTTGTCCAATCACGCTTAAATTTGGCACATATTCTTGGTACTCCCCAGCTTGGTCGACCAACGCCAAGATCTGGGTAGTCCTTCTGCATTTACACAGTATTAAGCGAACCCGTTGCCTGCGACCATCCTCCTTTATTCTAGCTTTGGACAGACTGCTTGTGTGAAAAGTCGGAGCGTTACAGTTGTATAGGAGGTGCCACGCCTACTTGCCCAAAAATCTTAATAACCCATTTTTTTAAGTGTTCTATGCCTAAAATACCCAAAACGACCACAATATTTAACAAACTTATTTCTTCCCTCAAAATTGTACTGCTCGTTCCACTGTGCACTGTTGTCAAAATGACAGTTGAACAGACAACCCAGCAAACCAAAAGTTCCAAAATCGTGGCGAATTCGTTTCGAATATATCGGTATCTTTCAGATTTCGGAATCCGATTTCGTTGCGAAATAGTAAAGAAAATCGTATGAAGGGGTTGACACGAATTCGTGAAGAGGTGTCGTAACTATTTTGTAACTATATTTCGTTACGAAATCGGAACGAAATATTGTTTCGAAATCGTAACTAAATATAGTTGTGAGATCGGAACGATATATCTTTTCGAAATCGTAACGAAATGTAATTATGAAATCGTAACGAAATGTAGTTACGAAATCGGAACGAAATGTGTTTACGAAATCGAAATGAAGGTATGCATTTAAATTAAGAACGGTTTAATTTAGAGATACGAAAATGAAAAATTTTATTTCATTTAAATTTCATATTATTGAACAATTTCAAGCGATATAATGAGACTGTGTTATAAATAAAATGTTAAAAGGAATGTTGAAATTAATGTCGAATGTTAGTTGAATACGGAGATGGGGGGAGTGCACTAAATTTTCAGCTTCAGCTGACATGTAGTGATATTGTAAAATTTTTCACTACTTCCAAGTGGTGTTGAGTGATGAATTCAAAAATATAAGCCTCACTATACATTAGTGATAGTGATAGGGAAAAATTGTTCACTAAAATTCATTCAGTGCAACTTTTCTTTCATTGCACTAAAATTAAAAGTGCAAAAAAAAAAATACCCGCACTAATAATAGTGAAATACAGAAAGTTTTCACTCACTTGAAAGAAAAGGTCAACAGTTATTTTGAATAATTGCACCTACATAAATTTGAAATTTCAAAATTGTTAGCCCATTTAGAAAATTATATTTTATTATTATAGAATTTTCTTTTATTCGAGTCTGGCTTAAATAATTTCAAAACCAGTAATGTTTGAAAGTTGAGTGGAAACATTTTTAATTGCAGCTTTCATGTAGTGACTGCTCAAATTTTGCACTAATTGAGTGTAGTGCAGATTTAGTCACTAACACAAAATTTAGTTGTAGTGCAACAAAATAACACCATCCCTAAAATCTCAAGTGATAGTGATGAGATGTTTCACTATCACTAAGCTGGTAAAAAAATAGTGAAAAATATAATTTCTTTCAATATATTTAGTGCTAGTGAAATGCTTAGTGCACTCACCATTTAGTGCAAAACGCCCAACTCTGGTTGAATATTTCAGAGTTGATTATTTCAGAACTTTTCCAAACTCTCCGCCGATCCATGATTTCTTGTGGTGCTCGCATGCAGGAGTTCCATTGAAATGCTTTCTTCGCCTTGAGAGGCGTCAATATTTAATTGTTCAATACTTACTTCCTCATTTCGAATTTCATCCAAATTTGCCACGAGTCCTCGATTTTTGATTGAACAAACTCCTCGCTGTCACTCATTAAAACACTTACTGTTGTTGTTGTTGTTGTTGTTGTTGTTGTTGTTGTTGTTGTTGTTGTTGTTGTTGTTGTTGTTGTTGTTGTTGTTGTTGCTGATGTTGTTGTTGTTGGTGGTGTTGTTATTGATGTGAGTATTTGCGAAAAAATGGAGTCCATAAGCCTTGCAACTTCTTTTTTTACACTTTTACTAAAACCTTGACGCGACATTTCACATTTGTTGAAGAACAACCACGGAAAACAATTTATTTTAGATTAAAACAAATTTTACCTCAATCACCGCAATGCGCACTTGTTTAGTTTGCACTCTTACACGTTTATTTAAAAAAAAGGAACGTTGTTTGCCTGGCCAACTTTGTTATTTTTTATTTATTTGAACAGTAATATCATATGATAAAGAATAAAACTTACAAACTGGCACATATCGAAACTCGATATAAATTCGCATCAAAATCGAAACTGTTTCGAAATTTGATGTAACGATATAGTAACGAATTCTTTACGACAGTTCGAAATAGTAACGAATTAGTCGGAAATTCGATAATGTCGTCAAGTTTGGTTTGCTGGGAAGGTTCATGAATGTGTGTGTGAGTTTTTCGTTTATTTGTGACTGTATTGCATAGTAGAAGTTTTAGTTAGTTGTTATAGTTGCTGATCAGCTCATAATAACTATGTATGTAGTGTGCACTTGATGTGCATGTGTGTGTGTGTGTGTGTGTAGTTGTGTGCATGTGTCAAAGTGTCAGAATTGTATGCGTGATTGTCATAAATTCTTATCGTATTTAATTTGCTGCAATTTTTTATGCATCATAGTCTATGAAAAATTATCCGATGGCAAGAATTTATTTGTGACATGACACTTGATAAATTTTATTTTCCTTATAAATATTTAAGTTCAGTCAATGCTATGAAAAGTTTGACAGACTCACAATATTTTCAGCTTATTTCATATGTTTAATCAATCAAGAATAGCCATGATAGACATAACAAAAACCAACATTAATCAAACAATGATGTGTTTTGAGATTATTTCTTCAGATAGTCATAATTCTCCAGTTGGCAATGGCAGGAATCTGACGCGATTTTAGCAACTCTTCGTTTGGATTCCGTAGTCCTTCATCAGTCGACGAAAGAATATGCTCTCTTTTTAATGGGGAAAATTATTCAGGCCTCCCACACTCGCTGCGCCACTATAGTTTCGCTGCTGACGCTTAACCTTAGAAACAACTTTGCAATGCCATTTCTGACTCGTACGGTCAGTTCCAATTGAACTATTTTCTTATAGGAAAATGTGATGGACTTCCATTCCTCACTCCAAAATCTACCTAGCAGAAAAGTGGATCAAATTTGAAATAGTTCTGAACTAGTTCCAAAAAGTACTAGTACTACTTCCACTACAATACCCTTAAACATTGAACGAACTGATGCTTTTTGCGGGTTGATGTCATAGGAAAAAACAATTGTCACCATAAACACTCCTTTTTCCCCACATTTGAACTAGTTGCATTTTTGAACTGGTTGCTTTCTTTTTTCTGGTTGCGGTTCTTTTTTATCTGAATTTGAAGTGAAAGTTCCTAAAGATCTGATTTGTACGATCTTTTCCATCCAAAAGATTTATTAATGAAGAAATTTCGTTTACAAATGTCTATAAAATTTTTATTTTTGTATTATTTTTTCTTGTGCGCAGCAAATTTTAAAAAAGAGCTAGAACTCGTTTTTTTTCAGCTATATTTTTAGAAACAAAAGCAAAGTGAACTGTTATACACTGTACGCCTTGTGTACTTTTTCAGAACTACTTCGAACTGCGTTAGAAATGAACTAGTTCAATTTTTCAATTGACTCCAAAATAACTGCTGGGTACTTTATCTAAATTTCTCTATTAGATATCGCTAGCTTATTTAAGCTTAGATTTCTCCTTTTTCTTCTTGTATCAATGGTTTTTTTCAAATGTCCGTTTTAATTTATATAATTTTTATTTATAAAAAATTGATTTTATACCTTTTTCGCTGGGTATATTTTCAAAACAAATGAAAGTTGTTAGTTAAATGAATTTTGGAATAAAAAATATATGTAAAACAATAAGAAAACAGGAACGAAAATTAAAAATGTTGTCTTCTGAAGTAATTATCTCTATTCTTGAAGCAAAGCTTTTTACGCCTTGTTCTGTGATTTGATGGAGTGAAATCTCAAAAACGACATTTTTTTTCCTATACCTTTTTTCTTAGAATTGATGTTGTTTTTTGCTTGCGTTTATTTCAACAAGAAAATGTTAAATTAAAAAGAATTTGTTGACCGCCGCAGTAATCGAACTCATTTCCCGTCGACTGATAGCTCTACGCCCTAAATATCAAGCCATAAGCCTTCGCTGAAAAATATCGCTGATTCAATTTAAACTTTACATTGTAAAGTATTAACTAAAGCTATTTTGCAGTAGATCACAATAATCTATTTAAAGGAATGTGTATTGGCTACATATTCTTCATATCCTACAATAACTATTAGCCAATACACAATACCCACTAAGGATTGTGTATTGGATGTTGCTTCTACATACTACCAGAGGTCGTATACGCTTAAAAACAAGCAACCTGTAAGTCAAGCAAGTTCTCGTGTTCATTAAATATATTACCTCAAACTTGTTGAATCTATGGCTTATAACTTCAGAGCAGCTAGCCTGCTGCAAAATTAAGCAACTCAAAAATTAAGTTTCTTACGCGGTGAGTATCGAAAATGTGCTGATACTTACAAGCAGAGCCATAAAAACATGCCCACGAGCAGTTCAGTTCTTTTATTAAATATAAGTTCTTTTTTTGTATGTTTATTCCTTACACTTGAACAGAGTATCTTTAAGGGAGGGCAGAAGAGGGTTAATATGTATGACCAACCCTCATTACTTTTGCAAAAGGAGCATTTTTCCCTTATAATAAATAACGAAGTTTGAAAATGCACCAAATCGGATCCAACCACTACCTCCCAGACTACCTCCCAGACTACCTCCCATACAAAATGACTTTATCAAAACGGTAAAATCTCTTAGAATTCCACGAAAATTAATATATATAGGCTTGAAATGAGCTTTAATATTTAATATACACTCTGATTATAAAATTCAACCAAATCGGATGAAAACACCTACCTCCTATACAAAGTGACTTTATTAAAACGGTAAAATCTCTTAGAATTCCACAAAAATAATATATGGACTTGAAATCTTACAAATAAGTTTCGATATGCACTCTGAGTATGAAATTCAACAAAATCGAGTAAAAACCACGCCTACCTCACATACAAAGTGATTTTCACAAAAAACAAAAGCAAACAAAAATAAAATATTTTTCTTCTGATACAATATTATTTTATTTAACTATAAATTTATCATTAAGAATATATAGATATCAAATGTAAAACTAGTTCAGAGTATATATTTCTTTATGCATAAATAGGTGACCTCACATCAATTTTACTTTTGAGGTACTTCGTTTTTTGCACCAACTAGCCAACTTTACCAAGTACCCACTATGACATGTACGTACTCTAATTGATTTATCTCTTAAACTAATTAAGATCCCATTCTGCAGTTTTTATAGTAAAATTTATTAATGTTAAACTTTATTTTGCCGTTAAAAAATTGATATTAAAATGGTCGAAGTAGTTAGAAAAATTATTTGAAATACTTACTTCCTGTTTAAAACTGGAAAAACAAATTTAAATTTAAAACTCATTAGAAAATCAGAAACAACAGTAAATTTCCTATGAAAAAAAATTACATTCTTTATTTTATAATAATTATCTTCAATATGAAAATAAAATTTCAAAAAAACCCTTCCGTCAATCTGATGAATTCTATAGAATCCCATATCTTAACAGCTAAACCTGAAATCAAAAAAATTTTATGTGAACACGTTCATATCCCCTAGAAGTACAAATATGCCCAATATAAACGAATTTCAGAACCTTATATTTTTTTCGTTGTCCGCTTCACATGAAATGCCCCATATATGAAATTGCGAAAATGTTTCGCTTCTCTCGTGTGTCCAATGATGCACCTGTGTTTTTTTTTTACAATAGAGCTATCGCGATTCGTTGTAAATAAACAAGCAAAATAATACAATTGCGAAGCAAATGGTCGCCAGTGTCTTAAGAGAAAAACTGATCATGTTGCCGCGATACCACTTGAAACACGTATAACGCTCAATACGGAGTAGTACACAACCATTGCTTGCCAGAAGCGAGCTTTGAGTATTCAAAACATAAATTTAATGGGTCATGCGCCAAATAGTCCTGATTTGGCACTCAATGGCTTCTTTTTGTTGCCGCACATCAATAAAAAACTGCATGGACTACGATTTTTGACTCCAGAAGAAGTCCTTGATGCGTTCAAGAACTATGTTTAGATTCAAGAATGGGATAAATTTGTTGACAAAAAGTTCGAACTCCGTCAACAATGTATTAGCCATAAAGGAGAATATTTTGAAAAACATTAAAGTAATTTTCAAGAAAAATATTTGATCTTTATATTCCCCAAAATTTTACTGTTTCCTTATTTTTCTTAAAAGTATATAATTTTTTTCTATTGAATCCATTCCGCTTTTAATTCTCAATGTTTTTAACCCATTTCAGCGCACTGAAAAATGTCTCCAAAATTATTTTTATTCCTACTGCTGCTTACCATCGCCGGAAGTTCCTCAAATAATCCCAAGAGAGATACACTCAATTCAGAAACTATTTTAGAATCATCATTACAACCAAAAATTCGTCAAAAGCGCGGTATATTTTGGGATTTTTTTCAGAAAGTGGTCACAACCAAGAATCTTATAGTTGAAGTGAGTGCAAAAAGATTAATTTAGGATTTATGAGATATTATTTGAAAAACTTAATAAAAATTTTAAACATTTTATACTTTAAGCAATTCGTAGACACAAAGAATACATTGAACCATGTGTACAATCTGCTAAACGATGATTTTACAAATCCTGGACCTCCGAAACCGACAGTGATACCCACAACAACAGAGGCACCGGTAAGAATTTATATGTTCTTTAAGACTTTTGAATATTATTTAAATGAATTTTTATCTTAAAAGAGAAAACTTCCCGGCCGCACAGAAGATGATGAAGTGAAAACTACTACGGAAAAATATCGCATTTCAAGATATGAGTTTGGACGCATTCTGGGACGAAATTTCCGGGGACTGCAGCGCGTGTCTGACCTAGAGTTAAACGATGCACTTAATGTAAGTTGCTGAAACAGATATTTCTTGTAAAATAAAAACCAAAATTCAATAATTATTATTCTTTTCCAGCAATCAAAGTACAATATTCTAGAATATCAGGAAGAGGCAAGAAAACAATTTTCAAACAGCATAGTGGTGGATAAGAAAACGAAATTAAAAACAGGATAAAACAAATTAGATTAAGATACTTACATAATTCCAAAACTATTTACAAAAGAAAAATAAAACTGCCACTTTGTTTGTAGCTGTGATAGGGTCTATTTTAAGCAGAACTTTAGTATTAGTTTCCTATAAAAAAGTGCCGTTTAGTTATGTTACAATGGATTTAAGGAAAAGTATACAAGTTTTATATACATAGCTGTACATTTGCTATGATAATATTACATAATTTATTTATAGTTTCCATTTTATATTGTACAATACTTTCATATAAGTTGCATATTTTGAAAAATAAAGTGAAGACCTTTAAATAAAGGTCAAAATGTGACAAAAAAAAGTTTACGTATCGATAGTAATAACAAATTTTTAATGGTTTTTGCTCGATATCGATGTATTTGAGTATCTTTAGTATCTTAAGTATCTCCTTACAATGACACAAATTTCCGAAATTCGCGTTAATTTTCAATATTTTTACGCCAAAGCCAATTTAGTCCCGACTATCTATGTATCAAACAAAAGTTTTTCCTCTTTCCCCACCTAAAGTCTTATTGATAAACTTTTAAACTTAAAATCAAAAGAGACAAAATATATCTCGCATAAAGAGACAAGAAAAACTAAATTTTAAAATAACAGTATCCAAAAGGAAATCAAAACGAGACAAACAATAAAAGAAACTGAATGTGTAACGGAAAACTTTTGGCGTTTTTAAAACCACTAAAAGTGTCATAATTCGATATCCACGGGGATGAATGTCGTTGCTATTGTTGTAGCGGCTGTCAAGTGCTATGCGATAAAGCCACCACCACCACCACCATCATCATCATCTTGCCATCGAACGGATGGGGCGCCTGAAACTTCGCTTCCGTTCATGGCGGCTCTAATGCAACCGACTCGAAGTGATCCCAAACTTAAATTGTGCGGCTGTGAAATGTTGTCCATATGAATGCCAAGTTCAGTTGAGTTCAGTTCCGCTAAGGAATTAAAAACTTTTCCGAAAAAGCATAAACTAAAAACAAAAAGTAAATAAGAAAAGAAAAGAAAAAAACCAAAATAAAAACAAAGTTTTGATTTTTCTTTACTGTTAGTTTCTAAGAATGGCAAAATTGAAACGCATTATTGACAAATGTAAGCTCGGAATAAGTTGGCTCAGAATGGCACAGCAGGGGCGCAAAACCACGAAGAACACCGACAACGACAACGATACCGACAACGATACCGACAACAAGAAGAATAACAGCACAACAGCAACAGAGACAGTTTGGAGAACAAAAGTTTTTAATACTCCGCAAGATGGATGCCAATGTTAAGGATAGGGTTAAGAGCAGCGTGTTGGGATTGAAATGTAGTTGCAGTCAAAATATGTTTGACTAAAGGTTTCTCTTATTTTCATGCTAAAAAAATTATTTTTGCGGTAAGGTTGTTGAGCTTCAGTCATAAAAGCCTTAAAAATTTTAAAGGCCAAATGTAATGATTGGGTTACTACCACAACAAACAATGGAAAAATTTGTGTTTTTAGTGATTTAAACTAAATGTGTGTTTTGTATGATATGAAGAGGTGAAAGGTAGAGTGGTACAAGCTCCATACATATTTACATACATAAAAACTGAAAGATATTAATTTGAAGATTTTGAAAAAATTTTTCGCTTCTGTTGAAAATATTTTCCATATACCTATATATGTAAAATATACACAGCTTGTTTCATAATTCTATTTGAAAGTATTACGTTCTTTCTTGAGGCGAAAGAATTTTCAAATTAAAAGGTTCTAATTTTAGATAAGAAACAATTTTTTGGCAGTTTTTGCAGGCGTCCCACAATGATGCGATTGGTACAAGTTAGACGGAAAAAATTCTTTTGTGAATTTTTTTTTATAGTTTTCCATGTTTAAGGTATAGGAAAGTAAAAAAAAAGGTATTTCAGAAATTTGGGACAAGTGGGAGTGGCAGCTGTTATACAACTTAAATAAATTTTGCGGTATATCTATGAAATGAGATAAACTACGATAACAAAATAAAATGTAGACGTTTAATATGTAATTTCCAAAATATGTAAAAAATATTTGGTGCGATTTTATAAGTGGGCGTGGCAGCTGCCAAACACCTTAAACACCTTTTGCGCTATATGCAAGATATAAGATGAAGTTCAATAACAAAATAAAACGTTGACGTCTAGTATGTGGTTTCCAAAAAACATAAAAAATGTCGGCACAATTGGACAAGTGGGCGTAACATCTTCCATAGAACTTAAATACATTTTGCGCTGCAATTTATCGGTTAACAGCAACGCTAATAGAACTATCGGTGGATAACTTATATAAAAAAATAAATAAATAAATAACTGGCCATTTCAGCCCTTGAAAGAACTTTGACCTAGCTTCTTATGATCAATTGTGTTGTGCGTGTTATTAAGTTTGTACACAATTGACCGAGAACTGGGCCTACATGTTTAACGCCAACTCCGAACGGCGATGAACAGAATGTTCTTGTTCTCAAGAAGCTTTGCATGGCATTTTGATTACTCTCTGAGGTTTGCCATTGTCTGCAGAGAGGTGGCGGCCGTACAGAAAAACTATTTTAATTCAAATAATTTTCTGTCGCTGCCGGGGTTCGAACCTGGGTCTCCAGGTTTGTTGATATAGCGGCCACGCACTTCAACCAACTACGCCACGAACGCCGCAACGGATAACTAATATGTGATCATTAAAATTCTTGCAAAATTTCGGTGGGATTGGACAAGTAGCCCTAGTACTCCCATATATATGAAATACATTGAGGCCCCCAGATACGAAATGAAAAGAACTACGATAACGAAATTTTAAGTTGAAAATTTCTAACTTTAAGAAATTTTTTGTTTTTTCATATTTTAACAATCTTAGGATTGATATCATACAATTTTATGATCCGTCTGTCTGTCTGTCCATCTATGTGTCTGTGATCACGATTGCAGCCGTAATTTTCAAGCTGTCATCACGAAATTCGATATTTAAGCTTGTATCTAAAAAATAAAGATCAACTTCGATAGAAATGAGTCAAATCAGATAAAAATCACGCCTACCTCACATACATAGTGACTTCATAAAAAGGGTAAAATATCTTAGAATTCCACAAAAATTAATGTATTGACTTCAAATTTTGCATACGAGTTTCGATATTTGACATGTACGCTCAGTATGAAATTCAACCAAAGTGGATGACAACCACGCCCATATACATCCCATACAAAGTCACTTTATGAAAACGGTAAAATCTCTTGAAATTCCACAAAAATGTACCTAATTACTAAAAGAACGGTCAACATTAACACCCTTATTAGATCTCACAGACCTCTTATTATCTCGATGTCAATTTCTTAATATCACAATTATAAAAAACAGTTGAAACCTGGTTTTGAAATAAGAATATATAGCATTTTTATGACCATAAAACAGGTCAAAAAACAAGACAACCCGAAGTTTGGGCACTTTGACACTCTTTGAGCACAAAGAAGACAATAATGGTTAAATAAAAAAAAAAAAAAATTTGCAAAAATGAGGTCTTTTTTAATTTACAAAATATTTTGTCAAATTTTGCATTTTCACAAAAAAAAAAATCTCAACTAAAATATTTTTTTTTAAATATAATAGGTACCTAATGAACATTTTTTTTTTCACTGTAATAATATTGTGTGACGTGTTAAGAATATTTAAACCCCACATACAGTTTCATCGACCTCAAATTCAATGCATTTCATACAAAACGATCAGAGCCTGGTTTATACAGGCATTTTCAGGACTATTATATAGATTAGAAAAAAACTCAAAACAAAAGTTGCGCACTTTGGCACTCCCAGAGCTTAAAGTAAACATAATAGTTATTAAATAAAAAAAAAAAATTTCCAAATATGAGGTGGAGCCTTTTTTTCCTCCTGATTCCCAAATTCCCTGTTAAACATAATAGTTATTAAATAAAAAAAAAATTTCCAAATATGAGGTGGAGCCTTTTTTTCCTCCTGATTCCCAAATTCCCTGTTTTTACGCATTTATATCCTTAAATACAGTTTAATAACGGCAACATTTTAAAAAATACGATCTTGAATTTTATTTCAAAAGACATTTTAGCCATAAAGTATGCCAATTTTTAACTATCTTGTATATTGCGAAATATTTCAAAAATATAATGAAGTATATCAACAAAATCCATGAATAAAAATTCAAAAATATCACTTTTTGGGCCAACTTACAAGAATTTTTGTATATTTTGTAGAAAGCGAAGGTAAGTAAAAAAAAAAACCTTCGATACAGATTTCTTTTCCGTCTATCATCACTAGCAGCAATATATGTACTGTCGGGTTTTTTCAAAATTTTTTTCATGTATGGTCAATATTTTATTTTTTTTTTTTTATGACCGATTATATTTTTTTAAATTTTTGTTCTTGTAGAGTTATACAATTTTTTTTTAAATATTGCAATTTTTTGTTTTTAATTTTTGTCATTTTGAACAAATTCGTTTCAATTTGAACATTTTCCATATTTAAAACTTTGTAGAAAATTCTAGAATAGGAAAATACCCAAAATAAAATTTTTTGAACGACTGAAGGATCAGTATAAATAAAACGTAAAAGTAAGATTTGTTTAATTTTATAATTCTTAAAAAACATATTTTTTAAAAATTATATTTTGAGCTTTATGCCAAATAATTCATGAAGCAACAAGTTGCTACAACAACAAAAGTTCTTTGCAGAACAAACCGAGCAGACTAGACCATGCTTTCGTCGGAGGCTACTCCGACTCATCAGTAGTCTCGATGGTTTTAGCAGTCCACTAACTTTGAAAAGCTAATAATAGCAACAGCAATAAAACCAAAGCGGAATTATAGAAGCGCTATTCACTTTATCAAAGCAGTGTTTTTCTACTCTTTTGCTAGTCGAAAAATTTCAAAAAGTTGACTGCATTGATTCTGCAAAGATTTTGTTGTCGCGCTTTTTGTTTACTTCTTTATCATGTGTCCATCTAGGTTCCAACATTTTATTGGTATTAAACCAAAGAAGGCGTGAAGAAGGTTTTTTTGAAAGCAGATGTTTATTATATGCGCAAACCAATAATACCTCATCATCTTTTCAAAGGTCGTGCTCGCACCAGTTTACATGATTTATAAAACTGTGGCATTTTAATATGTTTATTTAATTTTATAATTTTTATACCAACAAAATGTTGGAACCTAGATGAACAGGTGATAAAGAAGTAAACAAAAAGCGCAACAACAAAATCATTGCAGAATCAATGCAGTCAACTTTTTGAAATTTTGCGACTAGCAAAAGAGTAGAAAAATACTGCTTTGATAAAGTGAATAGCGCTTCTATAATTCCGCTTTGGTTTTATTGCTGTTGCTGTTGCTCTGCAAATAACTTTTGTTGTTGTAGCAACCTGTTGCTTCATGAATTATTTGGTATAAAGCTCAAAATATAATTCTTAAAAAATATGTTTTTAAGAATTATAAAATTAAATAAATATATTAAAATGCCACAGTTTTGTAAAAGAAAAATGTTTTTTTTTTATATTTAATGAACGTATATTTTTTATTATTAATAATTTAAGCTTTGACTTCGTTTTACATCGCATATCAGTCAAAGCTGGTGATTAAATTTTCATACTGATTGAAATAAAGTTTTGATAAAGTAAGTACTAGGTACCACCTATAAAACTGGCACACATAGAACTCCAAAGCTTGGGGAATATTGCAGCCTTAGTTTTAAAAATTAGTACAAGGATTGGAGCCATACCCAGAATTATCGATAGTAGTTCTGGTTTGTGACCCAATAGGATAACTTATTCTTTATTAAGAAATCCTAATAAAAGTGTTCTGTTTTGCTTGTAGCCGAATACGTACGAGTATGATTATTCGTCTGTTCGCGTACTTCTCCAGAGAAAAATATTTAGCAGCAACTTGCAAAAGAGTAACGCAGAATTCTCTCTCAAATAGAAAAATATCCAAAAAAGTACGCGAATGTAAAATTTGCCAAAAATTACAAGCCTCGATAAAAGCTGATCAACGTCTTGCTTACATTTCAAGTAGAAACAAAAGAAATTGGACGTGAAGTGTCCAATTTTTCAATTTTTTTGAAGGAAATTTTCAACACAAAGAAATGAGTGAAGTTATAAATACCCAATGGTAACGTTTTATACAAAAATTTAAGATACCTTTCATATTTTGATGACTGCAGCAGCCAATCCTTCGGTATGTAAACATCAATTTTACTAAATTTATTTGATAATTCAAATTGCAACCTTCTTAAATCAGCTGTTTTCTAGCTTGCAAATACTCGACAGTAAATATTTTTCCACCAGGAATTTGCAACTTTTCCTCCAAGTCAAATGTCACTTTGCGCTCTCAATTTCTCTTATTTTGCAAGTTTTTTGAGTACGCGAACGCCAAAAGCGTTGTGATAATTATCAGAAATTATCAGTACGTGAACAGACCATATGTTAGAAAATACTACCCAATGAACCAAAACTACTGTTTTCAAATTAATTTATGAAGTTTTTCGGGTAAGAACGTTCATTTTCGGCACTCATAATTGAGCGCTTTTTGTAACAATCGTCAGACTAAAATGCCTCTCAGAAATGAACCTTATTTTGTTCTGAAATGAGTTAAGAAAAGAACAATTAATTGTACTTTTTTTGTTCGGAAATGAGTTCAGAAAAGAACCATCGAAATGTTATTTTTTGGCACACGGAAAATAACCCATTTGAATCAATCGGCGGGAGAAAATTACTCTCAGAAGCGAACTTTTTTTCTTCGGAAATGAGTTAAAAAATTAATCAGAGAAAAGTTATTTTTCGGCACTCGGAAATTCATTTCTAAGCTCATTAATGAACAAAAATAGTTTATTTACGATTTTTACCTAGTAAAACGATAAAAAATGACGCAAAATAAGTTTTTTAAGAATTTCGCAAAAGAAGTACAGTTTTTATTTATGGGAAAAGTTTTCACGAATTTAATCTTCTATAGCAATCACTTTTAAGTGATAAAATAAAAAATCAAAAATTAAAAAAAAAATGCTACCCAAAAATGTTCGTAAAACTCTCACCTCATGCAAAACCTGCGCTTATGGTTCAGTGGGAGTCTTCCTGGCTTGATCGGTTCAGCATGATCTACTGAAACTGATCTATTGATACCCGAGACAATTATTGAGGTCAAGTTGAACTTGAAAGCATTACTTTTTACTCTAATTTTATACAAATTTTGCAGTTGCAGATAGATACACAAGCGACGCAGCATATTTCTTCTTGTCTATGCAAACCTGTCGCAATGTAAACTCGTTACTACTCGTTTATTTTTATTTATTTTTTTCATTGGTATTTTTATTTTATTTTCACAACTGTTTTTTCTTTATTTTCCTCATCTCTTCCTATGTCTATGTTAGTGTAGCTTTTGTTGCTCTTTTCTTTTCGCTTTTGTTTTCGTTGTATAAACTGCTGAACGGGTTAATCCGAACCAAACAAGCTGTAGCAATTTAAGCTGCCATGAAAATGAAGCAATTTTCCACCCAATCGACTCCCACACGATACGACGACGAGGATGACATGAGAATCCATTGTTTTAGAGGCAATGTCAGCAAAGAGTCAAAATGTTAAAATTTGAGCAGCATAATAATGCAATGTGCGCCCCATCGCCAGGGTTAATAGCGCATCGAAATGTAAATTTGATGAATACGATTTTTTTTTTTTATTTTGTATTTTCTAAAAGCAAATTTTTAAACGTACCCAAATTCGCCTGCTGGCTGTCGATGTAGCTCTATTATTTTTAATAGCTACCACTACTTTTTTTCAAACAACAGCAACAAATCGAATTTTCAAAAGAGTATTGTTACCAGTGCGAGCTTTTTTTTTTAGTTTAAGCTTTCACTCAAACCCTAGATAAAGTAATGCTGCCTAAACATATGCAATGTTTTTAGTGAATTTTTAGTTCATTGCATAGCTTATCAGCGCATTTTTGGAATAGCATGTGTGCCACATTCATTATCAATAAATAGCAGACAGAGTTTAATACGAAGGAAACGTTGTGTTTTTTGCTATCATAGCAAATTTATATGAATCTATGACGATAACCTTTTAACATACCAAACAACAAGTGGTTGTTGTTGTTGTTGTTGTTGTTTTTATTATTGAACTATTTTAAACGACTAACACAACAACGAATGAAATCATAGCACCTAAACAAAGAAAGTTCTAATTCTAATTGTATCGCATATACTATACGACCACGAACACTGATTGATTTAATTATAGCTCATAAAAACTGTCAGCGTTTTTTTTTTTTTACTCTACAAATAATATTTGTTTTTTCTTTTATTAAAAACAGCAACTTCTATTAAGCTGATATAAGTTGATGGCTTCAGTGATTTCAGTGACAAAGTAATGTTTGAAAAATGGTTTTTAAATTAAATATTTTTAATGATTGCGTAAATTTGACATGTGATTAAGTCAATTATTGGGTGATAATGTGTTTGTTTTATTTAAAACCGCTTCAATTATATTCTGGGTTACAGATACAAAATAACCGAAACGAACTATTATATTCAGACAGACATAATTTCCATGAACTTTCTTCCCAGATGCCTTTTAGTTAAAAAAATGGAGTAGCATTTGCCATAGTAAGCAACAGCGGCGAAACTCTTATAAACGGATCACTACCCTCTAATGCAACAGTCTTCGAAGCCGAAATTCAAGGTGTACTATCTTGCCTTCAATTGGCCCAACAAAATAAATCCAAATTCGTCATTTGTACGGACAGTTTGTCGCTATTCAAATCTGTAAAAAACATTAACAATAATAACGAAGTTATAAGCTCAATTCGACAATTAATAATGAAAATGGAAAGTAAAGTGAAACTAATGTGGATACCTGGTCATTCTGGCATTCTTGGAAATGAGTTTGCTGACGCCGCGGCAAAACTTGCAACAAAATCCCCACTTATAACGTTTATGCCGTTTACTAAAAAAGCCATTTCAGTTAAAGGCGCAAACGTTTTTCTGGAAACTGTGAGAGAACAATGGACTGACTACAGTCATAGCTATAAACAATTTAATCCATCTCGTACTCCAATCTCACTTCCAACAACAACCTCAGTATGGATGAATAAATGCTACTTAAGACTCCGATTGGGACACACAATTTTAACCCACCTACACATAATAAAAGGACAACCACAACCTATGTGCATTTTTTGTAATAACACTGCAATATCCACATCACACATCTTAAGTAACTGTAACGCCATTTCTTCAATCCGTCAATCCCTTTTTCAAACCATTAATCCTTTAGATTCCCTGACTTACCCCACAGAAAACAACATTAATATAATTTATCAGTACTTAAAAACGCTTAATATTTGCAACAAAATTTAATTTTAAATATAAGCCGATAGCCCTGGCAGCTAGTGCTTTGTAATATGTATTAATTTGTAATTTTAATTATAATTAATAAAGAAATAATAATAATAATAATAATAAAAATAATTTTTAATTTTGATTTAAATTTTTGTTTGACGTTTTGGAATTTTTTGGGGATTTACCAATTTGATAAAATCAATTTGTATGGGAGTGATTATCATTAGATTTTGTTAAATTTCTAATTTAAAGTGCTTAGAATCAAAGCCCATGGATAAAATTTCAAATTTCTTCATCAAATTTTGTGGAATTTTTAGAGATTTTACTTACCAATTTGTTATAATCACTTTGTATTGGAGGTATGTGTGATTCCCAACCAATTTGTCTAATTTTTGAAAATAAGTACCTATATATACTTATATATACATAAAATTTCATTAAAAAGGCTACAACACTACATATTTATACTTTATGATTTACAGACGGAGATGGCAAATTCGAGGCAAATGGCGATGTTCGTCAAGAATGTAAAAGTTGTACCAACAAAAGGTGTAGGGTTGGAAAGGCGTTCCAGCCAACATTTGGAAGATAAATTGTTCGCCTTTCGCCGATGCGAAGCGAAAGCGATACTTTTGGAAGATATTTAGGCACGATTCCTTTTGAGCGAAAAGAAAACGATTCGCTATCGATACTTCTGAGGCATACATTTTTTTTCAAAGTCAAAACACCACAATTTCGCCCTTTTCTCTTCTAGGGGAAGAAAAAGCGATTACGTTGAGGCATTTTCAAAAAATAGCTGTTTATATTATATCAACTTTAAGCATTTTTTTGTTTTGCTTTTTGATATTTGGCGTTTGATTCGCTTATATCTCTTCTAGGCGATGAAGAGAAGAAGTCATAAGTAAGAAAAAAACGAAGCAGTACATATTTTCCCGTTAGCTTTTTTCATATTGAGTTATTTGTTTTTGAGTTCTTTGCGTCTTTAATTAGAACTGCGGTACAGCAAGTGTTTGATGATGTGCTAGCAACAATGTTCACTTGGAAGGGGACCAGAGATAAGCCTAGTACGGAGCGATGTTATTGCATTGCAATTATTAAAGGTTAAATAATTTATTGTGTAAACCAGAGAATGGAAAAGCCGTACCTTATACGTAGCGCTACAAAAGCGATCAAAAACTTTTTCTCTCTGCATTCCGTTTGTTGCTCTTCGGTTCAAACAAAAGCACTAGCACCATAGTGCAGAAATGAGAGATCGGAACAGAATGGTAGCGGATTGTTTTTCGAGCATAAACCAAAATTTGCTGTTTTGAGGTTTTTACTCGCCATCACTAACTGAAACCGTACCAAATTCCAGTTCGGTTCTGCAGTTGTTCGTTTAAAAATGTTATTGATTTTGTTATTGCTACTGTATTCCAAAAAAAATTTGTGGGTAGCTGATTTCGAATCCGATGTCAGAATTTTAAAATTTAAGATGGCTGCTAGGGCTGCCACCTATTTTTTTTTATTTTTACGAATTCGGTGCTTTGGCGAACACTAGGTAAAAATGGGAAACTGAACCCGAATCCATTGTCAGAATTTCAAAATTGTGTCATTTTTAACCCTATAGGGTTGCCACCTAAAAATATGATTTTTTAAAAGTCTTAAACACGATCCTACAGTTTTAGGGGGTCGCTGATTTCGAATCTGATGTCAGAATTTTAAAATTCAAGATGGCTGATAGGGTTGCCACCTAATTTTTTTTTATTTTTACGAATTCGATGCTGGGGCGAGCACTAGTTAAAAATGGGTCGCTGAACCCGAATCCGTTGTCAGAATTTAAAAATTATGAAATTTTCAACATCAGCCTATCAGCCATCTTGAATTTTAAAATTCTGACATCAGATTAGGGTTATTAGGGTTTTTAATCAGGGTTAAAAATGACACAATTTTGAAATTCTGGCAGCGGATTCGGGTTCAGCGACCCATTTTTACCTAGTGATCGCCCCAGCACCGAATTCGTAAAAATACAAAAATTAGGTGGCAACCCTATCCGCCATCTTCAATTTTAAAATAAAAAATCATCAATTTTTGTCCAAGTAGTCCACAGAATCCTAAAAAGTCCTAATACGATTAGCGTTTCCCATACAAGCTCTTTGAATTATTTGGATACTTTCAAAATGATTGCACAAAGGAATGCAGAAACGAACGAAACATTTGGTACGGCTTTGGTTCTTGTTTACGATGGCGAGCAAAAACCACAACAGAGCAAATAATGTTTTGTGCTTTTTGAACACAACTTTTCCATTCTGTTCCACTCTCTCTCTTCTGCGTGTTAAGAGTAGCGCTTGTGATTGAGTCAAAAAGCGATATACGAATGAGGAGGAATAAGGGTAGCGCTTGCTAAAAAATGCAGAACAGATCAAAAACGAACCGATCGTTAAGGTTTTTTTCCATTCCCTGGTGTAAACTATAAGAAATATCGTGTTATAAATTAAATATAAAATCTTGTTTATTAATAGATATGTGCCATCAAAAATTTACCACGGAAGATAGATGCATAGATAGATGTTAATATTATAAGTTATATTTTGCATATTGTTAGTTAGTTAATTTTTATTATTTTCAATTTTTTTTTAATATTTTTAAATCTGTTAATCATTTACTTTGCTTGGCATAATAAAAAATTAAACATAATTTTAAAGCAGAATGTATTTATTTGGTTAGAACTGGAGTTTAAAATTGAAAAGGATATCGTCTACTTCTCACTAGAAAGATTCGCTTTCTGCTCACTCGACGGAATCGCTTTCTGCTCACTAGAAAGAGTCGCTTTCTGCTCAACAGGAATTTCGCCACGATTTTTTCACGACTTTTTTCTCCCACGAGAGAGCAGAAAGCGATAAGATAGCGAGCTCGCTGGCGAAAAATTTTTATTGAAGAAGATTCACTTTCTGCTCTTCCGCGATGCAAAATGCTGGATGGGGTATTATTAAATAGTGAATCACTTCACAATTATTAATTTTTTTTTTTTTTGTTTAGCTTTGAACCCATGATTTCAGGTGGAATACCTATTCAGTCAAGTCAAGGAAAGGAAAGGTAAATCAAGTGAAACACGTGTAGGATGTTCTAAGCCTGGTGGAAACCCAAAGAAACATGTGAATTTGAATCAGTGGCAGGTGTTATGCCTTTACCTCAGTCAATTCAAGTTATAAGGCAATCTCATCCACAAACTTCTCTACCATCAACTACAACTTCATGTCGTAAATATTGATGAATTTTTAATTTCAGTTGATTAGAAATGAGGATAGAAAATTTAGAAAGGTTTTTAAAGGAATCGAACCCGGGACCTCTGGGGTGGCAGTCGAGCACGCTACCAACTCGGCTACCGAGGACGCAAGGGAGAACAGTATTTATTGAATTTTATTACGAAAATTCGCGTGTAGTTACGTTGCGCAAAATACAAGCAAAATTTCCTCGTAATCATGTGCCTTCTGTGTCGTGTGTGAGCAGCAGAGATCTGCATGACCGACCATTCGTGAATTTTGGCCAATAACATTCGTCGTCAGCCACAATCGCACACAAAAATTAATGCATTGCATACCACTCGAGTTCCGTAAATAACGATTGGTTCTAAGCACAGATTGTCACGATTGCACGATTGTGAATAGATATAAAGGCAGCATCCAGACAATGCAGACATTCGGATGCTTCGCTTAAAATTCGAGTGTATACTGCTGCATGAATTTTTCTTAAAATTATTAAATTTTTATGGGAACCCCCTACGGAGTCGAGGGGAAAAGGTCCCAAGGGAAATTTGTTAATTTTGCAAAAGTAATGTGGGTCGATTATACTTATTAACCCTCTCCGGCCCTCCCTTAAAGCCCCTATGTTCAGCTGTAGGGAATAAATATACAAAAGTCATTACGGAAGAAATCAATTTGAAGGTCAATAAGGTCAAAACATGAAATCCCCATGGTTTTTGTGAAATGCGTTTAGATTAGGTTTAAAATCGCGAATATTACCAGACCATGGGGATTTAGTGCTGAGTTTGAATTTTGGGGATTTTAATTTTGCGTATTTTGATTTTGGGAATTTTTAATTTGGGGATTTTGATTTGGATATATTTTTTTTTTCTGGAGATTTCAAGCCCAACCCTTAGGCCAGATATATAAAGAGCAACTCTTGTAAACGATGCATTTGCAAACTCATCTATGATTCATTTCAAAATAAGAAATATTTTTTCTACAAAAATTTAATATGTATTTCTGATAATTTCTCTGCGAACTGATTTATTATCGCAAATATATATGGTTTCGATTAAAAAATTAACTTAAAATAAAATTGAACTAACAAGAATAAATTTCGAAAAATATTAGAATAAATTTTGAACACAAGAATTTTTGTTGAATCGCAAGACTTTGAACCCAAGAATTGTTAACCTTCGTTTGTACACTAAGGGAAATAATGCATATTAACATTATTCACGACTGAGTATAAATGTTATTTAAATATATTGAAAACGTTATTTAAATATTTACGTGGATAATTCAAATATTTTCCTTACAACTCGTTTTTTCCCGTATCAAAATTTTATTTATACCACACACCTACACACATATTCCATACAGCTAAAATAGCCGACAAGCAACAACAGCATCGTACTCTGTTCCTACAGTTTATTTCTTGCAGTTGCAGGTTTCTTATAGTTCTCGTTTAGTTTTTGTTGCAAGCGTAATATAGCCTAGATGTTTGGCCAAGATTCTTTGTGATTGCATGATCAACTTATGCAAGGTTAGAGTGACAATCAGACATTTTCTCACGAATGTCTTGCACTCATTGTAATTTGCCTGCATATTTTGCTTTTTATTTTTTCTTCTACTCTAACCTTCTTTAATTTATACTATTTTTGTCATTTGGTGTCATAATATTGGTGTACTGTCAAAAATAGTATGACTTAGAGAACGAAAAAAGTAAAAAGCAAACAAAATATAAAAGCAAATGGTATTTGTTGGGCGCATATGTGTTTTTTAAGAACTATAAAATTAAATAAACATTGTTTTTTAATTTCAATATTTTTATATAAATTTTCTATAAGCGATAGTTTTATTTTCAAATAGTAAATATTTGAAAGATATTTAAAAAAATTCGTGCATAATTTTAATATATTTTTTATTAATTCTGCTTAAATATTTTAATATTTTATTGAATTAAAAAGTATTTTAATATATTTTTAATATTTACGTAGTCGATTTGAGCAAATGCGTTATTGGTGCAAAAATTACTCACTTTTTGGATAAATTAAAAAAGTTTTTGGATAAATTTAATATTTTTTCTCTAAGTGTAGTTCAGTGGGTACGTCTATGTTGATCAAAGTTAAATATGAGCCACTTTTAATATCTAAGCAAATTCCAATTTAAAAAAAAAAGTTTTGTCTGTCTGCATATCTCTGACGTATCTGAAGACTCGATAACATGAAAGAAAAACCAATAAATTATGAAGATTTTAGATTTTATGAAGATAACAGTAAAATTGCCTTTTTGAATATTTAAGCAGTTTGTTGATACTCTTACTAACTACCAAAATGTATAAATATCTTATATATTATTCAATATATTCGAACACCACTAAAAATATCTTTATTTAAAAATAACTTAATCATTATATTTCTAAACCCGAAACATAAATCAAAAACAAGTCAGACAACAATATTTTAAGATAACTCTTTTTATGACGGGGACATCGTTATATTAACAAATAAATTCAAACAGGGTTTGCCGTCATAGAAGAAATGAGTTCACAGCTTAGTTAGGCACGTTATATCACTGATTGGTTCAAAATAAACATCAACTAGAGGTCAATATTTAAATTAAAAATAAAAATAAAAACAAGCTAATTGTGGCGATACGGCGATAACACCAAAATGTTATCGCGATCTTAACACGTCCTCAGGTTGCACTTCCTTTGTTGTTATCTTAAGTTTTTTACTTGAACTTCCTTCGCATATATGAAATGCTCTAAACTTATAAAAATACTTTATTTATATAATATTTTGTCGCAACTTTTGGTTTTTTGTCAACTGTTGATTTTTTAAGTCAACATTTTCAAGAACGTCACGTTTTTGTTTGAACATTAAATTAAAATACAAAAACAACTGCAGACCAGTAATCAAAGCGGTTATTTTAAAACAAGACAGGGGCGCTGCAGATACAAATAGACACAAGAGCCATATGAAAAAAACTAAAGTTTTATTAGAGTAAAGGTTAAGAAAAGTTAAAGTAAAGTTCAACTTTGCACCTATATTAAATATAAATTTCTCTATTTCGTACTTTATATGGCAAAAGCATATTCTGGAATTTTTAGAAAAAAGTTATTATACCTTTATTATTATTTAAAAGTTATTTATATTATTATATAAAGTTATAATAGTTATTACACCGAGAAAAAAAGCAATAGTAAAATCACCTAAGCCGGCTTGGGTGGAACCAATTTGTATGGAAATAAGAAACTTATGGTTATTCACTAAAGTAATATTTTATTTAATACATTGCTTTGAAAGCACATACTTCGAAACCCTGCCAATAAATAAATGTTTGTTTCACCCAAGCCAAGTACTTATATAACATGTTAACCAATAGTATAGGTAAACCACCGAAAACTTTGACACTTTATCAAAATGGTATGAGCAAAATTTATAGCTGAATACTCCCGGTTTGTTATAGTTCTCCTTTAGTTTTTGTAATGAAAATTATATAGCCTAGACGTTTAGCCAAGATACAATGCTTCATGAGTGCATTTTTTTGGCATTAAATTAGAGCAGAAATATCCAACTATTGATACATTTATAAGCAATCTAAATGCATAATTTTTTTACTTTGTCCATCAAAGTACTTAGTTGCAAAATTACCCAAGTACTTAGATGGACTTCAATACACACAATTTTACCAAAGTATATGTACATTTCATACTTGCCTTTGAATATTTTTGTACAGAAGCAATAGACAGTAATTAACCTAAGTGTATGTATATGTTAGACTTCTCCCTGTATATTTATTTGTCTATTTAACTTTGATAGTTCAACAAAGTTTTTTGTTGTAAACTTGAACACTATGATCGGCAGAATAAGCAAGCACGCTTATATAAATTGTCGAAGCTATAATGTGTAAATTACATAATACTTCGCTAATTTATCATCCAAATTAGGCTTGTGCTAAACAGTTCCGAGGTCGGAACGAACATGGAACGATTCTTTTGTACAGCGGAACTAGTTCGCGGAAACATGTCCGTGGAACTATGCAGTTCCTTTGAGCTACTACAATTTTTTATGGTTTTTGTATATGTATGTTATTCTCTATACCTGAACAGAAGGGCTTTAAGAGAAGGCCGAAGAGGATTAATATGTATGACCGACCCCCATTACTTTTGAAAAAGGAACATTTTTTCCTTAGACACCTATTCCCTCCGACCACTCCTTAGGGGGGCTCCCATAGAAAAACGCAATAGGGGCATATTAATTTTGTCACTCTGTTTGTAAGCCCCATAAAGAGGCATAGGTATAGCAAAGTATATATATTCTTGATCAGCATCACCACCCAAGTCGATTTAGCCATGTCCGTCTGTCTGTCCGTCCGTTCGTATGTAATTTAAAAGTGCTTAAAAAGAACAAATTGAGTACTCTCGAGTTGCAAAACGTGTCCGCGGAACTATCTAGCTCCGCAGTTCCATTTGATTGAATGAAACTCATATGCAGCAGATTGTAACATGTTCGCGGAACTATTTTGCTCCGCAGTTCCATTTGACTGAATGAAACTCACGCAAATCATATGCAGCAGATTGTAACATGTCCGCGGAACTATTTAGCTCCGCAGTTCCATTTGATTGAATGAAACTCATGCAACTCATATGCAGCAGATTGTAACATGTTCGCGGAACTATCTAGTTCCGCAGTTCCTTTTCATTGAATGAAACTCATGCAACTCATATGCAGCAGATTATAACATGTTCGCGGAACTATTTAGCTCCGCAGTTCCATTTGACTGAATGAAACTCATGCAACTCATATGCAGCAGATTGTAACATGTCCGCGGAACTATCTAGTTCCGCAGTTCCATTCGATTGAATGAAAGCATGTTCAAAACGAAATAAACACAGCATTGCGCGCAACAAGAACGTCAAAATGTCATCTTACCATTTCACACATCAGTTGTTTCGTTCGTTCGCAAACATATCTTTGCACTTATAGTCGATCACAAATTCGTGTAAGCCATAATATGTGTGAAAGAGAAGTCGGTTCATATTGATTTATAGAAAAAAATTCATTGCAACCGGAACTGTTTGAACATGCTAAAAATGAATGGAAGGAACGATTGGAACTATGTCCGACTGCGAACATAGTTCCAGGAACTATACAGGTTCGGAACGACCCATCTCTAATCCAAATCAATATCGGCAAGTTAACATGTAAAACTTAAGGGTCAACCATAATAGGCTCGAGCTGGCTGCGCCATGTGTCAAAATTTATACGACTACACAGATATGATGCGCACAAACCATAATGGCTTGAGCCAGCTTTTTCGTCAAGTTTCGTTAACTTGATCTGGCTGCAGCCAGAGCGATTCAAATCGAATGCTCCGTAAGGAATCGTTTGTTTTAATTTATTTATAAATTTATTTCCGCAATCCGTTCTAATAATTATAAATTCAAACGAACAAAACGAATTGATGTAGAAATTGTTGAATTTTTCAAAGCAAATGTGAAAAGTAGTTATGACATAAAGGCGAGCACTGCTGAAGTCATTATGGTCAAATTAAGCATTTGACAGAACTTGAGCTAGCTTTTCGTTTATTTTGGACATTAGCTGCAGCCAGCTCGAGCCTATTATGGTTGGGCCTTTAGGCGTTTTGACGAAATAATTAGGAGGCTGAAAACTCCCAAAGCCCAAGTTATAAAAACTCCCATCGTATAAATTATAGTAGCTTTTTTGTTAATTTTGCATAAGTTTTCTTCTCGGTGTACGTGACTGCAGCAATCTATCATGATCTGAACAATTCAATTTTCTCAATTTGAGATGAACTTGCAAACTTTTTTTGTTAAGTTTTAAGATATACAGGGTGGGCCAAAAGCAAGTTGTTTTTTTTTTATAAATGCAATAAAATGAACAAAATTAAATTTTTTCCGTGCATTATGGCTTTATTAACAAACATTCCCATTAATTATGGAACACAACTTCGTTCAAGTGGCTGCCTTGGCTGGCTTCGCAGTAGCGCATTCTGTCACTCCAATTTTTCATAACCTTGTTGATGCTTTCGGACTGTAGCTCACGGATTGCTTTGATGATATTGACCTTAAGTGCTTGAACCGTTTCCAGATTGTTTGGTATACTATCGGTTCTTCACGGTTCCACACAAAAAAAGTCCAAAGGGGTCAAATCGCAGCTCCGAGGCGGCCAATTGTCATCGCCAAGACGGCTGATAACACGATTTGGGAATTTGGTGCACAAAAGACATGGCATGGTCTGTGTGGCATGACACGTCATCGCCAGAGGTCGTCCACATGCATGTCTCCAATTTCAATAAAAATAAAAGTCGGTTGACATGGCTCTGTAAAGCCCACTGTTAAGATCGATGGCGAGTTGATGTTCCTGAATTGAGTCTCAAACTCTCGGCTACAGCAGCCACATTCTCGTCTGTGCGCACCGTACGAAGAGGAAACCCTGAGTGTTGTCCACAAGATTTTCATCCTAACCTTTGTTTTAAAAAGAAACCACAAGATGGCCCACCCTGTATCATTAATTTAAAATTCATATATTATAAAAATTCCAAAATAAAGCTTGAACTTCACAATAGTTTTATGTTTTTATCAAATAATATCACGAGATTGATATTTTTATCAATTTTAACAATTTTAACGAGTAATTTTAGCAGAAATTGCTTCAAATTATTTTATAGCTGCAAATTACAACATATATGACTACATATGATTTCGATTCAATGAAGATTTGAAGACAATTTTAAGGCTAATAAATTCAACTTCTACTTTCCATTTTCAACCTTATTTTTTCATTTTTCGGATTTGCGAACAGGTTATTATTTCATAGACAACGGCTATGATATTGTTCACATACATATTCTATAAAAAAAATAAATAATAGAGTCTTATAAAAGCAAACTAAGAAAAAATAAAAATATATTTAGTGTTCTTTAAATCAGCGATGCCCACAAAATGAATTTGAAGAGTGCAACAACAATTTAAGTAAAAAGCCAACATTAACAACAAAGTGAATTATCAACAACCAAAAACATATAAAACCCTTATAAACATTTATCAATAAAGAAAAGTACTTAAAGACAAGTTTAAAGACGACTGCGATTGCGCACAAGTTCAAATTGTAAAACACACAAAAACAACAATATGAGCAATAACATCGGTGGATGGTATGTATAAATAACAACACAAAAATTAGAAGCAAGGGTGCTTTGCTAACTGAATTTGGGGAATTACAAAATGTTGAAGTTATTGAATACTTCAAAATAGTACTAAAAAACATAGATTTACCAATTGTAGCTTAGAGAACTTACGTTTTTATTCATATACATATTGTATACATAGATATGAAATATATATATAGACATGACATATGACTTAAAACGCAGTGAGGTAATCTTTTTCAACGTTTTTATTATATTTTTTCAAATGATGTATGCTGATTATCCATAAAAACCAAAATCGAAGAGAGGTACGAATACTATTATTTTTATGAAAATAAAAGGAGTTGTCTGTATATCTAGACAGCCGGAGGTATTGATAGTGCAATATTTATTAAATTCTTTAATCATGTTTCTTCAACAATTATGTTCAAGATTGAGTAAAATTATAAAAAGATTTTCAAATTTAATGTAAAATTTTAAAGCTTTTAAAACTATCTTCTGCAGGGTTTTCCAATAAGAGGTGTTATTTTGGTAATCAAAGAAAAATGCCATTTTTTGAGATAAATGATCGAATGTTTATTTCATAATAAATAGGAAGGTATGCCGTTAATAATGAAAAAAACATCAGCCAAATGGCCACCACAACCACGCTTACAGGACAATATCTTTTTCAATAAATTTTCCATAACCAAATCGCAAAGTGGCTGCCCTATCTCCTCGATAGCCTCACGAATTCCATCTTTGAGGTCTTCAATCGATGCTGGGCTGTTGGCGTAGACCTTATCTTTCACGAGGCTCCAAAGGAAGAAGTCGCAAGGTGTTAAATCAAAAAATCTCGGTGGCCACTTGTGACCACCTCTTCGAGCGATAGCACGGTCCGGAAACTTTTCCCGTAAAAACCCGGAAAAACTTTTCCCGTTGCTTGTGTGGCACGTAGCGCCGTCCAGTTGAAAGTAAACGTTGTCCAGATCAATACCATCCAACTCCGACCATAAAAAAATCATTAATCATCTCTCGATAGCGCAATCCATTCACCGTAACTGCTGATCCAACCTCATTTTCGAAAAAGTAAGGTCCAATGACCCCGACGACCAAAAAATGCTTTAGTTTTGCGAACTGTGCTTGCAAGATTTTCACCATTTTTTTAGTGAATTTTAATAATTTCAATGCGTTGTTGAAGCGTGTATCGTTCCATTTTTAGTAATAGCGTAGTTTCTACATACTTGTCAAATGTCAAAGAATAATAGCTTTAAAAGTGAGCAATTCACAATAGCGGGCGATTCACAACAACACCTCTTATTGGAACACGGATCAAAATTAATACAATGACTAGAAGAAGGATTTAAAAGAGATAATGAGGAGGATTTCTACAATGATTAGAAATATAAGCATTAGGACAAGGGTTTGGATAAGAATTCAGATAAAGATTTAGACAAGGATTGGGAAAATACTGCAGACATTAAAAACAAGAATTAGGAAAAAGATTGGGACAAGAGTTGGGACAAGAAATGGGACAAGGACTATAAAATCGATTCGCCCAAGAACTAGAACAAGGATTTGGGCGTGGATTAAAAGCAGAATTTGGGCAAAGGTCAGGACAAGATGTTAGATAAGTTTAAGGTGAAGCATCCGAATAAAGATAAGAATGGGAACAAGTTTAAGGACAAGGGAAACGATCTGGATAAAAATAAAGACGAGGATAAAAATACGTTCTCATGAGTTTTCTCAAATTTTTTTCTATCTTAATTTTGTCTTTGCGATGAGCCAAAATCAAAGAACGGCTGCAAAAAACAGCAACACAAACCGTACTCGTTCAGTGTTTATCACATTTTTCAGCGAACTTTACAAAAAAAAAAAAAAATGCATGCAAAGCCAAAATAAAAAAATGCTCACTCGATGATGTCGATGCTGAAGCTGATTGCCCCGTTACTTGTGTGTCGAGTAATTTTTCATGACATGTAATTTTATTGCATTGTAATTGTTTTTTGTCTTGCTTGATTTTTTGCCAAACGCAACAAGGAGCAACATATCGTTCTTTTTAGCATTGGCCCGCGTTTAAAAATTTCTTGGGCCCCACTGTTTTAGATAATGCTGGTGAAGTGAAAATTTTCGGGTGATGATTTTTTTACGATTTTCGATGTGGTTTTGACAAGAAAATAATGCATCGATCGACTTACTTCGACTTTTGATGATGAAGCTGGTGAGAATGTTAAACGCTGGCTCAATTAGTTCGGGTTTGGGAATCGTGTTCTCCCAAATGAAATTCGTGAAGGTCATCCAAGAACAGCTATTGTGGTAGAAAAAAATCGTTGCTGTGCGTGAACAGATCATCATGTGACATCCTTGGGCATTAGTGGGACTAGCATACCTTCGATTTTACATGAGCATTTAGGCGTCAAGAAAATTTGTTCCCGTTGGATGCCCCATAATTTGACGGTTGCTGAAAAAAAAGTCTCGTGTCGATTGGTGCGAGGAAATGCTCAAAAAAATTGAGTAGGGCTGGTTCGAAACACGTCCATGACATCATCACTGGTGACGAATCATAGATATATACTTATGAGCCTGAAACAAATAAGCAATTTACTATTTGGGTCTTTCAAAGTGAGCAAAACCCGAAAAAAGTAGTTCGCGGAAGGAGCATATTTAAGCAAATGGTTGCCAGTTTTTTCAAAATACCCGATAATGTCGCAACTGTTTGACTTGAGTAACGAAGAATTGTTAATGGTGAATGGTAAACAATCATTTGTCTTGGAGAATTGAGAAAAACCAACCACCGAAGGACGTGGAATTGATGTGTCATCTGCCTTACATTCCCAACTTGGCACCCAATGACTCCTTCTTGTTCCTTTACATTAAGAAAAAAAATGAGTGGCGGGTGTTTTTCTACTCCCGAACAGGCCGTTGAGGCTTTCAAAAACCTGATTTCAGAGGTAAAAACTTCAGACTGTTTCAAAAATTGGTTCAAACATATGCATAAGTGTATTGAGCATCTTGGAAAACACTCTGAAAAACAATAAGAGCATTTTCACTGATAATTCACAGTTTTTTCATTGTTAGGCGCAAGACTTAAAAGGCAACCTTTGTACCATTTATTCTCACTTGAGCGATGTAGCATGAATAGTATTTTGTTAAAATTAAATTAAGAATTACGAAAAACTGTTTAATACTTTAAAACCTTTCTGCATCGGACTCTGCATCAGATAAGAAAAAGCCAGCTAAATACACGGACGCACCACAGTTTCCGATAGGCCAAGGTTCAACGTGTCCTATCTCATTTTTAGTAAACAAAAAAATTTAAATTCAAAATCAAACACAGATAATTACAAGGCAACGTCTATACCACTTATTATCAAATAAATATAATTTATGATAATTTGCTTGAAGTACTAGCATCCCGCTCAGATTCTAAGTTGTACGCAGCTAACTTCATAGTTAATTGAGCATGACAACAACAATGTTCTTAAATGAAATTTTCTGCTGACACACTGCGAAAATTGAATCGTCAAAAAACTTCAATGTCACGGTACCCAATTGATGTACGTTGATCAATACTCCAAAGTCAGATTGTCTCAATTATGCAAAAAATACATTGCACGGTAGGTTGTTGCTTTATACTTATAATCCATAATTATAAAGTATTTCTCTCAGTGTTGGCTTAGAATTGCTATTTTTGTGAAGTACAATCATGAGATGCTAGCAAAAAAATACAATGTACCTTGTTCACGTTGTTTTAATTAAGATTTAGAACTCAAACTGCGTTTTGTTTTGTGGTACTGTATTTTATTTTGTGTGTGTATGTGTGAATGTGTGATTTTTCTTTTTATATTGTATAAATGTACAGTTTGTAATTGTTTTTGTTTTTTCTCTTTCTTACTTAAATCTAAGTTTTTGCTTTTACACAGAAAGATAAATAAAAGAATCACAATATTATTTTAAAAAAATTTACTTATATAGAGTATGTTTTGTTTTGTTCCGCTTTCAGCCTTGGAATAAAATTCATTTATATGGGACGACAATGGTTCTTATGGTCTAGAGCCTGACCTTTGGGACATTCAGTTAACTGAAAAAGGAAACGTTGATCAAAGCTGTCGGGCATAACAGAAGGTTTAGCATCCGTTTTCTCACCTGCAGCAGCTTTTGGCGCTTCGTCAAACAGAGGTGCGTCGCCTGTTAGTGGTGCCAGCGGCACCTTCTCGGTTGGAACATTTTCCACATTTGCAACTGTGTACTCTCCGGCTGCAGCTGCATTGCTGTTGTCATCGGTCAGCTTACTTTTGATTTCATCGTACTTCTGTGCGACTGTGTTGCCAAACTCCTTTGCTGAGCTGCCAATTTTATCTGCCCATGGTTTGGCCGTTTCACCTAGATCTTCGGCGCCTTTCTTGATCGTACAGCCAAGATTCTTGAACCAAGACTTGACATCACTATCCTCGGGGTCCTTGGTTGCAGCTCCGTTGTCGCAATCTGCGTGTGCGTAGGCCACAAAGCAGATAATGGCGGTTAAAACAATTAAAACTGACGACTTCATTATGTATGCAATGTTTGTGTTATTTAAAGTTTGTTGAACAAAGCTTTTTGTTTTTTTTTTTTTTTAAGTGTTTGATGGAACTTTCGTGTTCTTTTGGTGTCAAACCGTTTGTCTCGAATGTCACGCTGTAACTGATCGTACTTAATTCGCTGCTGACAACAACAGGTTGTTGCTGTCAACGCTGTATTCAAGACAAAAGTTGGCAGCATCATCGCCGAAGATTAGCGTTTTGTGCGGAGAGCGTGAGAGTAAAAATAAAACCGGTTTCTGAACAGATGGATCCGCAGTGTTGCCACTTGAATGAAATGGGAGTAACTTCATGCAAGATGTAATTGTTTTTTGGTACTAATAAAAACTAAGCAAACTTTGATAATAATTTCTTTAAAGCTTTTTAGTAATGATTTTAATAGACAAATAGAAGGCATATTTTATATAATTTACAACTTTTATAAATATATAACTGCAAATTATAAATACTTTATTATATATTACCGGTGTACTATGGCCTAGCTGCCCTACACCCATTCATACTTTGAAAATTTATTTTTTTAGGTATTATTTTATTTATTTATTTGTATTTATTTAAAATACAAATACAAATCTAAATACAAATCCAAACAAATGTATAGAACTTTTAAATAGATATTTATTCGTATCACCACACAACAAAAAATTTTCTAAAAAGCTTGGTTCAAACTTCCAAAAATGAAAATTTTACACAAACTTCTTATAAATATTATAGCTTGTTCTGACCGACTTCAGTTAACATGTTATTCGAAAGAAGCTTTTTTTTTAACATCATCGTTCATACTGCTTTAACTGGTTTAAAAATGTCAGTTTATTTGTTTATATTTTGAGAGAAATAAAAAATTGTTTTTTAAAAAATATAAAAATAAATAAAAAAAAATTAAAAAAAAAATAAAAAAATTCAAATAAATTCAAAAATTTGTCAAAGAATTAAGAAAAATTCGTCAAAGAATTTATTTGTTTACATTCAAAACATCAAAATAAAAAGTTCTTGTCAGATTCGGATTTTATTTAAAAGCAAAAAAGCAAATGCCTCATTATATTAATGCCTCATTAGCATAAATTAAACACAAAAACCTAAAGTTAAGAAAAAAAACAAATTTATAATGAGCATTTATTTGTAAAATTGAGTAAAATAAATGATTGGTTGAAACAAAAATATTGGTTGAAATCAAATAATTGATTTTGGAATCTGAGACAAAACTTAAATCAAGAAAATATTTGCTTAATTTAAGCAAACGCAGAGTTGGTTTTTAATTAAAAAATTATTTTTCTTTATTTAAGAAAATACAAAATAATTTCAAAATTGCTTGATTCAAGTATGTAAAGCCATACAAGTACCTTAAATAATTTTACCTGTTGCCCTAAAACTATGAGTGCAAAAAAAAAATACTTTTCCACTCCTTATCTGAAGATATGTTATTTATTGTCTTATCACAATTAATTTGTGGCGGCCGTGGCGCAATTGGTAGAGTGCGTGGCCCATACGCCAGAGAACCGGGCTTAATTTCGATCTGACACAGAAAGTTTTTTCAATTGAATTAATTTTTCTGATCGGTCGTCACTGCTCTGTAGAAATAATGCAATGTAAAATAGTAAAAACCAGTAGGTCCCGTTCTCGATCATTTGTGTACAAACATTTAATAACACGCACAACACAATTTGATCAAAAGGAGTTCGCTTGAAGTCCTCTCAAGGTCTGAAATGGCCAGTGCATTATTATTATTATTATCACAATTTATTTACCACAATTAATTAATTTATTTATTTATCAAAAGATATCAGTATACCTAGCTATTTACTATTTTCAGATACAATCATGGTGGAATAATTATAAGGTGTTCTCATCCCATGACATTTTTCAATATATTGAACCGAAGCTTTTTACGCCTCGTTCTGCGATTTGCTAGAGTGAAATCAGAAAAAACGACACTTTTTTCCGACACCTTTTTTTCTTAGAATGGATATTGTTTTTTGCTTGCATCAATTGAACCAGAAAATGTTAAATTAAAAATAATTTCTTACCCGCTGCAGGAATTGAACCCACAACTCACAGTTCTTTCGTTTGTTGGTACTTTCCTCTAACCATTACGCTAAAACCCTTTCTTTCATAATTTTGTTGATTCAGTCATAAACATTAGCTAAAGCTATGTTTCAGCAGATCACTATAATATATTACTTTAAGAAAGGATTGTGTGTTGGCTATTCTAGGACTGTGTATTGGCTAGCCAACCGACAAAAGTAGCAAACAAAACGAACTAGAGCAAAGATAACTAAATTTACCGAGCTATGGTTTGAATCTTCGGTTTGTCCATGCGAACTAAAAGACCTAAAGAACTAAAAGAACGAACGAACTAAAAGAAATATTCCCTAAGGATTGTGTATTAGATGTTGTTTCTACTTCCTACTAAAGGTCGTTATAAATATCGTTAAAAATAAACAACCTGTAAGTTGATTAAATTGTAACAAAATTAATGATTTTTGTATATTTATTCCCTACAACTGAACAGGGGGCTTTAAGGGAGGGCCGAAGAGGGTTAATATATATGATATATATACTTTGTTATTTTAAAGTTTTGAATTTAAAAATTATTTTAATCGAAAAAACGCTATTAAATTATCAAATCTATGAATTTGCGAAAATCCTTCGCTTCTCTCGTGTGTCCAGTGACGCACCTGTTTTTTTTTTTTGACATGCTGCCTTATTTTGACAATCTGAAGGGTTTCATATAAACGTTTTTGTATGAAAATGTCGAAATAAGGCTACCTATTGTTTCTAATATTCCGGATGAGAACAACTTATATTTATTCCACCATGGAAACAATATAAAAAATAATCTATTCTAAATTAGAATTTCTAATAAAATAAATAATAATAAAGTTTTCAGATATATTCCTTACTTGAAGCAAGCAAACTGTTCTCAATTCAAGAAAAATAAATTTCTCAATTCATGCAAATATTAGACTTGAATCTAGAAAAAATATTCTTGAATGAAGCAAATGTTTCCGACTCAACGAAATAACCCCCAAATGAAATAATACCCAATGAAATAACACCCAATGAAATAAAACCCAACGAAAATTAAATAAACCCTAAATTATTGAAATGAATAATGCCCAACTGCAATGAAATAAAACCCAAATGGAAAATGAAATAAGCACCAACAGTTGGAGACTTCATTGCACTTCAAATGCAGTGTACCCCAAAATATGGAGTTTATTCCATTATGAAATAACACCCAACGAAAAAATTAAATTAGCTCGAACAAAATTTTACTATTCCCAATAAAATAAAATAAATAACTGGCCATTTCAGCCCTTGAAAGGACTTTGACCTAGCTTCTAATGATCAACTGTGTTGTGCGTGTTATTAAGTTTGTACACAATTGGCCGAGAAATTCCCAATACAAAGTTAAAAAAAAAACTAGTAAGGAATGATCTTCGACTGGGCCGAAGTTAAAATACCCTCACGGTCGAACTATGGTATATTCAAAGTCTTAAGCAACCAATAAAATGTGAAGTATGGGAGGTAGGCGATCAAAATCCGATTTGGTTGAATTTCATACTCAGACTAAAAATTAAGTATCAAAGCTCATGTGCAAAATTTTGTGGATTTCTTAAAAGAGATTTTACCGTTTTTTTTTTATCTTTTTGATTTTAGCGTGATTTTGATCAGATTTGCAACATTTTTGAACTTGATCTTTATTTTTTTGATACAAGCTCAAATGTTGAATTTCGTGATGATAGCTTGAAAATTACGGCTGTAGTAGTGATCACAGTCAGACGGACATAGCCAAATCAACTCGGGTGGTAATTCTGATCAAGAATACTTTTCTATACCTACCACGCTTACTTATGGGAGTTACAGAAGGAGTGACAATATTAATATACCCCTTTTACTTTTCTTATGCGTGGGTGTATAAAAATCGGTTGAACGATGCAAAATCATTTTCTGACTATCTCAATATCTCTGACAATCCAATCCGAATTAAAATTAGAAATCTTAATTTTCGTTTGTAAAATGCATATAAATTTTGTTATAATAAAATATAACTAAATTGTATAACTATTTATGTGACTTTTCCTAATTTGGATATCAAAACTCAAAAATTCTGTAATAAGAAATTATAAATGTATACTAAAATGGGTGAATACCTAGGTATATTCACCATAATAACCATATTATCATGATTTCATTGAATTAAATAAATCACGAAAAACAAGAAAAGAAAGTATAATATTAGGCTTAGTCGAAAACAAAATGCTCCTAAGATCAAGCATTACATATCGCTCGTTTTCTTCAATAACGTTACAATCCAAAAAACATAAAAATTGAGTTAATTACACAGCAACATTCATGTTACCATGATCTATGCTGTGTTCAATTTTGGTAACGACATCTTCTTTAATTTTTGCAGGAGAGTAGAATTTGTGATCCATTCACCTCAATAAATTTCCGATTAGATCGTATTATATATCGATAATATCCAGTTTTTTGTAACTTTGTATGTATTAAACCATGTACATTACCGTAGTACTTGTATATTTGATGTTTTATCCATATTTTGAAAATGGTAATTTCCTTTGTCTGTTCAAAACTTAAAATGCTTCTCCTGAAAAATCTAGTTTTTTTAGTTGTAACGTTATTGCAGAAAACGAGCGATATAATATCCAAAGTTATGAAGGTTTTGTTATTTCGACGATGTCAGCTAGTGTGAGGGATAGGCGTACTTTTTGTTAAATTCATTCAAGATTCAATGAAATTGTAAATTTTTTTATTATATCTTTTGTGTCATATATCAATATTTATGGAATTTATGAAGGTTTTGTAATTACCACTTTGGATGGGAAGTGGTTTTTATTAAGTTTTGACAAATTTCAAACTTAAAGTATTTGACATTTAAGCTTATGTACAGAGTGTTTCGAGTGTATGAGTTTTTTTTGTGGAAATTTAAGAGATTGATAACGTCACTTCGTATGACATTATGGTGGTAGGTTTGGTTTTTATCTGATTTGATAAACTTTAATTGTATATTGCGTGTTGGCAATCAAAGCTTATACGCAAAATTTCATGAGTTTTTATTAATTTTTGTGGAATTTTTAAGAGATTTCACTATTTTGATAATCTCATTTTGTATGACTGGTAGGCAAATGAAAGTTGTTCAGAAATTTCTGCAGTCAGTGGATTTCAAAATTTCACTAAATTAGAAATATTTTCGGTTGATTTCTCTTGAATGATTTTCTCAATACTAATGAATAATACAAGAGCACTCATGAAATTTATGAAATTTGTAAAAAGTTTTTTTCTTCACTACCCCCGCATTTTCATAAAGAATGAGGGTAAAATATAAGATCTGTAAAAAAAAATGTCTACCGCTAGAGGTAATTTGTCAGTCGGTTTTGAATGAAAGACTCAAAATTGGGCTTAAAAACGGATTTATAAAAAATACTAGCTGACCCGGCAAACGTTGTTTTGCCCAAACTTAATATTCGATCTTTCCTTTTTTTCAATAGATGACGGTGTAGTTTTGAAAGACAAACACAATTTCCAAATTTAAGTCAATTATGACCAAACCGTTTGAAATATAGCATTTTCATATATTTGTGGGTGGCAAAACATATTTTTAATACAGTTTCCGACAGCAAGCTAGCAAAATAAATTAGTATAATTTAAAAATTTATTTATAATACCAAATTTTAGTATAAAACCAGCAAAATCTTCTGATATAGAGTTTTTATTTGTAGGCGGCAAAAGGGGGGTGTGGTAACCCAGTTTTAGTACAGTTGCCGACAGTGAGCATAAAAACTAAACCCCCAAATTGTAGCCTTATACGCCGAAACCATCGTAAATATAGCATTTTTATTGATTTGTGGGCGATAAAAGGGGGTGTGGTAACCCATTTTTAGTACAGTTTAGCCGACAGTGAGCATACAAACTAAATTACCAAATTGTAGTCTAATACGACCAAAACCGTCGGAAATATAGCATTTTTATTGATTTGTGGGCGGTAAAATAGGGTGTGGCAAATTTTTTTCTACAAAGTGTCCTTCCTTGGGCCAATACGAATCCATCAAGTTCAAAATTTTAAAAATTGAACGACCCCTTCTTGAGTTATGCGCGTACACACGGACGTCAGTCGTTTTTATATAAGACAAAAATAAAATAAACTCAAACCAAACATAACATCACTGCAGCATGGTGATGTTTGGCCCATATTACCGATGATCGTTTGATCGCGGTCAAATTATTTTTGTTGTTGCTTTCATATATAAAATAAATAAAATAAACCTATAAATAAATCAATTGTGTTGTGCGTGTTATTAAGTTTGTACACAATTGACCAAGAATCGGACCTACATGCTTAACGCCGACTCCGAACGGCGATGAACGGAATGTTCTCGTTCTCAAGAAGCTTTACATGGCATTTTGATTACTCTCTGAGGTTTGCCATTGTCTGCAGAGAGGTGGCGGCCATACAGAAAAATTATTTTAATTCAAAGAATTTTCTGTCGCTGCTGGGGTTCGAACCTGGGTCTCCAAAGTTCTTTGACATAGCGGCCACGCACTTTAACCAACTACGCCAAGGACGCCACTGCTAACCTATAAAGTTTCAAAAAAAAATCGAGAACACTACGGTCAGATTTTGCTGAAGTTTTGTCGAATTGACACTGAATCATCGATATATATTTTTTGTTTATTAATAAAAATGCTTTTATTTTACATTAATATAGATTAAACCTAACGAACATAGTTGATGAAAACAAACTGAACAACATCCACAAAGAATGTTAAGGCTCACAGTATAGAAAAGAGCGTTCGAAAATGGCTCAGTTGCCAACTGTACGTAGTTTTCTCGAATTTGTCTACAAGAATGATAGAAACAAGATTACGCGTTCCGCAGTCCCATTATCTAAGGTTCCCTTTCTCAGTTGAGTGCATGACGTCACGCAGCGCTTCTAATTATCAAAAACTAGTGCAAATGTGCGATCGCTTAGGCAAATTGAGGAAATTGAAAATAAATTCTTGGGGAAAATTTAAGTAAAATAATTACTCTTCTGTATAAAAATAAAGATATTTTCGCATACGAAAATATATAAATTTCTAAACTTTCACGATTTTTATCTCCTAAACAATTCGAAACCAATAAAACTTTATTGCACCAATAGGCTTAAGAGGTCCATATACATATTCAGCCCTATCACTGAGTTCCGTCGTAGTACGATTATCGTAGAAACTACGAAAAAGGCATCACTTAGTTCGAATGGCTACGTCGTAAATTCGAAATTCGTAGATTGGCATCACTGAGTTCATTCGTGGCGCCATTTCGTTGAAAACTAATTTGTTACGACGTGTTTGACTGTCTGAGAAAAGTTTTAAATTAAATGCAAAAAATAAACCATTTTTAACACCATTAACTGGCAACAATTTTTTCGAGTTCACATGGATTCAGTGATAGCAAATTTTTCGTATTCGTAGCGGAGGGTTGCGTTCGTAACTTTTCTACGACGGACTCAGTGATAGGGCTGATTATAAAATAAGAAAAAAAGTATATAGTCGTGGACCCCAAAGTTAAATTATTCCAAAGTCTGACAATAGCGCTGGATGACGTCGTGCTCCTTCTCTCTCATTTGCGGAACGCGTTATCTTATTTCTATCATTCTTGTTTTGTACACTTTTGTCTTTGTATTTTACTCTGTGCTTCTACCTTTATATTATTGCTTTGTTATCTTTTTTTCGAGTCTGATAAAAAGTTTATCTGTTCAAATTAAGTTAGAAATAAAAACAATTTTAAAACGTAATAGAAATAAATTTTATTTTGCAATATCAGAAAATTTGGCGTCCTACCAACCAAACACATCAGCAACTGAAACAACAAAAAGCAGTCGATGCTTTTAATATTACCATCAATTGAATTTAATCCTATTTGTTCTCAATATCATAGCAATTGTTGCTATAGAACAAATAAAATATGAAATACCCGAAGAACTCGTAAATACCCGTGTAGCTCGATATACACAAAAATACACGGGCCCCCGGGTATAGCCTGGTTAGCTCAAAATACTTAAAAATACCGAAACCACCCGAAACCAATTATCCGGGTATGGCCTGGATAATTCGAGTTGCCCAGATAGACCGGGTGCTCGAAAATTGAGAACTCTAATAATAAAAACGTAACACAACTGATCATATTTGATTTAGGGCTGAAACTACCAATTTTCCTTTTTCTTTTGAATTTTTTTTTTATATTCTTATAACTTATCATTTAAAGTTTGAATTAAATAATACTAAGCAATAAAAAATGCAAAAACAAAACAAAACAAAAAAAAAAAATCGTGTTCGTTGGTTATCGAATTAGCGGGCTTTGCGCTCGCAAGGCACTTATAATTGCTTTCGATCGATAATTCCGCGTAAGGTGCTAATTTATTAAATTCCATGCAAACTCATTAGTGAGGAATTTTTTGTAACTAGACAAATAAACAAAACTTGATTAACTTTGGATTCATTTATAAACATCGATGGTTAATTTTTGCACATTGTTTTATTTTAAAATAAAACAAATATTGTTTATTTTCATTTTAAATAACATTAAAAAAAAATTTAGTACGTAAGAAAGCTGAAAAGAACATGGAGTCGTGCGTTGAAAATTTAGAATTAAAAATCAGCAAATCAAGATAAAATTGAAGAAATTCTGCGCCCTCAGCTTGAAATATGTTTGTTTTGATTTTATTATTTTATTTTATTGACTATTTTTGAAGTTTGAATAAAAGTTTGACTAGCAAACCCATCAGTGAACCAGTCGATGCCAATTCGAGACCAGGCTCAAGCCCTGAGACAGAAAATTACTCTCTGCAGACAGTGGCAAACCTCAGAGAGTAAATTATGCACTTAAAAGCTTCTCGTTCTTCTAAAGAACATGTATGTACATCAGCAGTTCGGAGTGGGCATAAAAAGTAGTAGGTCCACTTCTCGGTTATATATGTACAAAAAATTTAATAAGAAGCACAACATAATTTGATCATAAGAAGCTCTGTCAAAGTCGTTTCAAGAGCTGAAATGACCAATTGTTTTTTTTTTTTCTAAAGTTATCCTAAACAACTTACGATGAAGTCATAAATATTGATGCATATTAATTTCTATTGATAATAAAGAGGAAAGATTTGAAGAAATGTTAAAACGCATGGTCATGGCCTTGTTGGGATTCGAATTCGAATTCGGATTCCCTGGACCCCGAGACCACTGCCTTTATATAATGATTACTTCTGTATTATATTTATGGACTGTCGATATTAAAAAAGTGAATGTGAGATTCATGAATCATTATCTGATCATAAAATTATTTTTGGCCGTACCTTCTTAAGAGTTCACTATAATTTGTAATATAAAACATCTTTTTAAAAATATGTTTCCAATCCCTCTTTTCCCATTCACAAATCAATAAAAATGCTACATTTCAGACGGATGTATGGATCGTAGTACACTAAAATTTGGTAATTTAGTTTGTATAGTTACTGTCGGTAGCTGTACTAAAAATAAAAACATTTTAACAAAAAAAAAAAAAAAAACAAAACCGAATTCAAAATCACTACAAAGTAAAAAATAATTTTAAATATTTTTTCCCATTCATTTCTTGATCATATTTTAAAAGCTATTTATATGTATTATAATATTGGAAATCTTATCATTTTCATTTTTTTATTTTGTTTTATTATCATCAATATATTATAAAGCAATAATAATTGCTTGATGTACATAAAAGCTTTGAAGTCGGCGCTTATCTTACTATGTCGAAATATTTTTATTTTAATTTTTTTCTAGTTTGTTTTATTATAAAAATATTATTTACTTTATGAATATAAAAGCTTCTTAGCGATTTTTTTTTTCTTTCAGTTGGCAATTTTTGAGTAGGCTGAATGTAGCCAATGTGTTCCATGCATTATTTGTGCAGCTGTTACACTCTATGTCATATTCAATACTCACCCAAACCAGTTTAGTGAGAATTTTAATGTGTACAAAGCTTTTAAAATTACTACAGTGTCACCAAATAGTGCACAGATGGTAAAAGATCATGATTGTGTGTCAAAGATGAGCGCCGACTTCAAAGATTTTATGTTCATAAAGCAATTAATATATTGATGATAATAAAACGAAATAAAAAAAATGAAAATGATAAGATTTCCAATATTATAATACATGTAAATAGCTTTTAAAATATGAACAAGAAATGAATGGGAAAAGTTATTTAAAATTATTTTTTACTTTGTAGTGATTTTGAAGTCGGTTTTTTTGTTAAAAAGTTTTTATTTCTTCTTTTTTAGAGAATATGAAATATTTTATGTAATAGTATTCTTGAGGAAAATTTCAAACATGAAACTTTGTTCTTAAAAAATTTGTTTTATTAATTTCTGAAAGTTTGTTGGGTATTTTCCATTTCTGTTTCCTTACAATTTTTAGTGTCACGCCCTTTATATAAACCCGCCCACTTTATTTACCGTACCTTATAATGACTCTACCTAGCCCTGTGCCAAATTTCAGTTTCCAAGTATCAATATTAACCGTAATATAGTACTTTCCTTAAAGTGCCACATCTTGTGTACAATCCCTCTCACTTTTTTAATGATTATACCTACCCTCCTACCTGCATACCAAATATTAGTACGCTAGTCTCAATATTAACTAAGATATAGTATTTTTATAATATTGACACGCCCCTTTGTTGAATAACGCGCACTTCATTGACTGCACTCAGAAAAAAAACATTGGTAAAATCAAAATTTTTCATTGGTATATCTGCCAATTTTACATTTTGTTTCATGCTCAAAAGTTTATTCTTTTGTATTGAAATGGCTGAAGCTATTGTTTTAAAAAATTTCCCCTTTTAAATCAATATGTAAAAGTTTTGAAAAAAATGTTGAAACAAAATGGGTTATTGTATAATCAAATACTACAAAATGTTTTTTTAAAATTTTAAAATGTTGATTTAATATCGTTTAGCTTTTTGAAATAAAATAGTACAAATGTAAAAACAAAATTGTTCAGGTTCAAGCAAGCACCATACTTACAACACAATAATTCGTAGATTTCTTGCAAGTCCCATTCTAGTAGCAGATCTGGCAGTGACTCCATCATTTATTTTTTTTTTTATTTTCCACTTTACTTTTGCTATTACTGTTTTTCTAGAAAACACACGAACGAACGAATCGAAGAAAAAAGATGCAACAAAACCAATTGCTTATAATTTTAGAATTTTTAACTTTTGATTGACGTATTCATTTCGTCTTTATATGCATTGAAGAATTTATCGATAAAATTAAAAATCTGTGAAACATAACGGAGCTACACTCAATTCAATGTATTTTTTTTTTCATTTAAGACATTAAAAGCTTGTTTTCAAAGGTTTTATTTTAACAATTTTTAACATTTTGAATCAACATTTTATAGTTTTTGAGAAAACATTTCTATTTGTTATTTCATAATTTTTATATCTTGAAACAAAAGTTTTTACTTTAATTTCAAAATTTTTATGGTAAAATCAAAAGTTTTTATGTCAAAATGCTAAAATGTTGATTTCAAATGCGGATTTTTTTTCTGAGTGTGTATTTTGTAATAACTATGCCTACCCATGTACTAAATTTCAGCACCCTAGTGTTAATATTATTCGATATATAGTGTGTTTCTGTGGCGTCCGTGGCGTAGTTGGTTAAAGTGCGTGGCCGCTATGTCAAAGAACTTTGGAGACCCAGGTTCGAACCCCAGCAGAGACAGAAAATTATTTGAATTAAAATAATTTTTCTGTACGGCCGCCACCTCTCTGCAGACAATGGCAAACCTCAGAGAGTAATCAAAATGCCATGTAAAGTTTCTTGAGAACGAGAACATTCCGTTCATCGCCGTTCGGAGTCGGCGTTAAACATGTAGGTCCGGTTCTCGGTCAATTGTGTACAAACTTAATAACACGCACAACACAATTGATCATAAGAAGCTAGGTCAAAGTCCTTTCAAGGGCTAAAATGGCCAGTTATTTACTTTTTTTTTATACACTCAGAAAAAAATCCGCATTTGAAATCAACATTTTAGCATTTTGACATAAAAAATTTTGATTTTACCATAAAAATTTTGAAATTAAAAGAAAAACTTTTGTTTCAAGAAATAAAAATTATGAAATAACAAATAAAAATGTTTTCTTAAAAACTGTAAAATGTTGATTCAAAATGTTAAAAATTGTTAAAATAAAACCTTTGAAAACAAGCTTTTAATGTCTTAAATGAAAAAAAAAAATACATTGAATTGAATGTAGCTCCGTTATGTTTCACAAATTTTTAATTTTATCGATAAATTCTTCAATGCATATAAAGATAAAATGAATACGTTAATCAAAAGTTAAAAATTTTAAAATTATAAGCAAGCATTGGTTTTGTTGCACCTTTTTTTCTTCGATTCGTTCGTTCGTGTGTTTTCTAAAACACAGTTAGAGCAAAACTAAAGTGGAAAATAAAAAAAAATAAATGATGGAGTCACTGCAAGATCTGCTGCTGGAATGGGACTTGCAAGAAATCTACTAATTATTGTTTTGTAAGTATGGCGCTTGCTTAAACCTGAACAATTTTGTTTTTACATTTGTACCATTTTATTTCAAAAAGCTAAACGATATTAAATCAACATTTTAAAATTTTAAAAAAACATTTTGTAGTATTTGATTATACAATAACCCATTTTGTTTCAGCATTTTTTTCAAAACTTTTACATATTGATTTAAAATGGGAAATTTTTTAAAACAACAGCTTCAGCCATTTCAATACAAAAGAATAAACTTTTGAGCATGAAACAAAATGTAAAATTGGCAGATATACCAATGAAAAATTTTGATTTTACCAATGTTTGTTTTCTGAGTGTAGCGTGTTTCTAATATTGCCACACCCATTTGTCGAATAACGCCCACTTTCTTTACAGTAATTTTTAAAAATTGTGTCTACCCCTGTACTAAATTTCAGTACCCTAATGTCAATACTATTCGAGATACAGTGTTTTTCCAATATTGCCACACCCCTTTTTCAAATAACGCCCACTTTATTGACTGTAGTTTGTAATAACTTTGCCTAAACATGCACAAAATTTCAGCACCCTAATGTCAATATTATTCGATATATAATGTGTTTCTAATGTTGCCACACCCCTTTGCGGAATAACGCCCACTTTCTTTACAGTAATTTTTAAAAATTGTTTCTACCCCTGTGCTAAATTTCAGTACCCTAGTGTCAATACTATTTGAGATACAGTGTTTTTTTAATATGACCACACCCCTTTGTCAAATAACGCCCACTTAATTGACCGTAACTTGTAATAATTGTGCCTACCCCAGTATTTTTATTGTAAATTTTAGTACCCTAGTGTCAATATTAACTGAAATACAGTGTTTTTCTTATATTGACATGACCCTTTGTCGAATATCGCCCACTTTTTAAAACAAGAACCTCCGCGTTCACAGTATCTATCTGTTGACAAAAAATTACGGAAATCGGGCAAGTGCTTTAGGAGTTATCGATGTACATACTACATTTAAAAAAAAAAAAAAGCGGACAAACCAACGAACTTGAGAACCTCCTCCTTTTTGAAGTCAGTTAATGAGCGGAGTCGAATTTTATATTTGCCCCCTTTACAGAAATCATTATAATTCCTGAGTTGTACATGTTTTGATAGTGAAACTTTTTGTGTAGATGCTATGAGTCCAAATGGAGTCCACTATATATATAAATATAAATGTTGCAACGTCCACTGGTACCGCCTATATTGGGAACGAAAAGATGTTGTTTGATCTGACCTCATAACTTCTTCGATTTAGTGACGTCAAAAGGAGAATCAATTGAAAAAGTATTTCCCAATATTCAAACCAATTATAATAATCACGATTGGTTGTGTGAACGAGCTATTCTTGGCGCAACAAACAAAGACGTCTATGAACTTAACACTATAATTAAGTATAACATTTAATGTGAGGCAGTTACATACAAGTCCGCCGAGACTGTTGTGGAAGCAGATAAAGCGGTTCATTGTATAATATAATAATTATCCAAAATATACGTGCCAGTTGTTATGTTGAGAAATATCAACCAGCCAAATACTTGCAACGGAACTCGGCTTGCAGCAAAATAATTAATGAGCAACGTCGTAGAAGTAATAATATTGACAGGCCCATGTGAAAATGTCCTCATTCCTCGCATTCAAAAAATTGTAATCCCGAATTTAATTGGCGTTTGCAATCACGATCAACAAAGTTTAGGGTCAATCTTTAGAGTTCTGCAGCTTAGATTTACACACGGATTGCTTCTAGTTAGCAATAATTTATATACTGTCCGACAATATTTTATATTATGAAAGACTCTCAAATTGCTAAGCTTCAGAAAATGCAAAATAAAGCAATGCGATTTATATTAAACAAGCCTTACGACACCTCAATAAATGAAATGCTGCAAAGTTTAAATTGGCTAAGCATTAAACAACAAACTTTTTTTCAAGCAATGACGTTTATTTACAAGATTACCAATAGTTTTTTGCCGGATTATTTAAAAACTAATATTAAATTCAACTACGAGGTACACGGCATAAATACTAGAAACAGAAATCATTTTAAATTACCTTTATATAGAACAGAGTCTGAAAAAAATAGTCTTTTTTACAAAGGGTTGAAATGCTACAATGAATTACCTGAAAACATAAAAACCTGTGATATCAATGTGTTTAAAACTAAACTGTATGAGTACACCAAATCCTTACAAATAAGATAAATGTTTGTTCGGTGATACATGTTTCAAGACATTAAATGTTACAAATAAGATAGATGTTGTTTTTTCTGTGATACATATTTAAATATTTTAACTTATTTTTAATTTTTTAACATAATAATATAGTTATAAGTTTGAAATTTGTTATTGTTTTTTTTTATTCTTGTTTTTTAATGGAATTTCCTTATCATGTTATGAATTAGGCTCATGAAAGCCGTAATAATAATAATAAATAAAATAGAGATTGTCTCTATATTTGCACATTGCATATTGTATTCGCACAAGCATTATGAAACAAAAGATAAATACAGGGAGTTATTTGTTAGAGAGTATAGAAGTAGACGTTCATTCATTCGTTCATTCCGTCAGTGTTGTTCATTATTTATTTATTATTATTTATTTCTTCATCAGTATAATAAGAACAAGTTCTTTTAATATACAAAGAATGAGGTTAACAGACATTCCCATTTTACGAAAATTTATCATAAGTTATAGTACTAAAATACAATTTAATATTTAATTCTTTTTGTGTTGTGCGAGCCACAGCAAATAAATGGTTTTCCAATAAGAGGTGTTATTTTGGTATTCAAAGACCAATCCGCAAAGACACGACGTTGTTGATGATCGGCCGGCTTGAGTTCTTGTGTTAACTGAACTTTATAAGCCTTAAGACCCAAGTCTTTATGCAAAAAACGGTGTAATGACGTATGTGGAATGCCCAATTCCAAAGAACGACGAGGAATGGACAAACCTGGGTTTTCTTCAACACTTTGGGGTACAGCATAAATATTCTCAGTTGTTCTTAAGCGACGTGCACGGATTTTATTCTTCACATCACTAACTTGTCCCAACAGCTCAAATTATTTCAAAAATTTCTGTATTGCGGTCCGACAAGGTGCTTCACGACGACCAAAAAATGCTTTAGTTTTGCGAACTGTGACTGCAAGATTTTCACCATTGAAAATCACGCGTTGTTGAAGCGTGTATCGTTCCAGTTTTAGTAATGGCGTAGTTTCTACTTGTGAAATGTCAAAGAATAAGAGCTTCAAAAGTGAGCGATTCACAATAACACCTCTTATTGGAAAACCCGCTACATATATATTAATATTATATGTATATAATAATTATTTATACAAAATTTTATACATAAGCTTATTATTAAAACATAAATATAAATTTCGAAAATGAACCAAATCCAAATAAAACCATATCCACTGAAATTTTGCTCGTTAGTTTTGATCCTAAGTACACGATCTCAGTTTGAGTTCGAAATGAAAATCACGCCTACCTGCCATTCAATGTAATGATTACTTTAAAGAAAAAAAGTAAAAAAATAGAGGTACAAATCAGTTACAATTACTAGCCATAGATAATTTTTGAATTATTTAAAGGGTTATTTTTTTAATTCGCTGTAGTTTTTCTAAAGGGGATATCTGACGACTATATTGACACATCGACGCCATTTATTTTTCTTTTATTTTTATTTTATTAACTAAACATTGAAATTTCATCATGCAAAGACCATCCGAGGCTTCGTAGATTCGTAGATTGGACATAAGTGAAGCTCGAAAATTATCCTCATTTTCATCAAAAACTCATATTTTCGGAAATGGCTCGTTTCTGGCTAAATAAGTACGTAATAAAACAGAATTGCCAATTTTGGTGCAATGAACAGCTACATGAGATACTGTAGACTCCATTATTACACCCGCAACGGGCCACAGTTTGATGCGGATTGCACTCAGAAGGCATTATTGATCCTCATTTTTTCAAAAATGAGTTTGGAGCCAATGTGATAGTCAATAGACCATGATATCGCGAAACGAATAAGGGCTGTTCAAATGATCTCGACGGCGCAATGAACCATACAGCCACTGAAGCAATGAATTTGCTGAGAGAGACGTTTGGTGAGCGAATTTTGTCACGATCTGGACCGGTCGATTGGCCGCCGCGATCGTGTGATTTTACGCTCCTTGATTATTTCTTGTGGGGTTACACCGAGTCATTTGTCTATGCGAATAAGCCGGCAACAATTGACCAGCTTTAGGGCGAGATTACGCAAGTTATAAACGAAATTCGATTAGAAACGCTTGCAAAAATGACGAAAAACTGGATCCATCGAATGTCGTACGTTAAACGTAGCCGAGGGGGTCATCTAGAAGAAATTATTTTGAGTCATCAAACAATAATTGCATGTCGCAACCTCTAAAATAAAACCAAAACATTCGCCATTTCTTTAATTGTTATGTGTCTTATTTCAAAAAGAAAACCAATAGCGATTAAAAAACACCCATTATTTTATAAATTCAATAAGATATTGATAATTAAGTTCAAAGACAAAAGAAATGTCCCAATTACCCTGGTTATATGCAATGTTGTGGCAACATTAATTCTTTAACAGTAGGTTATATATTTTTGGCCTTAATCATCATCTCCGCTGCTGGCTCGTTTTATCACTTAAGGAATTGATAAACTCTTTTCTTTTGTTTCTCATGCCATCTTGATAATGTTTTAAATTGCTGGTTTTTCGCTAATTTCAACTTTTTTGGTTTAAGGTAATGACCGTGTTTCCAATGAATCCTGTTATTCATTCCACCGTAATCTTGAAACACTCAATTCGATGACAAATATTTGACGATTGAGAGTGTATCTTACGAAACCATCGAATATTTCTGACCACATTAATGATTCAGACCATTAAATGTTTTTTTTTTTAATACTTCAAACTTCAATCCAACCACCAGAATACCAATCAAATCTTATTCATCATACTCATTGACATTTAATTAAAAATCATTTTTAAATATTTACTAGGATTTTATTTGAACACCTTAAGATAAGTTTTCATGTTGACATATATTCATGCTATTTCAAACAATAACAGGCTTATGTCAAATGCACAGTAGAGTCAAAAAAATTTTATCCACTTCGCTTGATGGGCAAACATTTTCCTCTGAAGTCACGCTTGGGGCAATTCGTTAAAACTGTGATGCCAGCATTAGAAGAATTGATGAAGAGAAACAGTAAACAGCACAAGACAACAGCCAAGATCTTCATTGTTATTACGTATATTTTGTTTTTTTTTCCAAATTATTATTCTTAGACTCTTACGATTATTGATTCTTCACGATGTATTCTGAATAACAGAGCAGCTGAGAAGGTAAACGAGATTGACTTCAACCGCTCTAATTTGGTTGTTAAATGTAGCTGCCAGTCGGCAAAGTACGTTAGTGACTCACAATCAGTTAATAATATTTCGTCAAGAATAACTGTTCACTTTAACACATTTACTTTGATTGAGTTGTGTTTTTTATTTTTGATATTGTTGACACCTTGAATATTGTTTACTTCTCGATACAGTGTGCGCAGATATTGACGTTGATAAAATTTAAAAAAAAACTTAACATTGCTCTAGTTCAACGTCGTTTTGTGTTTTAAGTTCAAGTTTTTATTTCTGTGTTTTAAACACTCTCCCTTGAAATTAAACTTTAGGCAACGTGTTGGTATTTCAGTCAGGGTACCAAACGTGAGTCCAATTAAAAAAATTAGAGCAATCCATGCAGTTAGTTGATACGTCAGACGCGTCATTGTTTCTTTTTTTTATATAGTTAAGCACAATTTAAACTTTATGAGTAACTCTGTTGATACCACGATGGCATCTGATGAAATGCAGTTGATTTTGCAGGTTGCAATATTTTTTTTTCCGATCCGGCCTTGCCGTTGTTTAACCCTTCCACACACCTCCCATTGCTTCTTTATCTAAAGGTTTGAAGAGTATTTCAAAACGTGTTTATTTTCGATAACGTTTAATCGCTCAGCTGTTAAAATTAAATTCCAAGAGAGCATTACCAATGAATGTTATTTTTATGCTGATGACCAGATGTGGGCAACTGGAATGTATACGATATGTTGTTATCGATCGATTCATTTAATGGAAGCAAGCGTGTGTGTCTTTTGCAGAGATAGTGAAGATTGATGGAAACTTCACAATTCACAGGTGTATTTGAACAAGAGCAAGAACATGTACGAGTATGTGTACATTTTGAGTGCGAGTAGATACATGAACATGTACTAAAAAATAGCATGTACCCGCTGGTAAAAATTGTTATCGATGCTAATGTAATGTAGAACTGAAAACAGGATATAATACTACATGTTTTCTTTAAGGCTTGCTAGTTTATTTTCATTTTTTTATCTAACAAAAAGTTGCAGATACAGTGAATTTGTGAAAAATAATAATTTTTATTTTAGTTTTTGCACTAAAACTTAAGCTGTTATTTTTTAAGCAAATAAATAAATTTATGTTTGGATCCGAATAGAAATTGAATAAGTAGGTAAAATTATTAATGGCTTATTGAACATAACTTATTTAATGCTAGAGGGTAAGAGTAGGGGTATTTAGAATGTGGTCTATTTGGGCTTGAATTATGTATGTATTTGTAATAAATTTAATTGTAATTGAGATTCAGAAAAAAATACACAATAAAACATTCATTGATTTGCAATTACACATCACAAATACAACAACCCCACTACAAATTTTTTGTATCTGTATTTTTTTTTTTTTTTTAAATAATTATTTTCTATATAAATTTTTAACCAGACATTTTTTTCTTGTCATCGCGAAAGTAAACAAACAAAAATAAAAGGTGTTCCAATAATAGGTGGGGTACTTTGTCATCGATTAAAATCTGTATTATCGATCCATGGTGCAAACGCTACGATCGATTCACCAAAAATTGTATCAAAATGGGTCAGTACTTGATGTTCCGAAGCCCAGTGCTCAGAATATTGCTGCCGTAAGTGAAAGTGTCGTCGAGTCCCCCGAAATGTCTATTCGCCATCGTTCGCAACAATTGGCCATTTCCGCAACCTCCATGCATATAAAGTGTAATTGATGCGGCAGCTGTTGCCTCGTAAACATGCACAACGCCAAACATTCGCTGATTAAGCCCTGCAAATGATTGCTGAAGGTGATGATTTTTTGCAAAAATCAGATTGTTTTCGCAAAAACCTCTTTTCGGACGAGGCTCATTTCCACTTCGGCGGCTATATTAACCAGCAAAACTGCCGTTTCTGGGGCTCGGAAAATCCACAAGTGATTGTGGAGAAGTCAATGCGTGTGACTGTTTGGTGCTGGTTATGGGTCAGAGGCATCATCGGGCCATTTTTTTTGCGAAGATGAGGACGGAAACACCGAAAATTTCAACTCTGAGCGGTACCACACAATGTTGGAGGACTATTTTGTGTCGTAGGTTGAAACTCAGGGTCTGAACGATATGTGATTTCAACAGAATGGCGCTACACCACACACAACTTGCCTCAATTTGAACTTTTTGCGTCGCAAATTCCAGCACCATGTAATTTCTCGTCGCGGTGATGTGAATTGACTGATCATGCAATTTGACGTCGTTAGACTTTTTTCTGTGGAGTTACACGAAGGATAAAGTCTATGTTAATGGTCCAAAGACAATTTCAGACTTGAAAAGCAATATTTCATCGGTGATTCGGGCCATTCCGGAGGACATATTGCAAAATGTCATCGAAAATATGACCGAAAGAGTGAGATGGTTACGGAATAGTCGCGGTGAGCATATCCGCGAAATAATTTATAATAATAATATAATCCTTATGACCTTTTGAATGAAATAAAATATTTGGAAAAATTCTGTTAGCGTTTTATTCAAAATCAAAATACCACACGTCGTAATGGAACATGTTTTATAACAATTTGATACAGTTTTGATAATAGCTCGCATGCCTTCGATACGATAAGGATGTCATACCCTTTTAAATATTTGAAAGATATTGTCCACTAGTGCATACCATTAAGAAGAGAGGCTTTAAGAAATGAGATCTAATTCCGTGCGTCTACCCTACGCTCATGGACGAAGGCGCATATGGGACTTATGATGCTCATGAGACAGTTCGTAAGCAGTGTTTGGATTTGAAAATTAGTAAATCGCAGTAAAAAAAAACATAGTAAAATGAATTTTTTCGCAGTCGTTTTTTTTTATTTACAACCATGTACGTACATTTTATACTGACCTAAATACAAATATATACATAACTAGATAATTTATATTTGCATGTTGCAGAAAGATATTTTTTACGGATTCAAAATTAATATGACTATTAATTTAACACTTATGCTGCCATCTTTCTAGTTTTTATGTAATGGTATTAAAGGTTTGAAACGTAATGCAACGCTACATAAGAAATTACCTGTGTTTCCTGTCGTTTGTACGATAAATACAAAAATATCCATAAAAATGTTTGTTGAGAATAAATCGCAGTATATTTAAAAAAAACCACAGTGATGCAGTAAAACATTCAATTTTGCTAAAAAGCGCAGTAGATCTACTGCAATTGAAGTAAAGTCCGAACACTGCTCGTAAGCAAAGAGAAATTTTGCTCTCAGCTAAGTCATTACAATTTTAATGATTTCTGTAGACCAGGGCTGGGCATTCTAACACAGTCACATTTTATTTTGTCTTGTTAGTATTGGTGCGCTCTCGAATGACATACACTGAGCATAATAGTTGTCACAATTATCAAGATTTGTAAGTTTTAATTTTTTATTCTACGTTTTTACTTTTTTTATTCCATCGGTTATGTTCATTATTTCTTCTATGAAATTAATTATACAAGTAATATGAATGAATAATTTAAAGAAGATTAATAGGTAATATGAATGCATTATATGAAATCTTAATATATACAAATAATTATTTCTATATTTTATTATTATAAAATCTTAATATAAACTAATAATTAAAAAAAAAAACACAGGTGCGTCACTGGACACACGACAGAAGCGAAGCATTTTCACAATTTCATAGATTTGATCATTTAATGGCTTTTTTTCGATTCGAATAATTTTTAAATTCAAAACTTGAAAATAACAAAGTAAACTAAAAAACACACGTTTATCTTCACACCAGTAAGTTTTATTATATATCATTATTATTTTTTTTCTGTCACTTAGAAAAGCACTTGTCAACGCACTTTTGGTCAATTGTTAATTTATCCTTCGCGCTATGCAAAAATAAAAAAAAAAAATAAAAAAAAAATGCTCAAACAATAACCCAAACTACTGAACGCTGTTGATGACAGCGTGGAATAGAAGAAGCAACAGTTTTGTTTTTTGCTACTTTTGTTGTTTGGCTAGCCAAGACACAATCCTTTGAAGAATAGTCAACACACAATCCTTTCTTAAAGTAAAATTATAGTGATCTGCTGAAACATAGCTTTAGCTAATGTTTATCACCTAATCAACAAAATTATGAAAGAAAGGGTTTTAGCGTAATGGTTAGTGGAAAGTACCAACAAACGATAGAACTGTGAGTTTGTGGGTTCAATTCCTGCAGCGGGCAAGAAATTATTTTTAATTTAACATTTTCTGGTTCAATTGATGCAAGCAAAAAACAATATCAATTCTAAGAAAAAAGGTGTCGGAAAAAAGTGTCGTTTTTTCTGATTTCACTCTAGCAAATCGCAGAACGAGGCGTAAAAAGCTTCGCTTCAAAAATAAATAAATAATAGGCAAATTAAATAAGTAAGTAATCGCGTAATAAAAATTAATTATTAAAAAATTAATTATTAAAAAATTAATTATTAAAAAAATTAATACAAAAATATGAATGAACAATACAAAGAATCATCTATTATATATATGTATATAAAAACGGAGTTTATGTTTGTAAGGCCGCAATAGACTCCTAAACTACTCATATGATTAGCATGAAAATTTGTGTATAGAAGTTTTTTGGTACGGTGCGTGTTCGTGGGCTATCAATTTTGATCCACCTTGAACACCAGAGGGCGCTATAGTACAGTTTTCAGGTACGATGAGTTTTTTAGCACTATCTTCTTTGACCCACCTTGGACACCAGATGGTGCTGTAGTACAAATTTTTTACAAAATCGCATATTTTTAGTTGTTTTCTTAGGGTACATGTGCAAATATTTACAAAATATTAAATAATTCTTAAATTTAGTAAAACAAAAATAATTTCCGTTATTTTCACATCAAAAACATGAACATATCTTGAAAACTATGAAAAATTTTACTACAACGATATATTTAATGCAACATCGTTGCTCAAAAATGAGAAAAAAACAATCAGAAATTTAATTTCGCGACTTTCGAGTCAAATATCTCCGCTGCTTTTGTATTCATTTTGTTAAATTTTTTTTGTCTTAAAGCTTCATCAAAGTACTATGAAAACCTTATTGCAAAAATACCGTTAGTTGAGTAAATATATTTTAAATATTTTTTTCAAAAAAGGTCTGAAATATTGGAGTTTTCCTCACAAAAAGGCTCAAAATTTGTTTTTGTTGTAAAAATAATTTAAATTCAAATTCGCAAATTTTCAACTCTATTTCAAAATTATAACATTTATAGGCAAAAGTTATTTCAATTTTACACAAAAATTAAAAACCATTTCTGTGATTCAAAAAACAAGGCCTACCCCTTGATTTTTTCGAACAAAAATTTTTTTTCCAATATTGTGTTTTTATATTTTTGAAAAAATATACAAGCTAAAAAATTAATATATTAGAAAAAATTATCTAAGTATCTCTTGCCAATCGAAAGTTATAGCCAATAATGTTTATCCAAAATATATATACAAAAAGCAAAACGCTGTGTGTGATGGCTGGAAACTTCAAAATTACTTAGCCGATAGAGCTGAAATTTTGGCAGTACATTTTTTTCAAGTACGAGATGGCTTAAATTTCTGTCACACCCCCTTTTACCGCCCACAAATCAATAAAAATGCTATATTTCCTACGGTTTTCGTCGATTGGGCTACATTTTGGTAATTTAGGCTGTATGCTTACTGTCGGCAAGTGTACTAAAACATCTACTATAAAACTGGGATGAGCATTATATAATAGGGTGTGGCTCCGCCCATACAGTTAAAATTTGTATTATCGAATAGCTTTGAAAGTAAAAGTAGCACTACTTATGTACCTATGTTGCCAGAAAAGCACGATAAATAGTACTTATGGTATTTTTCAACGATTGTGGGATGTGGTAATTCCCATGGTATTTTGTGGTAAAAATCTCTCGCGTGGAAAAAAAATACCACATGTGAGATATTTACCAAGCGTGGGAAAAGAAATACCTCAAATTACCACAAAATACCTCAAAATACCATACAATACCTCAAATTACCACAAAATACCACAATACCTCAAAATATCTCAAAATACCTCAAAAGAAAATTTGATAAGAGACTTTTAGATATTCCTTGGAGCCCTTGCCGCTATATCGCGTTTAATTAATACTCTCTTACCTTATGTGTTCATTTACCACTGGGTAAGTATGCTCCCGATGTACTCACGAAAGTTGAAGAGCAAAGAAAAAGAGAACAGACCTTGAAGAAAAATTTGTTTAGCTTAGTAAAAAAAGGCCACATATAAACAAAACAATAACTCACGCATTGTAGAGTAATAAGGGAAAAACAAAACTGGAAAAATGGTTCAGACCTAATTAAAATTTGCATTGCCATTCACAGCTGTAAACAATTTAACATAAAAATGTCAATTAGGGCTATTTTCAAACTGTATATTTTATCTTTGAAGTAATTAAAAAATTTCCACAGTGAAAAATTTATGAAAACTTTTAATTTTTTTTTTATAAAAAAAAATAAATAACTGGTCATTTCAGCCCTTGAAAGGACTTTGACCTAGCTTCTTATGGTCAATTGTGTTGTGCGTGTTATTAAGTTTGTACACAATTGACCGAGAACCGGACCTACATGTTTATCGCCGATTCCAAAACTGCGATGAACGGAATGTTCTTGTTCTCAAGAAGCTTTACATGGCATTTTGATTACTCTCTGAGGTTTGCCATTGTCTGCAGAGAGGTGGCGACCGTACAGAAAAACATTTTAATTCAAATAATTTTCTGTCGCTGCTGGGGTTCGAACCTGGGTCTCCAAGTTCGTTGACATAGCGGCCACGCACTTTAACCAACTACGCCACGGACGCCACTTATTTTTGTTATTATAAAATAATCTTTTATTTAAACTTAGACATATAAAATCGCAACATTTAAAAAAATATGTTGGAAAAATAATTTGAAATATACGTAAATTTTGAGATTCAGCCGTTGATACCTGGTTTTCGGAGTCCCGTCATAAAAATTGTTCTTTGTTTTAATCAGGATAACAAAAAGTCCGAATATTTTCGGCTAGTAGGTGTACGTAGGTGGTAGATGGACGAGTATTGAAGTACACTGACTTAAAAAATAGACTCTTGAGAGAAAAGCGATTAAACTCCCAGCTTTTTAAAAATATCTGAACTTTATTTATCATTTGCATGTCAAGTAAAAAAACTCAAATATTCTGCAAGTCGAAATTTCTGCACTAAACTTTTCATCCTCCACGATTACCAGGGTTTTATTTGTCTAGAAAGTATTTTTTTAAAGATTCTACAGATTCTTTTAAAACTCTTTCTCACTTTTAGTTCAAAAACATTTCCTTCCACTCAACAGAGCAACAAACCAACTCAAAGCAGTCGTAATATGTGTATTTTTATTTAAAATCTAATAAAATCATATTTGAATAAAATCATATGTATTTTGTAAATATGGTTATATGTATGTAATAGAATTGCTCTACTCTAGAAATTCACACGTTGGCAAACGCCATTCACATCAGCCACAAATCCAATCGGACAAACTTGCTTAAACTCCTCAGTATCTGATGAATGCGTGATTTGATTCTCCAAATCGTCTGCATGCTTTATGGTTTCGGCAACAGTTGCCGTATCTGGTGCCATTGCATCTGGTGCAGCATCTGCCGCTGCTACCACTTCTTTGACAGGCTCTACCACAGTAGTGAGCTTGGTCTTATTTCCAGTCACAGAGCCAACAACACCAACGACTACATTTTCAAAGCTATCAAGTATGCTGCTGAAAAGCGATTTGGTTGGAGTATTTAGAGATGAGGCAGTAGCATTGCCATCAACATTAGGTATTAGCTTATCCATGAAATCGCCTAATTTGTTAATGACACCCTCGCTGAAACGTTTAGCTGTCTCTTCCAGACGTTTGGCCTCTTTTTCGATTTCCTCAACCCATGGCTTGGCCTTCTCTAGAGTGCATTGAACGGTCTGGAAGAATTGTTTCACATCGCTGGTTTGTGCTGTTGTTGTTGTTGTGGGTGCTTCTGATGTTGAGGGCAATGGCACTAGCGATGGTATTTCACTTCCATCTGATGATGTTTTCTGATTTGGCAATGACTGTTCATTTTCTGTTGTTGTTGTTGTTGCTGCTGTTTTAAGTGATTCCGTTTTTGATGCTGAGTCATTGCCACAAATTATTGCCGCGGCATCAATGTTGGCTCTATGCAGTGTTAAAATAAAACAGAGAAACAACACAGGCACAAGGATGACTCCAGGAACTTTTGTTGGCTTCATGTTGCTATTGGTATCGATGCTGCTTAACGCAGAACTTGTTCTGTTAGTCGCGAAGCTCAAATGTAGACTGAAACTCGTTTTGTTGGTAATGCAGCAGATTTGGCCAAGAACACAACAGCACAGAACAGAACAGTATAGAACATGAAAGATGTAACAACAAGAGCAGCAGCTAGTTTGGAGTAGCTTGGCTTGGCTTAGAGCAAGTGTTTATGATTTATGTTGCCAGCATCTTGTTTTTGTTTTTTTTTTTTTTCTTCTCCAACACATCTCAGCTTGGTCGTAAAGTGTACCGCACATGGGCAACACTTGAAATATATTATGTCAAACAGGCGTGCCACTAGCCCATTGAGTTTGCCCATTTTGGCATTTACTTTACCCAGAGTGAACAGAACTCTCACCAACGCTTAGCTTGTTCGGCTTGACATAATTTCTACCTTCAAAAATCTTCTCCAATATCTTAACTTCTGTTATTTGTTTTGGTTTTTTAGAGTTTTTTTTTTTCTTCTTTAGGGTTCATAAACAGATGTCTGTTTGTATGTTTAAATATTTAATGAGTCTTTATGATGATTTTTGGAAACCTGTTTCCTTTGAACTCGGATGAGTGTAAAATTAATTTGTTAATTTGCACACACAAAAAGAGAAAATAATTTCTCCACATTCATCAGCAACAGACAACATAAGAAGTTATTCATATGTTCTAGATTCTTTCCGGAGATTTACCCATTGATAAGGAATAATTCTGCAGTAAATTAAGGAATAGCCCTTTGTCTCATTTTTAACTTAATCAGAATGTATCTATTAATTTTGATAAGTGATTAACCAAAGCTTAATTAATTGAATTTCTGAAAAGAGTTGTACAGAGTTAACTGGGACATAGTTCTCGACATGAAAGATTTTGTTTCAATTTTCTTATGATCAAATGAATCACTGACTATTTGAAGTATGAAATTAATTAAAAAAAAACTCTTGTGTAGCAACGTAAACGTGACAGAAGTGAAACTTCTTAAAAAGTTAAGAATAAGAGAAATTTTAGTGTAAAATAGAGAGAGGAATTATCTGAAAAGAAATGCAATACAAATTGGAATAAATAATTTTTTTTTTCGTTTTCTATAAGCGTGAGAACGTTTAACTGGTGTTTTAATAGTTTTCGAATGTCTTCTCAATTTTGTCACTTTTTAGATGTTAGATTGCGTTTGCAAAGTACTCATTGACGGAGCCTCCAAAAGCAGAGGCAAATCTTGTTGATTATTGCCTGCTGCTTCCTGATCATAGCTGCTATGTTGAGTGAGGGCCTCGTAAAGTAGAGAACGTTGATTGTTATGCATATCAACTTGGTTGGCTTTTTGGCTAAAATTTTTCCATGTATTTTGGTTTTATTAGTAAGAACAAGGATTCCCATTAATTATGGAACACAGCGTCGTTCAAGTGGCTGCGCATTCTGTCCAATTTTCTCCAATTTTCCAAGATCTTGTCGAAGGTTTCGCACTGTAGCTCACGGATTGCTTAGTTGATATTGGCCTTAAGTGGTTAAATCGTTTCCGGATTGTTGTCATAACATCGGGTCCTTCACGGTTTCCCACAAAAAAAAAAATTTCAAAGGTGTCAAACCGCAGCTCCCAGGCGGCCAATTGACATCGCCAAGATGGCTGATAACATGATTCGGAAATTTGGTACCCAAAAAATCGATTGTAGCATGTGCTGTGCAGCATGGCGCGCCATCATGCATAAACCAGAGGTCGTCCAAATTCATGTCTCCAATTTAACTTTTTGACAACCGTTCCTGAACCGCTGGAAAATTCGTTAATCCGACAACGGATTCGTGTTAAGCGACTCCAAATTACTAAACAAAAGTGTCACAATAAACAATTTTTTTTACCTGCAAAAATGTAAAAAATCATAGGCCTATATGTTACAATGGTCGACAATGGTAAAAATGTATACCACTATTTTCTCTCGTTGACGTATGCGAACGAAAAGTTTGTTTTTAATCTGTTTTGAAAGTTAACCAATGAATGTTTAAAAAATAACCTTTGTAATGATGGTACTTTGACCTCTATATGTCTATTGGTTTAGGAGATATTACCAAAATATTTAAAATAATAGTTAAAAAACCCCAAAAATTCTTTCATAATATCTGGCTTTCTATATTTGCTACGGAGTAATGTTTGACATCCAAAGGTTGCAAAATAACATTTCCAACGGTGGTACTTTGACCGCTTTACGACTAATCCAAATATCGCAAAATAGGTTAAATTTTCCAAAAAATCCGATCTTTCATTTGATGAAAAAAACAAAACTCCGTAACAAAAAAATTGTTGGGATTTCTTAACGAATTTTTGACCTAATTTGAAAATATCTTCTGGACCAATAGTCGTAGAGTGGCCAAAATACTACCATTAGAAAGAAAATTACACTTCTGATTTTGTGTTTTAATTTCAGTATTACTACGAACACGATCGCAAATCAAAGACCAAATTCTACTTGCGTCTTTTCTGCGATCGCTTTGATTTGAGTGTGCACAATCAGTGGCGGATCTAGGATTCACTAGAGAGGGAAGGACTGAGCTAACAGTTTTATAGTCCAAGGGGGAGGCTGAAACGGCTTTTAGCGTTTTTTTTTAATTTTTTTCCACAAAAAATTCTTCAAGAGGAAAGCCGGCTAAAGCCTTTTCAACGCGTATGTAAATCCGCCACTGTGCACTGTGGTTACAACAAAATTTCTACTTCGAATAATGATTAATTTTGTATATCTGCATTGGAAGTCCGCGGGCAACTGTCTACTCAAATAATCAATACGGTCACCAACTGCGAAGTTGTAAGACGGTACCTAAGAGATTTAAACTTGCGGATATCACTTCCCTGTCGGATAATTCTGCAAAAGCGAAACGAGACGTAAGGATGTATTTTCTGCTCGAAACAACACAAAGGCCATCGAAAAAAAAATATTTGTGCCTTTTGCAAAAAACCATTTTGCTTCACCAATGATCGAAATAACTTCAAATTTCATCATAAGAAAATGACAATTCAATGCATTGATTAAAAATGCAAACAAATATGTTTTTATTTCAAATAAATCAACTTATTAACAAAAGTAAATCTGTCTTAGATTTTTACCGTTGACGACCATTGGGACATATAGGTCCCGTCAGATTTGGTGTTCGCGTGGATAGCCCAAGTGGACTATCCTTTTTTGCTATTTTTTGTTAAAAAGTGGAAGGTTGCCCGCAACTCCCCAACAATTTTTTATCTGTAGCTCCTCCTACCCCCAAAATATTGCAGCAAGAAGAAGAGGAAGAAGAAGTAAAGATTTTTCGACTTTGGGATGGTCTGGTAGGCAAAGGGATGAATCTACCCTTAAAAATTAAGTACTTTCTGGAAGCCACATTCATTCCCTTTTGAATGATACCTTGTAAAGAAAAATCGTTTGCATAGTTTTTCCAGGAAAAATTCGTAAGTAAAAGGGTCACCGGTGTCCCAATGGTCGTCAAAGGGTTAAGTAAAAAAAATTCGGTTAACATGGCTCTGTAACGCCCACCATTGACCGAAACGTTGTTCCCAGCCTCATTTTCGAAGAAAAATGGTCCAATGATGCCACCACTCCGCAATCCGTACCAAACTGTCACTCTCTGTGGATACATCGGCTTCTCCACAATAACGCGCGAGTTTTCCGAGCCTCAGATGTGGCAATTTTGTTTGTTAACGTAGCCACCGAGATAAAAATGCAACTTGTCACAAAGATTTTTCGCCCAAATCATCTTCTTTTCAAATTAAGCACTGTTTGGACTACACAACACTCACTTTTGAAATAAGTTTCCAACATTTCCCAAGGTTATTCAAAAGTAAAACGACTAACTTCTTTCCGCGGAGGTATGATACTGACTTTATGTCAAGATTTAATTTAAAAAGAAACCACTAGATATCCCACCCTGTATAGAACCGATTAATGAATAAAACCGATATACAAAATTTTGTAATGGTAGTACTCCTTTCTACTTTTCGATTCGATTGGAAAATAAGAGCCAAGCTTTATGTAGCATACTTTCAGGCTGCCTTTATAATATCATAGTATTTTGCATAGATGCAAAATTTGTGGAATAAAATTATTAAATTTTCGTTAGTTTTTAATTTTTTTTTATATCTATTTATTAAAGTAAATGTGTACATGTAAGACAATATCTTTAATGTTTTTAACATAAAAATATTACACGCAAAGAAATTTTTCGTTTACCACAACTGAAAAATTCACCAACTTTACTTCGTTTGCGAGCTGTATTTGCCGCAAACGAATATTCAGTTGTCACAACTTAAAAATATATCTTATATATATAAACCGCAAGCTATTTCGGTCATTATTATTTATTATTATATTAATAATCTTTCTCATTATGTCCGTCCGTCTTCTTATGGATTCCACCTCTGTTGCTATCTTCGTCCGCGTATTAAGCAAACTACCAATTACCGTATTTAGTAACAATTTGTCCAAAAAGTAACTCTAAACTATAAGCGTTATGTTTATACAACGAAGGGAAAAATAAACAAAATTTTCAGTTAGGAAAACGAAGTTTTCAATTGCTGCAATTTAAAAATCACTCGCGTTTATGACAATCGAAATGCATTTCCTGCAACTAAATGACTCGTTTCTCACAACTGAAAATTTTGTTTATTTTTCGTTCAACGTTTATGACAACTGTTGAAACGTTTGCAATAAACGATTTCAAGCACGACAAACGAAGTTCGTTTGCGGCAAACGGGCGATAAACGTTTTTTTTCTTTGCGTGTATGAATTTTAGGGCATATCGAAAAATTTAGATCGTATACTAAGAGGTCTCAAAAGTTGCATGGGGTTGTCAAGATCACCCAAAAAAAATTTTTTATGAAAAAAAAGGATATCTCCCTCTCCCGCAAGGACAAAGTTGTTTTTTGTTAAAAATAGTAAAAAATAACGATCTTAAAATGCTTTGATTTTTGTGTAAAAAAAAAAAATGCATATGTATATCTTTAAGCCAAAGTAAGTATAAACTTCAACTAACAATATCTTGCCAAACACGATTTTTGTCCACATGATTTTTCAAGATATCCACATCTACTCATGATTTTTATCCACAGTATCTTGTGTGGAAGATATTGGAGGCTAATCGTTATAATCGAGATAGCACCGAACTTTTGATTATTACCTTATAGTCCAAATTTTGGTGTTATTGATTATAATGTTAACATATTCCTTACATTTCTCGAATTAAAAATAGTATATTTTTTGCTTATGCATTTTCCTATTTTTGAGAAATATATACTTGAATGCAATTTTTCAACTTTTTCAAAAAATTAATAAAAGATTTTCTACCTGGGGTATCAGAAATGGTACCGAAGAAATTTTTCTCAATTTGGATTCTTCAAATATTTCTGAAAACACCCTATCAAAAAGTATTTATTGAAAAAAACCAACTTAGGACCACGATTTATTTTTCGATTTTGATATTTTTTTGATGAAATTTTTAAATTTCCTGTTAGGAAGTAATTTGTTTTCTTTTTTTGAATATTCAAATAGAAAATAAAATCCTAGTTATTTTATTATAAGAAATTATTCAATTTAAATAAAAGGTACACAAAGAAACCAAAGAGTATCCATTGATGATTAACGGAAAACATTTTTAAGATGATTTCAGTTCGACTCTTTTGGATTTTAAATTGCAAGTCAACTTCTGACACAAGCACTGGAGCATGTCACAATATTAGTTTTTCTACGGTAGTCCAGCCTTGGAAGTCGTGTTGGTAGTGTGCTTCGCTGCCACCCCAGGGTAGCAGGTTCCAGTTCCATAACCCCGGTCAGGTTTCGTCTTATTTCTTATCTGAAATTGAAAAGTCATCACTATTTACGACTTAAAAGTTGGTGGAATACAAATTTGTGGATGGTATTACCTTATAAAAAGAATTGCGTAAGGTTAAGGCATACAACGTACCTCAAATTCTACTTCACATGTTTGTACGGCTCACAGTGGTTGAGCGCCATAAAAAAAAAGTCAAATAATAGAAGTAGTCGTCGTCGATCAATAAAATTAGGCACATGAGTTCAATTTGACTTTATCAAGATAAAAACTAAAAATTGTTGATATCCAAACAAAACAACGCCTGCCTCCCATATAACATAAAATTTTAAAACGTTTTATTTTTCTATTACTCCTCCTATGATGAAACCACTTTGTCAGGAACCTAAAATTAAAGTGTTTAATAAAAACAAAACAATTTTTCCGTCAGGCCCACCTCTCACAAGAAATTTTTCACTCCAATTGTTTTAAATTTTAAACTTTAAGGTGTTACAGCATCTAAGCCATTAAACTAAGATGTTCATGTTACTGGAAGATATTATTTTTAAATTATTTTGTAAGACAAAAATTCAAAAATACAAAAATTCGTTTGTGTGCTTCAATTGGTCAATAACACAGTGCAATATTGCTGGTATAATATACAAGATAAAGTATGTGACACTTTTGAACGAAGTGTTTGGCTTAACATGTCATGCCTGAAAGTATACTAAGGAAAATTGCTAAAGTACTAAGCCTTGAGATTGAGCAACTGTATATTTTTAACCGACTTCAAAAAGGAGGAGGTTCTCAAGTTCGTTGGTTTGTCCGCATTTTTTTTATTAATCCACAAGTTCGTTGGTTAATCTGTTTTTTTTTTTTTTTTTCATATGTTTGTACATCGATAACGCCTAAAGTACTTGCCCGATTTTCCTAACTTTTTGTCAACAGATAGATACCATTACGCGGAGGTCCTTTTTCAAAAAAGTGGGTGATATTCGACAAAGGCGCGTGTCAATATTCGAAAAACTCTGTATTTAAGTAAATATTGACAATAGGGTACTGAAATTTACAGTAAAAATACAAGGGTAGCCACAATTATTACAAATTACGGTCTATAAAGTGGGCGTTATTTGACAAAGGGGTGTGGCAATATAAGAAACTCACTGTATATCGAATAATGTTGACACTAGAGTACTGAAATTTAGTACATGGGAAGGTAGAGTTATTACAAATTACGGTCAAGAAAGTGGGCGTTATTCACCAATGGGGTGTGGCAATATTAGAAAAACTCTGTATATCGAATAATATTAACACTAGGGTACTAATATTTTGTATGCAGGTAGGTGGGTACACTAAGGGAAATAATGCATATTAACATTATCCACGCCTGAGTATCAATTTTATTTAAATATTTTCGTGGATAAATCAAATATTTTCCCTACAACTCGTTTTTTTCCCGTATTTGAATTTTATTTATACCACAAACGTACACACATATTCCATACAAGCAAGCAGCAACAGCATCGCACACTTACACACATACTCCGACAAGCAGCAACAGCATCGCACTCTGTTTCTGCAGTTTATTTTTTGCATTTGCAGTTCTTATAGTTCTCATAGTTCTCATTTAGTTATTGTTTCAGGAGTAATATATTATGCATGTTTGGCAAAGAAATTAAATTATGTAGGGTGGAGTGACAACTCGGTATTTTCAGGAATATCTTGGACCTATTGTCATTTACCTGCATAATTTGCTTCTGCCTAAACAATTTTGTACATTACTTTTTCGTTCTGTAATTTATACTATGTTTGACAAAAGTGAAGCGATAATAAATTATACAGGCAATGGCATTTGATGAACGCAATAGGCCAAAACACATAGAAAGCATGCATGCCTCAAGCATGCATCATGCCTGTGAAGCATGCTTGGTTAAAGCACATTGAAAGCATGCATCGCTTATGTGATAAATTTCAAATATGTTAAACTGAATAGAAATTTTAAAGAAAAAGTAGTGAAAATACATTAAATTTAATCAAAAACAACTAAAAATGGAATTTGAGGATATTTTATGCTTATTGGTTGTGTTGATATTGCTTTTATTCCACACATGTCTTCTGTCAATGCTTTGATGCCTGCAAAAAGTTAAAAGTTCGTCAACTTCAGGCATGCTTCAAGCATCATGCATGCGTGCATGCTTTTAATGTGGGCTACTTCATAAGAATATGTATATTCAATCACAAATGTCAGATGCTTGAAGCATGCATGCCTCCTATGTGCTTTGGCCTAATATGAAGAAAATAATACCATAAAACCATTAATAACATATTCAATTTAAATATGTTTTTTTTTAATTTCAATATTTTTATTCAAATTTTCTTTAAATGCGATGGTTTATTTTCAAATAGTAAATATTTGAAAGATATTTTAAAAAAAATCGTGCATAATTTTAATATATTTTTTATTAATTCTGTTTAAATATTTAAATATTTAATTTAATTAAAAAAGTATTCAAATAAATTTTAAATATTTACGTAGTCGATTTATTCAAATGCGTTATTGGTGCAAAAATGACTCGCTTTTTGGATAAATTAAAAAAGTTTTTGGATAAATTTAATATTTTTTTCCCTTAGTGTAGATAGAAAAAACAATATATCGGTTAATATTGATACTTGGAAACTGAAATTTGACACAGGGCTAGGTGGAATCATTATAAAGAACGATCAATAAAGTGGACGGGATTATAAAAGGGGGGTGAAACTTAAATAAAAATTGTAAAGAGACAGAAATGGAAAATACCCAACAAACTTTCAGGAATTAATAAAACAAATTTTTTAAGAACAAAGTTTCATGTTTGAAATTTTCCTCAAAAATACTATGACATAAATATTCTCCAAAAAGGAAAAAATAAAAACTTTTTAACAAAAAAAAAAAAAAAAAACAAACCAACTTCAAAATCACTACAAAGTAAAAAATAATTTTAAATAACTTTTCCCATTAATTTCTTGGTCAAATTTTAAAAGTTATTTATATATATTATAATATTAGAAATCTTATCATTTAAATTTGTTTTAATTTGTTTTATTATCATCCATATATTAATTGCTTTATATAAAAAAAGATTTGTAAAAGATTTTTAGCGATTTTTTTCTTTCAGTTGGCAATTGTTGAGTACGCTGACTGTAGCCAATGTGTTACAAGCATTATTTGTACAGCTGTTACATACTATATCATAATTAATATGATCTTTACAAGCTCACCCAAACCAGAATAGTGAGAATGTTTTTGTGTACAAAGCTTTTAAAATTACTTTTAAAATAAGATTTCAAATGACTACAGTGTCACCAAGGCAGCATAGAATCAAATAAAAAAGTTTCAAATAGTGCAGGGATGGTCAAAGATCATGATTATGTGTCAAATATTAGCGCCGACTTCAAAGCTTTTATGTTCATAAAGCAATTAATATATTGATGATAATAAAACAAATTAATAAAAAAAGGAAATGATAAGATTTCTAATATTATAATAAATATTTATTGCTTTTAAAATTTGACCAAGAAATTAATGGGAAAAGTTATTTAAAATAATTTTTTACTTTGTAGTGATTTTGAAGTCGGTTTTATTTTGTTTTTTTGAAAAAAAGTTTTTATTATCAAAACGGTTTTAGTTATTGTCATATCTTGTGAAAAAAGCTTAAAAGAGCTCACTTTTATCTTTTTTAAACATTTACTTAAAAGCTCAATAAACATTCTGTTGAAAGATTTTTTGGCGCAACATTTTGCTAAAAAATAAATTCACGTTTTTTTTCCCATATCCACGATAAATTTGAGTTTTTTTGAAAAATAGAGTTAAACTGTTTTTGAACATTTTATTAAATAAATAAAAAAAAATCATAAGGAAGATATATCTACTCATTTTTTGTAGTGACTCTTTAAAAATATCAACTTATCATCAACTTTTTCCATATCAACTTTTTCTAGTTTTTTTGCATTTTTCGAGTTTGAGGGCCTATGGGCAAAAAACCAGTTAATATTTTTATAAAAAATGTAGAAAAGAGAATATGAAGTTTGATATTATTTCCATCTTTTAACCACTGTGCGGCTCTCCGCTAGTCTGAAAACCTCTCAGACATGTTTCATTTGACTGCTCTTTCTTTCTCACTAATCTCTCACCCCAGTTTTGGACAAAACTAGACACGACAAATAGCTCGAACATCTGAAATCTCGGTTCAAAGCAAAAAAAAAAAAAAAAAAAATACATATTTTTAAATTTGTCCATAATTTATTTCATCATGTTTCTTAAAGCTTTAAGGTATTATTACCGTCTAGAAAGCCAAATTTAAAAAAAACCGACCGATTTTGTAACCTCGAAAATCGATTTTTTTTCAAATGGCCGGCATTTTGTTTTTTTTTCGGCGAAAAAAATTATCCTAGTTCAGGCGATAGCCACTTAAACAAGGATTAATTTGATTTTTTTTAATTTTTCCTCAGATGTTCCAAACTGGTGATATCCTGCACACCGTCATATTTTTGGAATTTTTTTAAAAAAAATCAAATAACGTCAAAAACCGCTTCAAAAATTTTTTTGTATTCTTTAAATGTTAATAAATATGCGTGCAAAATTTGAGAACGATATCTTTTTTCCTTTTATGAAAAAAATTCCCGAAAAAAATTTTTTTTTTTAAATTAGTAACCTTATGCCCCCATAATGATGAAATTTTTATCAATAGTTATTTATTAGAATAGAAAAAATGTTATTTATTATTTTTACATTAAAAAGACTTTAGTTACAGGATTAAGGCGACTTAGAATAATTAAGGAAACTAACTTATATTTTTAAATCCAGTTTACTTTCAGCTATTTTATCTTAAATAATATCCAATGATGGTGTCATTTCTCTGTACAGATAGAGCAAAGTGAGGCCATTTAGTCTATCTTGCAAAATCGTGCTGCTTAAATAGGTTTTGAGTCGGTGAAGTACTGAAAATATTCGTTTATTTTCACATGAAGTTACTAAAAGAGTTGCAAGGATAATAAGTAAATTATATATATTTCGAAATATATCCTTATTGCATTGTGAAAACTGTATTTTTGCCATCATAATCTTTTTATTACTTATTTTATACCAAACATTCAGGTAATTTTTTAGGTCATCAAAATCTCCTTCTAAATCATCTTTATAAAATGCGATTAGTTTTGTGATTGAAGTCCAATTAGAATGTCTCTATGTTTTAAAAATCTGTCACTCAGGCTTGTGATAAATGTATCCAAATGTAAACCGGTATGCGATAATAGTGCGTCAGAGTGGTCTCGTCAAAATGAAGTCATTGGTTTCTGCTTGTTTTTCAGCAGTTATATACAATTTTTTAAATTCTATTTCAGCATTATCTCCTACATTTTTTACTTCTTGCAAACTGATATTGGCTACATCGATTGCTTGTGTCAAATCAATGTTTAGAGTTTGAAGAAATTTACATAAAATATATGAATAACCAAATACTTGGTAAATACATTGCAAGATATAAGAAAGTCTGTCTTTTGTAATACACAATTCAGTAAGTTGGCTTGGCTGGATGTGTTTGTATCCTCCCAACAGGAAATTTTGTCTAATGCCAATATTATGGCATCGAAAAAATTCACAAAACCGTAACCGAGTTATATGTCTCAATCCATCTAGTAGGACAAATTTTCTTCAGTTTTTGACGACTACAAATATTTAACTCTTCGAGGCACTGTTTCAAAACCAGTTGCAAAACCATGTGCAAAAATTGAAAGGTCTGGTATTTCAAATCGGTAAATCAGTGCAATAGATATAGCAAAATTCTCAGAAAAAGAACAGATCTTCATATTTTTGCCTATAGCTCAAAAACTCGAGCTGATGGAGAAAAACGGAGTCTATATCTGAAATGAGGAAACCCAATTTGTTTATAATCAGCTGACAAATCTCCGGCACCAAAATGTCTGTCGCGAAGTGTTATGCTTCAACCTCAATCGATTTGAAATTTAAATTTGGGTTTTTCGCGCTTTTGATAAAAACATGTTATTACTTATCATTTTTTCTTTTTGTGACAATAATTTGGGGGGGGGGGGGGGGTTAAACCCCAAAAAGCCCCCTTTGGTTGCGCTTCTGATCACACAGGATATAAAAACAAATTTTCTCAATTTCTCAAAAAAAAAACATTGCATTGCGGACAGTTTATCTCTGAAACGGTAAGTCAGAAACATAAAACTCAAAAAGAGTTACAAAAAGGAAGTGCTCTTACGTGATAGTTTACCAGAAAATTGAAAAATCATTAAAAATAAAAAAATGGCGGACATTTCAAAATATTTTTTAAAAATCGCCTTTCTTTTTGACCTTTTTTCGGACTCAAAAATTTTATATATATTTTTTTGTGGTCAAATTGCGGTAAACTATCACGCAGGATATAAAAACAAACAAAATGCTTCAAAGTTTATTAAAATAGGCCCAGTAGATCCGGAGATCAACTGTCCGCCAGTTAAAAAAACCTAAACTCGAGAAAAAAGCGTGTAAAGTTTTTTTACATCTGCTGTGAGTCGAGAGCGCGGTTCAATTGAGTCGTTATATCTCGGCACTGGCTTCGAATTTCGATCTAATGTTTTAGACAGTTATTATTGAGGGTATAAAGAATCTAAAAATGTAAAAAACAAAAAATTCATTTTTTAAAAATTCTAGACGGTAATAGTACCTTAAGTTATGTGATTAGTATCGAATTTTTCAAAATGATTGAATAGATCCAATATGAATGAATCGTAGTTAACCGGTTTAATTTACATTAATCGTGAACCGAATGAGTGCAGAATTTTCTGAAATAGATTAAAATAGAATAGTGTCGGTGTATTTGTCAAATTTAGATACGTGTCTTGCATTTCCGATATCGATTCACTTCTTTAAAAACCTCTGTAGGGTCGTTCTAAATTTTTGTAAAGGAAAATATTTTGAAATATTTTTAAGCAGATGATTTTTGTTGTTCATTTCACTTTCTTAAAAGATATTTAGGACTTGTCCTGTGTGCTTAAAAGAAACAAGCTACAGATTCTTAAAAGTCAAAGTTTAAATAGACATTTTCAAAAGCTATAATAGCAACTTCAACCGATTCTCACATCATATGATCCGCAACTACGAGTACAACATCAAGTATTAAACACATTTTTAAATTTATAAAACACACATATATGGCATTTATTTCTTTTAAATTAATCACAACAACTAGTTTTTGGCTTATCTTAATATTATTTATAACAATGTTTTTGATATCTTTGGCACTCTACTTCCTCAATTTGCTGCAGTTGCCCAAGGCATCCAATATATGACCGTGACCACACTGTTGTTCTGCCTTCAAAATATCTGGATTTATTATTTCCACATTAGCTAGAAGTCTGCGTGGCACACGTTCCTCTTCGGAACCATTTGAGAGACGATCTTTGAAATCATCAAATTTCGTCTTAAGATCTGCACCGAGGACTTTGGCTTTTTCACCCAACTTTCTAGCACCAATCTTCAGTTCTGTGCCGATTTTTTTAGCTTGTTCCTTAACTTTGCTGGCGCCTTTCTTGATTTGACAACCGACACTTTTCAGAAAATCACGCACCTCATGATGCTCTCCGCTAGAATCATCGGCGATTTTTGGTCCGATGCCAGATAAATCTGGTAAAGCTACGAATTTCTCCTCAGTACAATCGAGTAAATCGGCTTTGGTTGTGGCTGCAGCTACTAAGAGTAGCAACATGCTCAGGATCAACAGGTGCTTCATTGTATTTCTATGTATTTAATATTATAATATTTAAATGTTTTTATATATTTTATTTGCTTATTAACTTCCAACTTTTTGCCAGACTTAATATTTTTTCATCGACGATTGTAACCGGTCAGTGTATGCGCGAAAACTGTAACATTTTTCGCTAGTTCCATTGACTTTATTTAATCAAGACATAATTTAGTGTGCGCTTAATTCAATCAAGTATTTTTATTTTTTATTTTATTTTTTTTTTTTTTGTCGTTTGTTGTGTAGCAGTTAGAAGCACTGCGTCATTATTTTTCTTTGTTGATCTTATTAAAATTGCTTCGACATAAATGCCGTAGAGTCGTTCTCAGTTCACTTTATTCGCTGCTAGGGTGAGTCTGACAAGTGTTCATATCAAGTTATAAGAACGACCTCATACCGCGACGCAGTCTCAATTTAAAGTGAATGACTAATATTCCAGTAGTTCTCGCTTTCTCGAGAATCTTTGTCGCCACTTGTGGGTTTTTTTTTTTTTTATCTGACATCGGATATATATAAGTATTCTTATCATTTAAAGCTTAATGTACATAGTGCACGAATATGCCATGAATAACTCGGAAACTGTTTTGGAGATATTTCCAAAGAATTACAATGTGTATTTTTGTTATATGTACTAAAAAAATACTAAAGACGACACACATGAAATTCCCATTTCTAATAACAAATACTACAAAAAAAGGCAAAAAGAACTAGTGGATTGCAGTCTAGCACTAGAACTGATAGAACATTAGATATTGATAGCTTGAGAAAGAAGTGTTCTTGAGATTAATCAAAGAATTTTCTAGTTTTTGTCTGGATTTTGATTTTGATTTTTTTTACCGTCAGTTGAAAATTCAACTGACAAGTGTATTTCGTTGATTTGACAAGAAAAGCTTAGTAATGCTGTACATCGATTACTGCTTAACTACAACAGTTTATGATTTGTTGTTTTTTTTTTTTTTTTTTGTAGATATATATGTAGTATATGTTGAGTGTTTAATATAATTATTTCCGGTTTTTGCTTTTACATGGAGCATTTATTTGCTAGAGTATTATCGTTTGTACAGTTTTTAGTTGCTTACTTATATGAGAATCCAACTACCTTCAGAAAAGTTTAAAACAGCTATTTTCAAAGTATGACAAATAGCTCTTCATAATTTTTTTAACATGAATCTTATGTAGTTTGCTACTTATATTTCGAGATTCGACACCAATAATGGCATTACATTCGAACTTACATTTCCGTTGGAAAGTTTGACATTTTTTTTTTGGTAAAACGTACTCACAACGTTTGCTTATAAGTATTCCAAACATTTTGGTGCATGGTATAATAATACATGGTAGCATTGACAACTGGAGCATTCCAAGATAATCGTTACCAAGGCAAAAATTTTATATTTTAAGATATCGGATTAAATCCTATTGTTTATGGGAGAGATTTAGTCTTACTTAAGTGTCATATTTTAAAAAATTAAATATAAATGGTAATCTAAGATATTTTTCACTTTAAAGTTAAGTATACTACGAAAAATATTTTTCACTTTTTAAATAGAGCAACACTGTAAGCACCGTTTTATGCGTCAATTAGTACACACGTCACAAATTTCTTTTTCTTAACTATTACACCTCGATAGTTAGGTAAGATTTGTATATATTTGAATAGGTCTGATGTTCTTTCATACCCTACACATATTAATGTTACGTAGGTTGACTTTTAAGTCTTGAGATATGCCAGCACTAATGCGAATATATCAAATTTGACATTGTCATAGTAAAGTTTAATATCTTTAATGTTGAACGTACTTAGAAAGTCTTGTCATACGAGTGCTATTTGTGTTGTTTACAGATACTTGGAAAATGCATATTGGTAAAAAAAAGGAATGAAATCGTGAACATTTTTGTGCGATGATTTTCTACGACTTTCGATGTGGATTAAACCAATAGCAGTATGCCGATAGAATTTGATTTTAGTGATGAAGCACCATCTCGAGACAAGATGTTTTGATGGTTTTCTAAATGTAATAGTGGTCGCACTTCGCTACAGGACAAATTTCGTGAAGGTCATCCAAAATAGGCTGTTGTGACACAAAAAGTTTAAGTTTCCAAGTTGATTTTACCGAGAACTACTCTATAACATCGCAAGATGAAATTCAGAGTGCGTACTGGCGCCATCCGGAAGCTACCTTTTTCACAGGTTGCTGTTGGTTGCAATGTGGTACTAAATGTATATATAATAAGCTCCGATCTCCCTCATGACAAGTTTTCCGTCTGGCTATTCCTTAAAACTATGATTTGCAATATTTGGTTATCTCGATATGACTAAAATATCAATATTTAGTGATGGATGTGTAGCTCAATTTAAAAATAAATTCAATTTATTTAACGAGTTTCAGTAAAAAAGATTGGGGCGTCGATACTGATTAGGCGTTCTTCGGAACGGGCACTGGAAAAGGCCCCATCGATGGTATCTGCGCAACAGCGAAGCGCAGATTATGGTGTGTCACGAAAACTCCAAAAGTGAATTTAAATAATGTATTCGATTGCTTCGATTTACTCGCCAAGGACCTAAAAGACATTAGACAGCGCCGACGTCAATATAATAAGGGAAGTTCTTCTAAAAAGGTGGGGAACTTTAAAACCTATTCCGTAAATACTAAAAGTCATTAGTTTATGCACTTGTGTGGAAATAATATTGCATACGGAACAGCAGCATATTCCAAACAACATAATATTGCAATATTTGACGATACCATATCCTGAAATTGTCTCCTTTAATTTGATTAGTTTTAAATTTGTCTTTATTTTTCTACTGTAACACCCGTCACAATCTGTGTAACACCCGTCACACATTAAAATTGTAATAAAAACCTCCAAAACGTATTTTTAATTTTTTTTTTAATACAGAGTTAATCGTCAAAGATTATTTAATTGACAGAAATTAAAATTATTTTTTTAACAATTCTAGTTTGGCTGAATTTCACAAACATTCAAAGTGAAGTCTGATTTTTCAATGAGTACTCGTAACACCCGTCACAGGTACTTTTATAAAAATTACACAAACATTGACCATGATTTTGAAAGATTTTTTTCACGTATGGATAGACAAGCATAAAAGCAATTTTTTATGACTGCAAAAAATTTAAATACTTTTATGTTTGCTCAAATATTGATATTTTAAGGCGTGCAAATGTAACACCCGTCACCGTGGAATGTTCCAACTGCTTATTTTCTCTTCAACAGGAAAACATAAACTGTCAAAAACAGCTTTTTGTGGAAATACATCAGCAGCTGCTGTGGTTGTTGTTTTTTTTCACTTCAACGTTTTCAACATTGCTTGTGTTTTCAATGGCGGATTGTGAGCGCTCTCTTTTTGAGTATATTTTTTGACAGTATATGATTTCCCAAGCAACTGTCAATGCTACCTTGTATTATTATACCATGTTTTGGTGGAAGTGGACTTATTGTGTTCTTTAAAGAGCTTATTGAATTGCAATTGAGCAAAAACATTTAATAAACACGAGAGCATTTTCGTGCAATTGGTTTTTACAACTTTCGATGTGAATTATCTCAACAAGAGTGCATCAATGAACTCAATTCGACTTTTGTCGTTGAATTACCATGGCTATGTTCACACGTCAGTCAAATGATTGAATCAGTCAAAATTTGTTGTTGCTTTCCTATGTAAAAAAAAAATGAACTTTATCTCAGAGCGAAAATGAACTACAAAATCTTCTCTCGTCAGTCAAAATTTTGATTGAGCTCTAGACCTGGATCAATCAGTCAAATGGTTGCATTATTTTAATTTTTTGTTGTTTAGTAGGAAATTATGTCAAGAAAAGTAGTTAATTAGTAGTTTTTTGGTAACAAATGTAGTTTTTTGAAGAGAAAAGTATGTAATCTGTAACCCTTGCGAACAAAATGAAATACAACACAACTTTTCTATTAAAAAATTTAAAATCGGGTTTTGTTTATTGTGTTGTTTTTACTTTCTGTTTACAGCACGATACGATTTCACAAAATAGTAGGTAGCAGAAAAGTAACAAATGGCGTCGTCAGAACATCAATCAAAAGATCGTGTGTGAGCAGGCGTCAGTCAAAATTTTCAGAGAGAGTAAAAGAGAGTAAAAAATCGTGATGAACTTCAGTCATTTGACTGACGTGTGAACATAGCCCATCAAAGACCTCTGTAGCTCATTTCTGTAACTTTTCTCACCACAGTTCTCACCAGATTTTCTCATTTTGACGTCATTTTCACTTGCACCATGGTATAATAATACAAGGTAGCATTGACAGTTGCTTGGGAAATCATATACTGTCAAAAAATATACTCAAAAAGAGAGCGCTCACAATCCGCCATTGAAAACACAAGCAATGTTGAAAACGTGAGTTTCAGTGAAAAGTGAAAAAAACAACAACCACAGCAGCTGCTGATGTATTTCCACAAAAAGCTGTTTTTGACAGTTTATGTTTTCCTGTTGAAGAGAAAATAAGCAGTTGTCAATGCTACCATGTATTATTATACCATGCACTTGCACTGTTTCTATGGTATAATAATACAAGGTAGCATTGACAACTGTTTATTTTCTCTTCTACAAGAAACATTTCCTGTCAAAAACAGCTTTTTGTGTAAATCAATCTACAGCTGCTGTGGTTGTTGTTTTTTTTCACTTCAATGTTTTCAACATTGTTTGTGTTTTCAATGGCGGATTGTGAGCGCTCTTTTTTGAGTATATTTTTTGGCAGGAGATGTTTTCCCAAGCAACTGTCAATGCTGCCTTGTATTATTATACCATGCACTGTTTCTCTAATAAAATGAGATTAATCGGTGACTCGTCTCGAATGTTTCAATTCTATATTCCTAGGAATGCGACAGCCGAATTTTCTCTGTAACTTTAAATTTGCGACTCGTGTCGCTTGAAGTTCTCTTTATGTTCGAACATGGTGAGAAAATTGTTTGCTTACTTATGCAATTAATTTTCAATGATATATCTACGAATATATTATAGACACAATATTATATATACTAGACCATGATACAATTACAAGGTAGGCTCATTTTAAAATGGCTGCTCAATTGTGAAATTTTGCAACAACAAAGCTGTAGAAGCCACAAACGTCAAACGACAAAAGCAACAACAACAACAAAGAAAAACTAAAAGCTATCAGCTGATTTTGACAACTAGCGCACCCTGCTCTCCAATATGAGCCTACCTTGTAATTGTATCATGTACCCACCAGAAAATATGAAAGTAGTCGCTCTTAGAACATATTCCATAACAGCTTGAATAAATAAGAACGGAACTACTTCTATGAAGTTAAATGTTGAATAGGTTCCATTCTCGCTTCTGTTGAAGTTAATTTGGAATACGTTCTCCCCACGCTTCTCCCCAAGTTGATTTAGAATAAGTTCTCTTCTTCAAGGTAAAGTTAGCGTCGAAAAACGTGCCAAGTATATTTTTTTCTATTTCACATTTTTTGTGATTCTTTTCAGTTGAAAGTGTTCGTAGGGAGAAAAAGATCATGCAAGATTAATTGTGAAAAGTTTTTTAATTGTGTTTAATTCAAATTAAAAATAATTTGAAAAAGTGTATACTTATTGGGCCTTACTAATAGTTTGCTACTTTCATAGAAGTGTCGACATTTCCGATTAAAACTCATACTTTCAAAAATTTCATTCCAAAAAACGAGAAAGTATCAACATGTGCTTTAGTATCATACTCTAAATTAGTATCGGCTTCAGCTGATGGTAAGTATTTTAGTAGAATGTTAATTTTTATCTGTCAAACAAGGCAAAGCACATTCACAATAATTTAAAGCTTGTACTTTTATCAATAGTTAAATTGATATTAACAAGAAAACGAATGTAGGCTTCAAATTTATGATTTAACTTTTTATTAAAAGAGATTAATTTTTAAAAATATACAATGCACGCCATATTCAAAGCAAAACGCTTTTCGATTAGAACCGACGCCAAAAAAAAACTAACTGGACTTTTTCAGTGTTGCCATATCTAGTTGTTTTTAGCAGGGCTGATGCTGTGACACTTTGAAAGCGAATACTGATTTCGTTTATTGATACGGAGAAATAAAAAGTTGATTACTAACGAAAATCTTACTCTTATTAGTGTCAGCTTTTTCTTAGTATCAGCTCTTGACTATTGGTAAGGCCCATTATGTTTGCAAGTAATTACAGGTGAACTGCATCAAAAAGATTTTGAGACCAAATGGAATAAAAAAAAATGTACAAGACTGTTTGCAGAAACTATTTTAGTGGACTTTAATGTTCATAGAAATCATCAGAAGAAGTACTTCAAAGGATTCAACAATATTTGGGAAATTTTGTTCAGTAAGTATTTTTTGTTGAAAGTTAAACAAATTATAATGTCTTATTTTAAAGATCTGTTTGAGAGCACAGCTGAGACCACATTTAGACTGAAGATGATTTAAAAAAAACATTCACAGCAGCTAAAAATAAACATTTTAAAAATATATGTATTAAAAAAGCAAGGAACCTTATAATTATTATTTTCAGTTTCGTTTTGATATATTTATTTGTGTTTCTTTTAATGAATTAAAATGTCTTTTATAACGTTTAATTCAAAATGTTTTCTTTTAAAAAATTTATAGAGGTATTTTAGGTGCGATTTATAACAAAAAACGATGAAAACTATCAACTTTCCATTAGAAAAGTATCTTTTTTATTGACTCCAAGAGAAGTGAGAGAAGAACTACTTCCCATTTAACTCCAATGGAAGATAATAAAGAAGTACTTTTAGGTTGGCTTCGAAAAACGCGAAAACGGAACTTGTTGAACTTCTTTTCCACCAAGATAAGAAGTGGTTATGGGTTGACTACAATAGCAGCGAAAACGAAAGTAATTCTTATTTCGTTTCTTTTTCAGCTGGATGAGAAGTTGTTCCAGTTTGGTTCCGATAGGAGCGAGAGTAGAACTACTTTTTTCTGTAGACATCGCCTGTAAAAATAGTATTGGCCGGAATCGTAATTGGAACAACTTGCGGTTGCAAAAAAATAGTTCCAGAACTTGTTCGGAAGCACTTCTTTTTTCTGCTGGGTACTAGACATCTGCATGAATACATTCAAATGCCTCTTCAAAACATTTGCTTGATAAACGTATACTTACACTCTATCATTCTAAGCAACCAAGAACAAGTGAGTAAAAGAGAAAATGAAATGAAAACATTCGAGTACTTTACTCAAAGCAGATGTGTATTCGATATGAAATATATTCAAATATCTCTTGTTATACAGCGAGTTAGAGAAATACATACCAAGTATAAAGAAATGTACTCGTTTAAGCAAACGAATTTGCGCTGTTGGCGGCATGTATGCTCTTGCTTGCATGTTTATGCAAAGTTTTAAGGAAAGGTTTTGAAATTTTGTTTTTTAGTCATAAATAAAAACAAATTTTAATGTTATTGAAAATTATTTATATGTTAAATTAAGTTGTTTTATGCCTTAACCTATTTTTGGCCGTTTACAGTGCTCGACGCCGCACGTTTGGAAAATATTAGAAAAATATTAAACACAACTTAAATATCACTAAAATTTTAAAATCAAAAATCTATCACTTTTCACAAAGAGTACAAAGAGAACAAACGATAAGCAAGTTCTGTACTCATTCTTTTGAGAGCCTGCCGAATGTTGTACAGTGCTCGCTTCAGTTTCTATTTGTTATGAAAGAACTGCACTCTAGCTTAAAATATGATTCGAAATGTTGTTCATAGCAGTTGTGTATACTTTGCAGCAGGCAAAGCAAATGTATTCATGCAGATGTCTAATATATACTACAATGAACATTTTCAATATATAAATTAAAATTTTTCATAACGAGTAGGTAGCGTGCTCGACTGCTACCCTAGAGGTCCCGGGTTCGATTTCAGGCCAGGCAATGGTCCTTCGCTTTGAGCCTTTCGCATTTACAATTTTCTATCCTCATTTCTAATCAACTGAAATTAAAAGTTCATCAATATACATATGTATACGACTTGAAGTTGTAGTTGATGGTAGAGAAGTTTGTGGATGAGATTGCCTTATAACTTGAATTGACTGAGGTAAAGGAATAAAATATTGATGTTGGGCGCTAACTGATAATGTCACATACTGTGAATTTGAGGCATTCCTGGGCATTAATTCCAACAGCATACAAACCATTTCATATAACTCATATTTCTGAAAAAAGATTTGTTAACGTTAGATTCCACCTAATTTGACAATCGGTAAAAAAAACGCTCGTGTCGATTGGTGCAAAGAAACTCTCAAGAAAAACAATCACGGCGTTTCAAAAGAAGTACATTTGTGACTGGTGACGCATTATGGATCTAAATATGCCTTAGCCGCATGAGCCTGAAAGTAAACAGCTGTCGACTGTATGATTCTTTCTATATAAACCAAATCCAACAAAAATTATTCGAGCTCGAAGCACTGCAAAGCAAATGGTTGCCTGTTTCTTCCAAAAAAAGGTCATTCGGTACTACTTGAGATACGTTGAAAAGTCAATTAGGAATATTACTCAACCATTTGTTTGCCAGAAGTGTTCCGTGAAATAAGGAAAACAAACAAGCTCCGAAGAATTATTATTTATCAAGACAATGCGAACTCCCACACATCAGCTCAAATAAAGGCATTTTTGAACACTCAAAACATTGAATTAATGGGTCATCCGCTGTATAGTTCTGTTTTCGCACCCAATGACGATTTCGCGTGAACAACGATTTTTGACGCTTTCAAAAACTAAATAAGAATAGTCCCAAAAGTAACTGACATTTTCATTTTTTAATTAAACTGAAATTGATCGGTCCCTTATGATACCTCATACATTAATGAACCTTTAGTAATTTTGACGTGACGAAGTTACGTTTTACGGCGCAGGTTTCCAAAAAAGTTAAAAAAAAAATTTTTATAAATTCATCGGCGTTACATTGAATTGTTACTCGCTGAGTATAAGATCTATGATTAAAAAAAATGGTACGACCGTAAAGGCTAATTCCTTGACTTCATTATAAAAAAAAGAGACCGACCGTGGGAGCTGCTTAAGCAACGCAACTGAAAATTTGTTTCATGGAATTATTACTCGTTGAGTATACATAAGAGCGAGGATTAAAAATATGATACACCAATAAAACCTGTTCTAAGCCCTTACTACTAAATTTGACAAAAAATTGTTAAACGTCATGGGGACACAGAGAGAGCCGCTCAAAGATCGACAATGCAACATTCATGCGACGGCGTTGCATTGAATTTTTACTCGGTAAGTATATAAGTTACGATAAATGTTTAAAAAGTAAAATGAAGGATTTATACTTGGTCTTACGACAAAATAATAAAAAAAGTTTCACGTCACCAGGTCGTGAATATAGCAGCTTATGTAACAGAAATGTGTACATAAGCTGCAAACGTTGCATGGAATTATTACTCACTCAGGAGAAGTGCTACAGTAAATTTTGTGTTACGACAGCATAGATGTGCTATTACGCCTTACAACTAAAATAAAAAAAAAAGAAAAAATCTTATCGTCATGATTTCAGCGTGACAACCACATAATGCAGTAAAAATGCTACAACCATGAAAAAACGTTGCATGGACTCTGTGTCTACTGTCGTAACGGTAAGTTTTAAGAAACGAAAATGAAGGTGAGGTCTTCGGGCACATGATAAAAATATAAAAAAATTAATGATGTCATGAGGTCCCTCAGGTAACAGGAGAACAAATTACTGCAAATTAAATAAGTTTTAAAGAAAATCCTTTATCATTTAAAAAATCAGTTTTTTTAAGTCACAGTTAGCAATTTTATTTGTTCGGACGTGACGTGTCGGACGTTACACATTTTTCCCTCTAATTGAAATGAATGTTTTTAAAAAAATATTAATAACGTAAAGAAATATATCTACATTTAAAAATTTTTTAAAAATTTTTTCATGCATTGACTTTGAAATATTTCCGAATTGGCCGTTGTTGCTGCTCTCAGAGTTTTCTTATTTGAGCGTACAAGGGCATAACCTATCATCACAAATATGAGTAAAAAAAAATTGAAAAAAAAAAACAAAATTACTTCAATAGACAATAAATCTGGCATTTTTACTACACTCAAGAGAATATAACCAAAGTTAGCTCTTGTATTCGATTGAAGAGATATTAAGCTTTTTTTTTGCAACCAAAACTTTAAGAAATAAGTAAATTTATTTTTTTACCTCTGGTTGACCATTTTCTGGACAAGCCCATATGTATCACTTTTGCTGGATTAATTGTATGCAGCTAAGACAAAGTTAATGCACCAAGAACAAGCACAACCAATGCAGAATCAAATTGAAAAAACGCAAAAACAACAACAAAAACAACAACAACAATAATAACAACAACAACTGTGGTTATGATTTCAACTGTAGTTATGATTTCGTGGCAACCAACACTGCTCACAAACAACAAAATAACACTATAAAATCGGACTATAAAACCGGAAAAGGACTATGACATGAATTAGAATATGGATACGAACAAAAATTGACACATCTAAAACAAATCTTTCTAAACTAGGAAGGGATTCGGTTGTTGTTTTAAGAATTTCAAACATTATACTCTTAAAAAATATATTATTAGGCCCTATTGCGTTAACGCAGCCCTATAGCGTTAAAAAGTTCACAATTTTGAAATTCTGACAGCACCGAATTCGTAAAAATAAAAAAAAGTAGGTGGCAACCCTATCAGCCATCTTAAATTTTAAAATTCTGACATCAAAGTTTGAAATCAGTGACCCCCTAAAACTGATAGATGATGTTTAAAATTCTTTCTCGGCATAATTTGCAGTATAAGTAGAACCTAAGTAGCTTGAGTGGATCACAGTGAAAAGTCACGTAAAGACTACTGATGCGTTGGTGTAGCGGCCAACGAAACAGTCTGTATAGTCAAGCTGTGTGATTTGCTTTATACAGAGCCGTTGTTGTTGTTGTTAGTTGTTGCTTTCTTTGTCTTCATGTTGTCTTGTTGTCAACATACTTGGCCTGAAGCTCATATTCATATTCATAAGGTCATATTCAAATATTAAGGTTAAAGAATTATTTTTTTTTTTTTTGAAAATAATATTTTGACAAAACCAAAAATTTTCGTGAGTTTTGTAAATCCCTTAAAATAATTCTGCAACCTTTTTTTCTAACGATCCCAAAATTTTAAAAATTTGTATTCTTCTTTCCAAATGTAAAAATACCATTTTAATAAAATACCATGTACCATGTACCATGTAAAAATACCAAATGTAAAAATACCAACATTTTCTGGAATGAAATTGGTAAAGTTTGAAAATCTCGCATAGTTTTATAAAAATAGATATTTACTAAATTCTTTTTTATTTTTGACCGCTCAACCAATATTAGCTTTTGTTTTGCATACAAACTTTTTAAAAAATATGAAATTTTTTGATTTTTAAATTTTGAAAATTCCTTATTATTTTGCGCACATACATTACATTACATACATACACATTACATGCTCTATATTTCTCAATGCACATAATTTCGAGAAAAATTTCTTAGAATTGTGCGCATTTTAAATGTGATTGTCATAAAATTCAACGAATTATGTTCTTTCTTTCTTTGTGAAACGTTCTGTGATAAATTTTCCGCAATAATAAATGACAAATGCCAATATTTGACAACAATCCAGAGACCAGCTATTAAATAATACGCCTTTGCAACTCTGCACCTCTTGTTGATACGCTCTTGATTAAAATTATTGTTTGAATTTTTTAATTAAAAAAAAATAATAATTCAATTAAGTTGCTAAAAATGTTTAACAACTAAAGTTTGAGAATTAATTTTTTATGGTGTTGATTCTCTGAGCAGCTCCGTTTGAATTTCAATAAGAACAATGAATTTTTTTGTTTATTTTTTTATTAGCTTCTTGAGTCGATATTTACGAGTTTCCTTTCAGTGCAATAAATAAATAACTACCTGCAGTTTTATTTCTTTAAAAATTTCTTTAAAAAAATTTCAACTATTAGAGTTTTGACTTCAGGCACGATTTATGGCTGTTTGTTTTGTTCTATGATTCAACATTTGAATTTACTTGCAGCTATAAATGTGGAAACAGAGTTTAATGCCATGATTGGTGAATTTAATAAAAATGTTCATTTCCGTTTAAGAAAACTTTTATATTAAATTTATACTAAATAAATAAAATTTATGCTTCATTTTTATAGTTGAACTAGGAAGTCTTTATCCTTAGTTTATAGATACTATAGCTTTATTTATGTTGAAACTTTTAACTTAACTCTTTCTACGCACAAATGCATTTAGTTATTTCTTGAAATTTACTTTTCACAAGAGGTTAACTAGAAAGTTATTGTTTCTTCTTATTGATTCTTTCTTAACACGAATGAACCAAATAAAGTGCTGCGATAAAATTTAGTTGAGTTGTTTTTATTATACTTAAGCCTTAAATTGTTGAAAAGTGTGAGAAACTCTTGTTTTGTGAACAAATTTTTGTGTACAATAAGGAAAGAATCCTTCTTTGCATATAAATATTTTTATATAAATTTTTTTTTCATTTAAGTTATATTCCTATAAAAACTTGTTCTATTCCTTAAGCTTCTTAAGCTTGATCGTAAGTGTCCTCATCATCATCGTCATAATCGTCAACATATGCGTCTTCATCCTCATTGTTCTCTGTAAATTCATTTGTATTTGGAGTACTTTCTAAGATTTCAACATCAGGGCTTATTGTTGACGCCGTAATTTCTTCAGCTGAGGCTGGTATATCTGGTAGAAAAGGTAAATCCTCAGTAGTTGTGGATAAAGGTATTTCTGTAGTTCTTGTTGTTGTTGAAGACGCCAAAGGCACTGCTGTTGTTACTTCAGTGGTAGGAATTCTTTCATAGCTTAGTGTTGTTGTGAGCAGACTTGTGCTACTCGATTCAGAAGTTAAGATCTCAGGCCTTACCATTGGCGATTTTGGTAAATCCTCACCTTTTAATATAGAATAAAAAACTATCAATAATTATTATCAGCTCTTTGTCACTTACACTCTTTTAGTTGCGGATCAAAATCACAACGTATAATGCGATCAACTTCATCATCGCTCAATAGATAGCTTGGTTTTGGTTTTTCGCGCACTCTAAAGACTTCTACGAAATCGTCGACGTACAGATCATTTGGATATTCGGAGGGTCGTCTTCGCACATAACGTGTATAAATAATATTATTTTTCTTAGAATTTTTCTCAGCTACAGGCGCACCCTGTACAACGAGAAACAAACTGAAAATCAGCAGGAAAAACGTAGGAAGTGAAAGTTTCCCTGGATTAGCAGTTGCGTACATTTTGAATTGCAAAAATCAACTAAGTTCTTTTTGTTTTAGCTTTGAAATTCTATAGAAATCAATAAATTTGTTGATGATTTTTTTTCGTATATTATTTTTTTTTTGATTTTGTTTTTTGTTTTTATTTTTGCTAATGCGATAACCTTTAGGGGTCCCACATGAAAGTCGCTACTCCATAAATTCGTGTTAATTAAAATATTGGCTTCTTACTTTTTTTATCAAAGTACATTTTTTGTTGTCTACATTTAGGATTGCGTTCGGTGCTTGTCTCGGCTACTTTTTTCTAGCGCATTCTATAGTTGTAGTAAGACCGATGAAGTGCAGATGAAACTATGTGAGATGTTGTTGAGAATGATAGAAAAATAGATTACGCTTTGCGCAGCTCCGTTATGTTGTTTCCTTTTCATTCTGACTTTCTAGCTACGAACAAAGTATTTTTTACGATCATGACGTCACGCTTGACCAAGTTTGTTTCTTGAATCTTTTGCCATTGTTTCATATTTCTTTCAAAGAAATAAAATATAAGGAAATGGTGTTGGCCACACACACCGTGTACATGAACTGTGGTATGCTTTCTGAATTGAGCGAGCTAGATAGAGAGTGTTTTTTGACATTTCTGAGATCACTTAAATATAATTGAAAGTTTGTGCAGTGACATAATTAAATTAAAAGCGTTTTTCACTGCTGAAAACTATGTAATTTTAAAGAAAAATATGACCAAAAATAATTATAACAAGCGTTGTGTGGTTAGAATTTGCTAAAATGCAAATTAGAGCCAGTTGATTTCGCACCAATTTGCACTCACAATGGTGCACCCACATCTGTCAAAATGCTTCAGGGGCGCATTAGTTTTTCACAGCTGAATACATTTTTGGAGCGTTTCTGTGTTCAGTATAGTTAATCAGATGTAACACATTTTATTAATTTCTTCTCAGATTTTCGCATATTCGGGACCTTAAACTGACTATTCGTCAAAAATTGTATAAAACTATACATTTCAAAATGTGTAACAATAAAATTTTTCATTTATTTTTTCATGCGTTTTATATGAATATTAGTAAAAATCCCATCCTACGACAGGTTGTACCCAAAAATAATAAATACAAGATTATGCCATGCGCATGTCTGCCTACGTCATGTGGTCTGTTCGCGTACTTCTCCAGTGAAAAATATCCAGCAGCAACTTGCAAGAGAGTAACGCACAATTCTCTCTCAAATAGAAAAATATCCAAAAAAGTACGCGAACGCAAAATTTGCAAAAACTTGCAAGCTTCGATAACAGCTGATTACATTTCAAGTAGAATGAAAAACACAAGTAAATTGGATATGAAGTTTCCAATTTTTAATTTCTTTTTTAAGGAGATTTTCGAGACAAAGGAACAAGAGAAGTGATAAATAACGTTAGTGGCAACGTTTTCTACAAAAATTTAAGATACTTTTCATATTTTGACGACTGCAGAAGTCAATCCCCCGGTTTGTGAACATCAATTTAACTAAATTTGTTTGATTGTTCAATTTGCAACTGACTTAAATCAGCTGTTTTCTAGCTTGCAAATTCTCGACAGTAAAAATTTTTCCAGCAGGAATTTGCAACTTCCCCTCCAAGTCAACTGTCACTTTGCGCTCTCAATTTCTCTCACTTTGCAAGTTTTTTGCGTACGCGAACGCCAAAAGCTGATAATTTGTGATAATTTTCACAAATTATCAGTACTCGAATAGACCAATGATCGACACATTGTCAAAATCAGCTGTTTTTCACTGAGCAAAACATAAACAAACAGAACTGTAGCTGAAAAATAAATCGCAAAGAACTATTTCGTACTATATTTCGTTTTTTCTTGCATGAACAGAAAATCAGTGAGAACAGAGGAAGTGTTTTTTCCTATCTACGTCACGAAAGACCTAACGGTGCAACTTTTTCTGCCTCTGATGGCGTAATCTGATTTCTATTATTTTTGGGTTGTACCCATGTAGAGTAATAAATATATAAACTTATTTCCATGATATTTGAAAATATTTTTTTTATATATTCTTTTCTAGTGATTTTTCTTTTAAGGGGTGAACCGAACACAAAAAAAAAAAAAACAAAAACAAAATCGGTAACGCACCAAATTGTATTCCTTAAGGGTGGTGTGGAAGTGGAAATACAATACAATTTTCTTTTAATGTAATAGCGGCAGTATTCATGAAATATTTTGAACCTCTTATAAAGCCTTCATAAGAAAAAAATCGGAAAAAAATTAAAAACATTATTCATAAAAGTTACTGAACGAAAAATCACTATATTGATTTATGAATACGGTCTATGAGTAAGAATGTTTATGAATAAGATATTGTTATGAATACGGCTGTAGGTCTTTAATTATCAAACTTTTACTAATAACGTATTACTCTAAACACCGGTTTTATATGTAATTCTAACAAGCACACTTTGAGCCTTCTTTTTCGACGTAACCGAATACGGCCCTTTGAGAATATTTGTGTATTTGTGTCAACCAACACGAATAAGAAAAATACCACACTTTTTTGCAATAACATCACTTCCTTATAACTTAGTTCTTTGATTTCTTCACATTCTGAACATGACTTGACAGAAAGCCATATCGTAAGCTCATATCGTAAGTCTATCGTGACGTAGATGCGTAGATCGTTGAAAATTATTTTTACGATCTGCGCAATCTATTTTTCTATCATTCTTGAGATGTTGTCGAGTGAAGTTGCAGCTGTTTCATAAGGCATTGGACTAATTAAATTTTGTTATTTAACATACTCTCCTTCTGGATCAAACACTTACCCCTTCATTCTATATCACGAAAAACCACACTAATAATAAGCAAGACACGTGAAGATGTCGATGTTTGTTTGAGAGACAGTAGTACATACTGCTTGTTTCTTCTTGTCTTTTATGATACAGCATGATGGGGTTGGTCCAACGATTTTTCAACATTTTGATAACTTTTGTTCAACTCTTCTAAAAGGTTTTCCAATAACGACTTGACAACTTTTTTTTTAAATAAAACCCAAACCATTTGAGACATTTCAAAAACTTTGTTATCGGCTTGAAGTACAATCAAAACATTTTTGAACTCAACTTCGTTCATATGGCCACCGAGGGCACGTATACAACGGTCGATTCGTTGTACCCAATATTCGATGACTCGGCTACACATTTCGGCCGAAACGGCCGCTATTTCGCATTCAATGTTGGCTCTGAGCTCTTCCAACGTCATCGGCTTATTGACATAGACCAATAACTTGACGTAGCCCCAAAAAAAATGGGGCTAGAGGCGTTAAATCACACGAACGAGGCGGCCAATCGACTGGCCCATTTCTTGAGATAACATGCTCATTAAACTTACTCTTCAATAAATCTATTGTAAAGTGTGCTGTGTGGCTTGTGGCCCCGTCCTGTTGGAACCACATGTCGTCCAAGTCCATACTTTCCAATTCGGGACAAAAATAATCTGTAATCATGGCGCGGTAACGATGGCCATTCACAGTAACGTTACTATCGTTATCGTCGACGAAAAAATATGGTCCAATGACGCCGCCGGCATGCAAACTGCACCAAACAGTTATTTTTTGCGGATGAAGTGGTGATTCATGAAGCACATGTGGATTTTTACCCGACCAATAACGCATATTTTGCTTATTGACGAACCCATTGAGCCAAAAATTAGCTTCGTCACTGGAGATGATTTTGCGATTGAAATTATCATATTCCATTAACTTGTTTTTAGCCTTTTATAAGAGTATATAAGAAAATTTAGAAAGTTTAAATACTGCAATATTGCAGTCTAGAGAACTTCTATCGCATATTTTGATTCAGCTACAAGCCAAAAGAAGCGTATCAAGTTTTATTCGACGAATAAATAATTTTAACCTTAATTTATTTTATATACAGTTAGTTATTCAATTCGATTTTTAATATATAATTGCCGATTATGAAGTTCTAAGTAAGAAGCCATAGTTTCAATTAAAGCACCCTAATATTTTTTGAGGTCTAATTGTTTGGTTCAAAATCACAACACTTTACAATGGACGATGCAGCATTAGCAGGAGTAGAGGTATGAAAAGGTCATCTAGCTGTTGGTCTTTCAAACGCATGTCCTATTCTATTATCAGGTTCGAGCGTTACTAAACCTAGAAGAAACAAAATATACGATAGTAACACTAAAACGAAGAAGTTACGAGGTGTACTCCTACCGTTTTTACTTTTTTTTCTATAAGCGTCATATTTACGCTGCGACCTTTGATCCACTTGTCCCTGAAGTTCTGTCTCTGACGACGAGCTGGAAGATCTTCTTGCTGCGAGCAACATGTTGCCATCGCTGCGGTAACGTCGCGCTGGAAACGCTTTCTTGCGCTTGAGCGTCAGTGAATCGGCGGCGACATTTTCTAGACTACAGCATTGTGAGCCGGCATTATTGGGTAGCTGAAGTTTATTTCTATCGGCAGCTTTTGCTGCACCCGACTTTATGGAACTGGTCGACAAGGATTTCGTTGAGCTATTATTGAGCATATTTTCTGTAGACGAATTACGTAGCTTGCGCCGCCTGCGATAACGACTAAAGCTGTGCTGCTGCACGACCAAAGTACCCGCTTTGCTCGTGCGCAAAAAGTAAAGTGGTCCATGCTGCACTTGCTGCTCCTCAGCAAACTCGGGCGAAGAAAAGCGGCCGCGACTTGAACTAAAGCGCTCCAAAATTGACTCAGAAGTCGCTGGCGATCGACCAAGTGAGCTTTTTGAGCGACGAAAGCGACGCTTCTCGCGTGGACCAGACGATGAGTTCGTTGTTGTTGTAGTAGACGGTGGTGTCGGTAGATCGACGACTGGGCAATAGGAGGAGCTGCCATCATTGGAACGGGATCTGTGACCAGCATCATCGACCTTAAAGCGCACTTCTTTGCAAGAGTTTGCGCGACGTTCAAACTTGTAGCTGGGCAGCTCAAATACTTGCTGTTCGCTGTTAGCGGCAGATATTGGATGATGATGATTAGGCGACATGAACCCTGGCAATGGCGAGGTGACATCTTCAATCTGGAGCTCATCAAACTTGCGTTCCAGCGCTTTGCGGATGGCACCATCCAGACCAGACGTGGCTGCGCGTGTAACAACTCTCTTTTGCTTGTGAGAGTTTCTTGCTTTGTGCTCGGTCACTGGTTGCTTGAATACCTGCTCTTGTTGGCTGTTGGCGTCTACCAGCAGATCGCCTTTGTGATTGTAGAGCATAATGCGTGGCAGCGCTATGTTGGAGCAGGAACGTGATGTTGTCAACTCCCATTTCCAGTTTTTGGGTTTTTTCAGCTTTAAACTCAAGATGTTAGCAAGAGGATCATAATCTTCGTTATCGTCAAAGTGATCGCCATTGTGATCGGCAATATTATCTTCATGCGGTGGCGTCGGCGTCAGATCTTCTCGTGTTTGACTCGCAGCTGATGATCTGTGTTTTACACGCCTTTGTTGCATTTCCACAAACAAATCTGACATTGTGAGGAAACACTTGCATGAACTTGTAAGCGATCGCGAGGAGAATCACGTAGAGGTGCTTAAAATTAATTTTTAAAAATTCTTTCTGATCGTGATCGTGATGATGCCTGTGTGAATCATCAGCCGTAGCGTCAGCTGTGCTGCGTATTCTTAGGCTGCGCTGATCGTGCTGAGTATGAATCTTCGCTGTGGCTGCACCATGCGACCAGCTGTGCTTTGTGCGCTGATCTAATATTTAGTTGATCTTGTTTGTGAGTACCACCTGTTGTGTACGTCTATATTGAACAGATGTGGCTGTCACTTAGCTGTTGTCTTAAATTTTGAGCTAAATTTTACAGGATCAGTTGTGGTTTTTTCTATTGTTTTTAATTTTATGCTATTGTCACCTTAATGGCGCTTTTATGTCGCTGCTGCTCCCAAATTCCACAAATGTCAAGCGTAAATTTGTTGGGAGCTTTGGGAATTGTGTTGAAGATCACTGATTAGCCAGCCGCTGGCTCTGTGCCAAATTGAAATATTGTTTATTTCAATGAGCCGAATATTTTTCGAAAAAATAAACACAAAAGAAAAAAAAAATCGAAAACAACAAAAATACTATTCAACATGAAAATGTTGTTTTGTTGCTGTTTCTATTTCAGTTGTATTTTTAGCACCATTCAGCTTGTTCTTGCTCTGCTTTGGAATAGATGCTAAAAATGTTTTTGTGGGTGTGTGGATACGGTACATAGATGCGCAAAGGGTGCAGCAATGAAAGTTTTGATAAATTGTTGATTGCAGTCGTTGTATTGAATTGTTTTTGTAATATTCTTACGAAAGCACTTTGCAACGATCTAAAAGATACTTTTGCAATTAACAAGATACTTCAAAATTATAAGGTTGCAAGTGCATTTGTTATTTTTGAGTTTTGTTTTTCTTTTTTCTTGTTTACTTTGTGTAATTTACAACATGTATCTATTAAACGCTGTATCTATGCTGCGATACAATAACAACTACAACTTATTGATGCGATTTTTATTTTTCGACTTTATTGAAAATTTATTTTATTGCGTTAGTTTGTATTTTTATCTCTCTGCTTTTCTTTAAAAAAATGTATTTATATAAATTGTTTTTTTTAATGTTTCTTTTTCAATATTTACTGTTTATCGTAAATAAGACCATAAATTTGCACACACCAGCAACCTTTTATTTCAGCAGATATTCTTGTTTCGCACACTAACGCATCTTAAATATTTTTTTCAACTCGCACTGTCTGCAACTAAGAAAAAACAAAACAAAAAATCGTACCGACAGCCAAGGCGCTTTCCTTTCAACTGATCGTTTCGCATTTTCTGCCGTCTCTAGGCCGAAAACTCAGCGTATTTGTTGCCTGTTGTTATTCTGCAGAGTCTTTAACAGCATTAAGCGTTTTCAGCAATTTTCAGCAATTTTCAGCTTTCTAGCTTTCTCAGTTTGCCACTGTTTTTGTTGGAATTTACTGTTATGCTCTTCAGCGCTATGTATTTAATATGTTTCCTTATAAATTATGAGCAGTTGTGAAAGATATCTATGTTGCTTGTTCAATTTATTGCATACAAATTTTTAAATATCTTATTTATATTATTTATATTGCTTCTTTCCCTCAATTTGATTTGTTTATATGAGATATTTAGTAAAATGCATAAATAGAAAATATTTCTTGTGAGTCAATCATATGAAAAGAACTAATTTATTGGTAGTAGTTTGTGTAGAACATGACTTAACACATCATTTATAACCTTGAGTAAAAAATTTCTGAATAAAGTTTTGGGCGGAAATAAATGTTGACCCTTCTTCAATTAGGAAATAGAGTTAACGACAACGGTAACTCAAAATAATATTTATTGACATAAATTTAAAAAAAAATTGCAACACATTTTTTAAATGGTTCGAAGTTGTAAATCAAAATATTATCACAAAAATCAATTACTACTCAGTTTTTAAAATATTAATTTCTTACTAAATTTTTGTCTGTAGATAATTTACTTATCTGGACTCTAACTTGAATTCGAATATATTTATTAAAATAAAAAAATATTCAGAAGTTTATAGTTGTAATTGGTATTGAATTATTTGTGGTGAAGCTTAGTCGACTTCTTCATATGACTCAGGTAAGGTCATAGCCCTTGTCAAAACTAAAATTAATATGTTTCTATAGATTTTCATCAAACTTCAGAACATTTTTCACTTGTTGCTCTTAATAGCTCAAAGCCAATAAGAAAGTAAGTAAAGGGTGTTTTTTTTGAGGTTTGTTTTCGAAATGAAATAAAACACAAGAAAATCGTTTTAATGTCCATCAATTTGGCTTTATTGGAAGGATAATTTTATGCCATTAATGTTTAAATATGATTTCGGGCATGTGGCCGTCGCGGCTGGCTCGAATAAAGCCAATTCTACAGGTCCAATTTTCAACCACTTTTTCGAGCATATGGGGCCGTATGTCGGCAATAACGCCACGAATGTTGGCCTCCAAGTCCCCTAACGTTTCTGGTTTGTTGGCGTAGACGAGCGACTTCACATATCCCCAAAGAAAATAATCCAATGGTGTCAAATCACACGATCTTGGTGGCAAATTGACAGGTCCATTCCGCGAAATTATGCGCTCATCGAATGTTTCCTTCAATAAATCGATTGTGACGTGCGCTGTGTGGCATATAGCGCCGTCTTGTTGGAACCACAACTCATCCACATTCATGCCATCCAATTCGGGAACAAAATAGTCGGTTATCATGGCTCTATACCGGTCTCCATTAACGGTAACTGACTCTACAGCATTATTTCGGAAGAAGTATGGCCCAATGACTCCACCAGCCCATAGAGCACACCAAACAGTCAGTTTTTGTGGATGTAATGGCGTCTCAAGGATCTCATGTGGATTCTCTTCACTCCAAATGCGGCAATTTTGCTTGTTGACGTAGCCATTCAACCAAAAATGAGCCTCATCACTGAACAAAATTTTGCGATGAAAATCAGCATCGAGATCAATCTCATTTTCGGCCCATTTGCAAGCGTTGTTCTTTTGTCAACCTGTTCATGATGAAATGGCAAACCAAACTGAACATAAATGACATTAGAGTTGCCAGATTTGACCACAAAATGCCAGTTTTATCTCTATTCGAAAAACAAACCCCTAAAAAAACACCCTTTATAAGATATGATAGTAATTGCATATGTACGTATTTTAAGACTCCAACATTTTTGAAGCCTAATTTCTTATGTGTATAAATATGTGTTCAGAACGGAACAGAACAAGTAGAAGATGTTTATATCGCACTCCATCTTCAAAACAGACACAACTCAAAATTTACAAATTTTTACTTTTTAATGTTAAACTATTCGTAGTGATAACTAAAATAAATAAAAAATAAATAACTGGCCATTTCAGCCCTTGAAAGGACTTTGACCTAGATTCTTATGATCAATTGTGTTGTGCGAGTCATTAAGTTTGTACACAATTGACCGAGAATCGGACCTACAGGTTTAACACCGAATCCGAACGGCGATGAACGGAATATTCTTGTTCTCAATAAGCATTACATGGGATTTTGATTACTCTCTGAGGTTTGCCATTGTCTGTAGAGAGGTGGCGGCCATACAGAAAAATTATTTTAATTCGAATAATTTTCTGTCGCTGCGGGGGTTCGAACCTGGATCTCCAAGTTCGTTGACATAGAGGCCACGCACTTAAGCCAACTACGGCACGGATGCGACAATAAGTGATAACCTCCATTATGAAAATTTTGCACTCATCGTTTTACTCTTTAATTAAAAAAAAAATCGTTTTGTTTCCTTGTTTTGTATGGATTCCTTTGAAAAAAAAAAACTGGTTTTTTGCTTCTCCTGAAAAGTTTGAAATTTTGAGTTGTGTCTGTTTTGAAGATGGAGTGCGATATGCATCTCAAACAAGATCTTCTTTGCGTGTTAAATTCCAACATATTTCTTGTCTTAATGCTTATCCTAGGTTATGACCTTATATTTGACTGAATCCTTGTCCTTATCCGTGTCCCAATATCTGTCAATACTTTTGTCTAAAAAGTTTGCTTTGTTTTTGTTTTTGTTTTTGCTTTTGCTTTTGCTTTTGCTTTTGCTTTTGCTTTTGCTTTTGCATTTGCTTTTGCTTTTGCATTTGCTTTTGCTTTTGCTTTTGCTTTTGCTTTTGCTTTTGCTTTTGCTTTTGCTTTTGCTTTTGCTTTTGCTTTTGCTTTTGCTTTTGCTTTTGCTTTTGCTTTTGCTTTTGCTTTTGCTTTTTCTTTTGCTTTTGATTTTGATTTTGATTTTGATTTTTATTTCGATTTCGATTTCGCTTTTGCTTTTGATTTTACTTTTGCTTCTACTTTAGCTTTTGCTTTTGCTTTTGCTTTTTATTTTGCTTTTGATTTTGATTTTGATTTTGATTTTGATTTTGATTTTGATTTTGATTTTGATTTTGATTTTGATTTTGATTTTGATTTTGATTTTGATTTTGATTTTGATTTTGATTTTGATTTTGATTTTGATTTTGATTTTGATTTTGATTTTGATTTTGATTTTGATTTTCATTTTGATTTTGATTTTGATTTTGATTTTGATTTTGATTTTGATTTTGATTTTGATTTTGATTTTGATTTTGATTTTGATTTTGATTTTGATTTTGATTTTGATTTTGATTTTGATTTTGATTTTGATTTTGATTTTGATTTTGATTTTGATTTTGATTTTGATTTTGATTTTGTTTTTGTTTTTGTTTTTGTTTTTGTTTTTGTTTTTGTTTTTTTTTTTGTTTTTGTTTTTGTTTTTGTTTTTGTTTTTGTTTTTGTTTTTGTTTTTGTGTTTGTTTTTGTTTTTGTTTTTGTTTTTGTTTTTGTTTTTGTTTTTGTTTTTGTTTTTGTTTTTGTTTTTGTTTTTGTTTTTGTTTTTGTTTTTGTTTTTGTTTTTGTTTTTGTTTTTGTTTTTGTTTTTGTTTTTGTTTTTGTTTTTGTTTTTGTTTTTGTTTTTGTTTTTGTTTTTGTTTTTGTTTTTGTTTTTGTTTTTGTTTTTGTTTTTGTTTTTGTTTTTGTTTTTGTTTTTGTTTTTGTTTTTGTTTTTGTTTTTGTTTTTGTTTTTGTTTTTGTTTTTGTTTTTGTTTTTGTTTTTGTTTTTGTTTTTGTTTTTGTTTTTGTTTTTGTTTTTGTTTTTGTTTTTGTTTTTGTTTTTGTTTTTGTTTTTGTTTTTGTTTTTGTTTTTGTTTTTGTTTTTGTTTTTGTTTTTGTTTTTGTTTTTGTTTTTGTTTTTGTTTTTGTTTTTGTTTTTGTTTTTGTTTTTGTTTTTGTTTTTGCTTTTGCTTTTGATTTTGATTTTTTTTTGCTTTTTCTTTTGCTTTCGCTTTTCTGCGGTGCATTAAAGATTATATAAGTGCCATGCAATAAATCCATGCAATGTAGCTGGATTACATTAATCGGTACCGTTAGGAGACTCGAGACGTTTTATTTTATCATATGACGAAAAATCTCACCTTTATTGTGAAACCAAAAAATTTACCGTAGCTTCCAAGGTCACTAAGTTATGATTCCATGCAACACTTTTTCTTTGTTTTTGCAACTGTTTTGCATTAAGCAGTTGTCTCATTTTCGTAATGAGATCCAAAGAACTAATCTCTGTTGCCATAAAATAAAATATTCCGTAGCATTTCTACTGGACAAGTAATAATTGCATGCAACAATATTGCATTTTTGTTAAATAAGCTGCTACCTCCGTAACCTGACGACGTTATCATTTCTTCTCTTATTTTTTTTATAATGCCAAGTATAAGTCTTTTGTTTTATAACATTAATCGTGGCGCATATACTCACCGAGTAATAATTCCATGCAACACCGTTGCATAATCGTTGCATTTGCGATTTTGTATTGACATTGATATGAATTTATTGTCTATTTGTGTCATTATGGCTAAGAACCAGCTTCTATTAGCCTATCAAATTTTTTACTGCATCACTTATACTTAGTGCGTTATAATTCTGTGTAACAAAGTAACGGTTTCGTTGCTAAGGCATCTTATTACTTTAATCAGAACTCATTTATACTCATTGAATAACAATTCAGTCCAACGCCTACGAATGTGGGTAAAACTTCTACGTTTTTAGAGACATTTTATTAAAAATTTATTAAAAATTCACTTTATTTAAAAAAACTACAAAATTAAATTGAGAAATTGTATGATTGTATCATTCGATATAAAAAACAATAACTGGATTTATAACAATAAAGTATATAACATATAAAATATATCCAATATGTTAAAATAATCATCGCCTGCAAGACTTTTCCTCTACCGTAAGCACGAACCCAAAAGGCTTTCACATGTAAATAACATTCAGCCTGAATGTATGCCACAAAATTTGCTTTTCTTTGTATAGAACAAATATTTAGAAATCTTAAAAAGCAACATTGCTAATTCAAATTTGAGAAAAAAAAAAAAAACCAACTGATATATATACTTTAAGAGCGCTAAGCTAAGAGCTTTAAAGTATGTCTTAGGAAGTATAAATACACAAAATTTTATACTTAAATAATCTTGGAGCTAATAAACTCGCTCGACCAACGGCGCACTCACCGATGGCAGACTAGCTGATAAGCAACCTCAGTATCACGCAAAACATTCAACGAATAACTTCATTCAACATAAATAAGAAATTTAAAATGAATTCTCTACTACTACGCGTGCTGTTTATCAGCTGTTTACTTGTTTTTCTCGGACCCACGCATTCTTTGGTGGATGCTAACAAAGTCATTTTCTTTAAGAATAAAACCAGTGTGGAAACAAGCAGCATCTTTACACTGCGACAGCGTTGCCGCCTGCTGGATCATCGTGGACTCTGTAGACAAGTGGGTTTTGAGACTGTTGTGATATTCTCTTAGAATTTTTAAATTTGCTTTATATTAAATTCAAATTAATTACAATTTTCTGTTTTGTTTTTTTTTTTTTTAATATAGCGTGTTTGAGGAATACAGCATGTTTTGCAGCAGCTACAACAAAAGCTATGAAAACTACAGGAATTGGTCTTAAAAGAATTGATTACACGAAATTCTTAAATATTTTTTAATATGCAACACGTTTTTATTCCCCCCGTTTTAATTATCTGCTAATATAATGAACAACATTATTGGACTTATTAGAATTTTATGAGCAACTGTAACTAACATGCCTCTCCAGGAAGTCTGAACTTGGCTGAGCTTGGTGTAAAGCAAATTATCCAACAGAATTATCAAACATAGCGTTCTTTTAAATATCTATCAACTTTGAACATTTTATAAAGCAAAGGTAGTCTTTTAACTTTAAATAAAAAACTTTAATTTGTATTTTTTAGTAGTTTATTATAGAGCATGTATGGAAATAAAACTGTGAACTAAATTTTTGATATTGGAGTATTCGTTAAGTGAGTAAAAAAGAGTTGGCTGTGCCGTGGACACACCCGTAGGTTTTGACGTGACGAAGTTTCTTGTTGTTGTTGTTAATGTTGATGTTGGTGTTGATGTTGATGTTGATGTTGATGTTGATGTTGATGTTGGTGTTGGTGTTGGTGTTGGTGTTGGTGTTGGTGTTGGTGTTGGTGTTGGTGTTGGTGTTGGTGTTAGTGTTGGTGTTGGTGTTGGTGTTGGTGTTGGTGTTGGTGTTGGTGTTGGTGTTGGTGTTGGTGTTGGTGTTGGTGTTGGTGTTGGTGTTGGTGTTGGTGTTGGTGTTGGTGTTGAGGTTGGTGTTGGTGTTGGTGTTGGAGTTGGAGTTGTTATTGGATTTGGAGTTGGTGCTTTTCTTTTAGCTTTTTTTTTTTGCTTCCCCATTGGTTGTGCTCTAATTTCAATTAATCCAGCAAAAGCGATGCATATGCGTCACATTAGGATGTTCCCTGAGGGTCTTTGACACGCCGTCAATTTTTTTTTATTTTTGTCATATGCCCGAAGACCTCACCTTCGTTTTCGTTCCTTAAAATTTACCGTTGCACCAGTAGTCTTAGAGTTAAAAATCCATGCAACGTTTTTTCATGGCTGTCGCATTTTAACTGCATTATGTGATTGCATTCCTGAAATCATGACAACAAGAATTTTTTTTGTAATTCAGATGTGAAGCGTAATAACATATCCCTGCTGTCGTAAAACAAAATTTACTGTAGAACTCTTCCTGAGTAAGTAATAATTCCATGCAACGATATTACATTTCTGTTACATAAGCTGCTATTGTCACAACCTGACGACGCCGAAATTTTTTTTTTTATTTTTGTCGTAAAGCCATGTTTAAAGCCTTCATTTTCCCTTTTAAACTTTTATCAGAGGTTATATATTCATTGAGTAAAAATTCAATGCAACGCCGCTGCATGAATGCTGCGTTATCGATCTTTGAGCGGCTCTCTCAGCGTTTCCATGGCGACAAAAATTTTTTGTCTAATTTTGTTGTGAGGACTTACAGTAGGCCTTTATTGGCGTATCGTAATTTTAATCCTAGCACTAATACTCAAAAATAAAAAAAAATAAATAACTGGCCATTTCAGCCCTTGAAAGGACTTTGACCTAGCTTCTTATGATCAATTGTGTTGTGCGTGTTATTAAGTTTCTACACAGTTGACCGAGAAACGGACCTACAGGTTTAACGCCGACTCCGAACGGCGATGAACGGAATGTTCTTATTCTCAAGAAGCTTTACATGGCATTTGATTACTCTCTGAGGTTTGCCATTGTCTGCAGAGAGGTGGCGGCCGTACAGAAAAATTATTTGAATTCAAATAATTTTCTGTCGCTGCTGGGGTTCGAACCTGCGTCTCCAAGTTCGTTGACATAGCGGCCACGCACTTTAACCAACTACGCCACGGACGCCACTACTACGCCACGGACGCACTAATACTCAGCGAGTAATAATTCCATGTAACAAATTTTCAGTTGTGTTGCTTAAACATTTCTCCCTGCGACCCGATGATGTTTTGAATTTTTGTTTTGTTTTTATAATGAAGTCAAAGAACTAACCTTTACGGTCATACCATGTTTCTAATCATAGCTCTTATACTCACCGAGTAACAATTCAATGCAACAATTTTAGTGGTAATTCAAAGTTCCAAGCATTTAAGAAAATATTTTAAGGTCAGTCCAACAAAGCTTAATTCTTTAACTCTAGAAAGATAATCATATTTTCAGTACATATTGAAATATGTACGTAATCAACGTCGAATCAACGTACGTTATCTTTCTAGGGCTAAGAGAAGACAAAAAAAAAGCTCTTACTTACTTTTCTGGCGGCCGTGGTCGAGTGCATTAAAGTTCGTGAACCACTCGGTGCAAATTTTCGAGCAGCGAGGTTCGAAACCTTTAACATACACAGACAATTTTTCAGGATTGAAATTAATTTTTAGGATCGGTCGTCACCTCTCTGCCGACAATGGCAAAACTTAAAATAATGCCATTTAAAGCTTCTTGAGGACATGGACATTAGCCGTTCGAAGTCGTCATAAAACTAGTCAGACCAGTTCTCGATCAATTGTGTACAAACTTTTGTACTTTAAAATAAATAAATTATTTATTATAATTAATTAAATTAAATAAATGCTATAAATAAATAAAAAATAAAATAAAAATAAAAAATAAAAACATTTATTAACACGCACAACACAATTTAATCATAAGTAGTTCGATCAAAGTCCTTTCAAGGGCTGAAATGGCCAGTTTATTTTTTTTTATTTTTCACTTTCTCTTCTGGCGTTTACAACCATTGATCGGTTTTGGCCTCGTCTAAAAATTTTAGCTAGTCATTTCTGTTTTGAGGTTGTTGGCGCCATTTGCAAACACCAAGCGTCATCAGGTCGTCCAGCACTTTATCCTTCCAACGAAGATGTGGGCGTCCTCTTCTGCGTTGACCACCGGGCACCGAATCGAATATTTTTTGAATCGAAGCTTTTTTGCTAAAGCGTCGTTATCCATCAGTTTAACATGACCTATTGACCCGTTGTGGTTCCATTGAATTCGCTAATCGCCACTGACGCAGATTGACCGAAGATCTTACGAATGATCTTTCTCTCAAAGGATAGGTCCGAGCATGATAACGCGTTCAGTCACTGTTATAAAAGCGAAAACTTTGCAATAAATAACCAATCATGACCATTCGTTCAATGATTACAAAGGGGATAATTTTGTAGTAATTAATGATGCATCATTTCAAGAGGACAAGATTATTGAAGCATGTACTTGGTAGAAAAGCTTTTAAGAAACTTTGTGCATAACGAATATAACCCCAAAAGATGCCTTATTCAAAATCCTGATGTGGTGTCAGGAAAGCAACAAAGTACAATTTCGTAAATAAGAGCTCTCTTAAAGCCCAATAACTGGCTATAAAATTAAAAAACTAAAAAGTATCTTTAAAGTTTTAAATATGTCTTTAAATAATAGCCGTGTTTTATTCGTACTGGTTTAACCAAAAATGTTCTAAATTACATTCAGAACAGTAACAAAAAGATGAACCTGCTCAGTAGCTGGATCATCTTGTTAAACTTTTTTTCGTTCCACTACTGCTCCATAGATGTCGTTGTTTATTTTTGTTTTCACTGATTTAAAGCAGTGGTGATAAACGTACGGTTCAAATAACAACAAAGAAAGCTTTTCGAGTGCACAGCTTTACACTGAAACAAGACGTTGTTAAAAGCTCTCACAACATATGGTGCAAGGAAATCTTTTCGAGTGGTGGATTTTCAATATAACCATACCTTTTTTATTTTTGTGTTTTTTTTCGCTATTTTAACATAGAAAATATTAAAAAAAAGATAAAAGTGATGAATAGAATGTATTAATGTTTCTTCTGAAACATTGCAAAATATTAAAGTACATTTATAAATAAAACAACGAGCAACTCCCATACCACATGAGCACTCAAAGCATACTGACTTGAAAAAACAAATTTTTACTCAGTGTACAAACACAGCTAGCCGATTGCTACTTCGTGTGTAAGAGCTCAACAACACACGATGCCCGTGGGTTATGGGAAACCATATAGTGAGCACCACTGATTTATAGTCACCCTTTGCTGTCAAAGGAAACAGCTGTGCTTATTTTTTTGCATTAAATAAATATAAATGGATCCAAAAGAATCGTAAGTTTATTGCCCCAAGCTTTAATGCCCCAAGCGGTCAGGAGCAAAATTTAAAAAAGTTTAACTAATGCGATCTATTCGTTCATAAGGTTAAACCAGAACGAATAAAACGCGGCTGAAATTAATTTTTCTGTTCGGCCATTACCTCTCTGCAGGCAATAGGAAACCTCAGAGAGTACATAATGCCATGTGAAGCTTCTTAAAAATATGCACATAAGCAGTTTGGAGTTGGCATACAACTAGTAGGTCCACTTCACTATCATTTGTGTACAAACATTTAAAAACAGACACAACACAATTTGATCATAAGAAGCTTGGCCAAAGTCCTTTTAGAGGTATGCTGAAATGGCTTATTTGTTTTTTTTTATACAGAGTTTTTTAAAACAAAAATACAGGAAGGTTGACAGCCATTTTGAAGAGACAGTTTTTCTTGATTATTTAAAGATTTTCTCAAATAGACTTTTAAAATGGTTCCACTTATCGGTTAGAAAACACTTTCCTTTATCTTACTCTTTGACTTTAATTTCTTTACCCATATCTTTTAGGTATTTTTGATATCTGCTATTTTTGAAAACACTCTTATAGATCGTTTTTTAAAACAAGATAAATTTCGTTACCTTAATTAGAACTTCTGATAATTGTAACATATCATATAATCTACGCTTTGTATAAGATTTTCATCTGATATCTTATCTCGAACACATTTATTTCCGCTTTGGCGAGAGTAATTTCGTCACTAGGCTTAAAAATTGTGAAATATATCTGCTTTTAAATAAATTTTTGTGTTTTTATTGTTTTTTTTTTTCTAAGTTTTTGAAAAAAAAGAATGTTTACCTATACCAACGAAACGTTCCAAATTAAGTCAGCTGCTTTCTACGTGCTTTTGGTGGTCTACACATGAGTCACGGACCACGGGCGTAGAACGATATTAGCTTGTCATGTTGTTGGGTTTTTTCGATTGGCATCAATGGCTTAACATTGACATGCTTATTGTGGTTTATTTTTTTTTAATTACAGTACTTTATTATCAGTTCCTTAACACCTCTGTGTTTCCTATGGCACATTTTTGACTATTTTTATTTTATTAGCTTTTATTGCTGCTCACGCAAGCTAATAGCCGTGCGAAAATGTTGGGCACAGCTTATATGATTTCGTGTTTCTTGATGGTGTTATTGGTGTTGTTATTGTTGTTGTTGTTTTTATTGTTGTTGGTGGCATTATCGTCATTTACGATGGCTGTGTTAGTTCATTTCACGTAAAAATTTTATTATGATTTATTTTTATCACATAGTGTGCTATTCTGTCTGTATTATAAGCACGTCACGGGCATGCCGTTGAAGTTATTAAATATTAATTATATTGTTATCTCTGCGATTAGTTTGTCTTGTAAAATAACGGCACCTTTTATAACATGACGCCAAGAAGCTATCTCCGAAAATAACTATAATAAAATACAAAATTCCTCGTTATCTAAAGAAGATACATTCAATATTCGAGTCTGAATCATTGCAGCTGCAGAATGTATACTTTTTATTGACAGTAGGCTAAGATTGGATTCTAAGAAAAACTATATGTTTAACACCCAACCTTAAACCAGCATGACATTGAAATTCAAACGGAAAATTTCCGATTTACGTCATACTCTTAATGCTCCACCAAGGGTAAAAAAAGTAATAAAAACTTATACACTTATCGATAATATATTCAAATATTTATATTTTGATTTCAAACCTTAAAAGAAGGACATTATCAATTAAAATAGCTAGCCCTAAGTTAAAATAAAGTAAGATTAATTGATTTAAGGCCGCGTGTATAGTGCGCTGACGTTGAAGATGGTAGCCGCAGCTGAAAAACGCTCCAGACAAACAATATGAAGCATTAATGGAATGCCTTGCTTCAATGTCTTACCTTGTCAGCAAAAATGCTGACATTATGAGTCTTTCTTAAATGAAGAAATATGTTTTTCGGGTTGTGTTTTGATGCAGTTATTATTATAAAAATATAGAAAAAAAAAAAAATTCAATGTTGCATAGAAAAATAGAAGATTTTATCATATTTAGTTAACAGAAAAATATTCTAATTGCGCACCTAAGCGAAAAAAACTCATATTTATGAGTAAATTTAAGAGTAAATATTAATAATCAGCTGCTTTTATCTGATTTAAGCTGCTCAATGCGTAAAGGCATGTTGCTGCAATAATTGGCATTTCATCTGGAATTGCCTGCCAGACTACCACTACACGTTCCCACAGTTCCCTTTAGGGTATTTTGCATAGAAATAAAATATAAGGAAGTGGTGTTCTACTCACACAATCTATGCGTGTGTTGAAGAATTTTTCAAGCGAGATAGAGCACGATTTTTTGACATAAGCTCTTGCACATCAAAACAAAGAAAATGAGGGGTGAAAAAACATTAAAATATTAAATAATTAGCGACTGTCATCGCTATAAATTGTTTTAAAACGAACATAAATAAAATAAAAAATTAAATAAGCATGCGTTGTGGCGTGAAAAGTTGTGAAAGTTCACAAAAAACACATAATAAGGTGGTTTAGTTTCACAGGTAATCTTGCTTTATAGCTTGTTGGTTTCCCGCCATTTGTGTGCATGAGTCATGTGCAAGAGCTTCTGTCAAAACAAAAGATCAGCTTCATGAGCGCATTCATTCGTTAGGGTGGCAAGCGATAGGGCCCTAATTTTTTTTCGATTGCAGATAAGTTTTAATCAGGGACCGTAACTGTTATAAATTTTTTCAAATAAGTCGATAAATAATGGTTATTTTTACCGATTTTTTTGTTTTGTTTTTTATTTTGTTATTATTTACTGTTATTTATTCGGTCAAAAATACCAGTTAAAATGTTTATTTTTCGGTTAAAAATAGAAGTTAATATATCACTTATTTTCTCGGTCAAAAATAAATGTTAAAATATGACTTCTTTTTCCGGTCAAAAACATATATATGACAGTGATATCCTATATTAAATACTAGGTTACCCGGTACACAATTTTTGCACCCGAAAATATGCTTATGAGCCGAACGACTAGTCGTACCATATGTGCCGTATTTCACGGGACGTGCCTTATTTTGTAAGATTTTTTTAAGTGTCCTGCCGGGAAAAAATTTGTCCCGTATTTTTGGCATTTTTTGTTAAATACCTATGATTTCAAATACAATAAAAATTAAATAATAAAAATACGTCTGAACACCAAAAAGTTTTCGCCTTTATTTACGATATAACCTAATGTGGCCCTGTTTAAATGTTTATGTATTTGCATTAACTTCATTGTATTTGTAAAATACTTCATTTCTGTTCAACTTCACCGCTTCCTTATCTCTTAGTTCTTTGGTATTTTGTCAATTTCGCTTTATCATGTCCATGATACAATTATACAAGGTAGGAGTGACAGTTTATTCGTCTTATTCCAAATGTCAAAAATGAAAGAGCGAATGAAGCACAAAAGAAAATAGAAAATAAAATATACAGGCAAATGACAGTCGGTGCAGGACACTGCTGAGAAAATAGCCAGTTGTCACTCCTACCTTGTATAATTGTATCATGATCATGTCCAGCTATGGGCAGAGAGCGCTCTTGGAGCGCTGAGAGTAAGAATCGAGAGCAAAGGCTTATGTAGCAACATAAAACGCAAGAACAAATCAAAGACAAAAGACAAACACAGAAACAACATAGAAGCTTTAAATGTAGTGGTGCCCATACCCGATCATGACTCCAAAAATTTTCTATTCGATACATATAATTGACTATCGAGGCCAATTTTAAACAGAAAATTTTGATCCTGCAACCATTTTGTTACTATTTTATTGGTACGCTTTAGGTGATTGTCGTACTAAAAAATTACGTTTTCAGACGATAGACCCACTATTACTGTTACTGGCAAATTAATTTGTAGAAAGGATATATATTATTCCTTTTTCATAATTCCTTCTACAAAACCCCAAACTATGATGGATCCACCGACATATTTCATGGTTTGTTTAATTAGGTTTTTTCAATATTTTTGGGTCCCTGATAAAATAAATAAATTGGCCATTTCAGTTCTTGAAAGGACTTTGATCAAGCTTCTTTTGATCAAATTATATTGTGCGTGTTATTAAATGTTCTGAATGGCTAATGTACATGTTCTCAAGAAGCTTTACATACACCGAGAAAAAAAATTATGCGAAATTAATAAAAAACCTAGTATAATTTATACGATGGCTTTGGCAGTTTTCAGCCTCCAAAGTTTTTGGTCAAAACACCTAATTTTTACATGTTAACTTACCGATATTGATTTGGATGATAATTTAGCGATAATTTAGTATTTTGTAATTGACATATTAGCTTCGACAATTAAAATGAAGCGTGCTTGCTTATTCTGTAGAACAATTCTGTTGAACTATCAAAGTTAAATAGATAAATAAATATACAGGGAGAAGTATAAATATACAACTACTCAGGTAAATTACTGAATATTTTTTTTTTTTGTAAAAAATTTCCAAAGACAAGTTGAAATGAACATATACTTAGGTAAAATTCTGTATATTGCTGTTGTGCAAAATTACCCAAGCACTTAGGTGAAACTTCTAAACAAAATGAACCAAAAATTTTCATTTTTATCAAGGAAAATCTGTTTTATTTAATGTAAATAGACATACATTTAAAAAGTTTACAACATAGACTCATGAGGAATGCTTCATTGCACTTTGGTTAAACATCTAGGCTATATAATTTTCATTAAATAAACCAATCAAGAACTTTAAAACAAGAAGGGAATATTCAGCGACAAATTTTGCTCATACCATTTTGATAAAGTATCAAAGTTTTCGGTGGTTTACCTACACTATTGGTTAAAATGTTATATACGTGGCTTGGGTGAATCAAACGTTTTTTATTGGCAGAGTATCGAAGTATGTGCTTCAAAGCAATGTATTCAACACTATATTACTTTGGTGAATACCCATAATTTTCTAATTACCATACAATTTTCTTTACCCAAGCCGGCTTTGGTGATTTTACTATTGTATTTTTCTCGGTGTAGCATTATTAACTCTCTGAGTTTTGTCATTAGCTGCAGAGAGGTGACGACCGATCAAAAAATTAATTTGAATTAAAAAACTTTAGGTTTGAGCTGGGCTGCGAACATGGGCTCGCAGTGGCATCGAGTGGTTCATACACTGTTAAACGCACTTGGCCACAGTCATCCCTGATCCAATACCACAATTTATTTTTATATAAACATTTTTTTTAACAGGGATGCATTTTCACTGCTTTTTTCCAGTCCGTCAAAGTCCAGTTTTTATACTGCTCGACGAATGTCCTTCGCATTTAAGCTTTTTGGTGAATGGTACGGGTTTTTCTACTGTTCTGCAGCTTTCAAACATATAATGCGTAAACTTGTACTTATAATCCATGCACTGGCTTTAACTCCAAGAGTATTTGCTCCTTCAGCCAGACAAACACCATTGTCGCTTGTCACCAAATTTGCAATATTGCGACAAATTCGATTATGATTTTCTTTAACGTCCAAATTTTGGTTCAGAATTTGTAATATTACGTTTCTGCTTTAATTCTTTATACCGTCTAATGGCTTTTGTTGTGTTTTTTTCGTTACATTTCTTATGGATTCACCAGTTTTTAATAAATCCAAGATTTAACTTTTTTGGAGGCTACCATTGTGATCTATTGTCAAGTAAAAATGTCAGCTCTTACACTGACTGACATTTATGAGCAGTCGCTCTCAGGCGCTTGCGACAACCTTATTAATTCAACCATGGACAGAATAAAGAAAGTAGTCTCACGACTTAAGGGGCTTCTACACGATACAACGGCTGTTCTAATAACGGTTGCTATTTGATGGTTGTGTACGATTATTGTATTGTTTGGATGCAAGCATGCGACGAGTTGATTGCAATATTGCACGATCGATTGGTTGAAACTGCCAACTGCTGTACGATGAGCGATTGTAGAAGCCCCTTTAAAATTCTCTCTCGCTCTGAGCCGAACCTGTCAAAATCAATACATATAATTTTATGCTTCTTTGTGATGTTGTTCGTAGTTCGGTGCTACTCTCGTAGGCGCGAGTTTAATCTACCCATGATAGAATAAGAGAGGTAGACGCATTTCGGACTGCGCTCTCTTCATCATAGCCAAAATTGACTTTCAATAAATAGCAATTTGAATATGAAAAAAAAAAATAAAAAAAATAATCGCTTTTAGATTTTCTGTGCTGTCAATTTCGTTTTGACAGTTGCGGCAGTCTGCCTCTCTGAAATGCTTCTACCTTCTTTTTATTGTACCATGATTCTACCATGATTTTTTTTAACTTTTTTCTTCGATCTGGCTTACTTACATTGTTTTCGTTGTTCTTTTATTATTTCTCTGAAATTGTTGAAAGTTGTTGTGTTCATGATACAATTATACACGGTAGGAGTGACAACTGGCTATTTTCTCACCACTGTCTTGCACCGACTGTCTTTGCCTGTATATTTTATTTTCTATTTTCTTTTGTACTTCATTCGTTCTTTAATTTATACTATTTTTGAAAGTTGGTGCAAGGCGAATAAACTGTCACTCCTACCTTGTATAATTGTATCTTGGTTGTGTTTATGTATGTTTTCAGATTCCTTTGAATGCCTTTATTGTTGTTTTAATCTTTTGTTTTTGATCTTTATTTTGTGTTCACAACTACGCTAGCTTTAAAGCTTCCAACAAAAAAAAAAACAAAACAAAAAATATAAAATCAAATTCGAAATACAAAACTGTTAAAAGCTTTTGAAATTCTTTTTTGTTTTTTTTTTTTTCTTTATTCTGTGGAGTTAATGAAGATTTTGAAGTGGAGTGCGCGTGAAATGAAAAGAGAATTAAGCAAATGAAGTGACCATGTTGGGCAATATTTACTCTCTCACTCTCAAAATTTTAATTTTTATTGAAACAACCACAATGTGTGACTGTGCCCATGACAGCATGCATAACATAGCTCCATGGTATAATAATACAAGGTAGCATTGACAACTGCTTATTTTCTCTTTTACAAGAAAACATCTCCTGTCTAAAGCAGCTGTTTGTGAAAGTGCATCTACAGCCATGATACAATTACAAGGTAGGCCATCATTTTCAAATGGCTGCCCATTACCATCATTTTAAAATGGCTGCTCAAATGTGAAATTTCGCAACAACAAAACTGTAGGAGCTACAAACAACAACCGACAAAAGCAACAACAACAATTAGAAAAACTCAAAATTACCACCTAATTTTGACAACTCACGCACCCTTCTCTCCAATATGAACCTACCTTGCAATTGTATCATGTCTGCAGCTGGTGAAGTTGTTGTTTTTTTTTTCACTTCAACGTTTTAAACATTGTTTGTGTTTTCAATGGCCTAGCGTTCTCTTTTTGAGAATATTTTTTTGACAGGATATGGTTTCCCAAGCAACTGTCAATGCTAAGTATATTGTAATTATTATACCTTGAGATATCTCTAAGTGTATACACGCAAAATATAGATCAATAACAAAGATCAAAACAAAAACTACTCCATGCAAGTTCAAATTTATTTTGCAAATACAATGTCAACATTATCAAAAAACAAAAAAAGAAAAAAATCAGAAAAAAATAAACAGAAGCCAGCGATAAGCAACAAGTACGCATTACAAACACTACCCTCTCAATAAAGCTACTTCCATCCGCAAGCACAATCTCGCACCAGCTTCAGCGCGCACTATGAACTCGGCCTAAGTCTTTATATATTTCTTCTATAGATAGGGAGATACTTCTATACTACCTCCACAGTTCCATTCTCTAATCAATTTTCCTTACTCGTAGAATTTTCTTATTTATCAAAACCATTATCTTGGGAGTGTCAATTTTTCTTATCAGCTGCCGAAGTTCTCTTCAATTTTTTTCAGTGGTTCACCTGCTATAAATTGCGTATTCAAGCTTACGCTACTGTTATTATTTAGGACCATTAATACGGGGTCTCTTGCTCATTAAGTCTTAAGTAGCTGCATTGAAAACTCTTGGTTATCAGTTTGAAAACGGCATTAGTGCGAAGCAGTTAGAAATTAGACTCAGACAAACAATTTAAAAAAAGAGGGCTTATCAGAGCGTGACTCGTAGTTTTGTTTAGATTTTTTGTGTTATTGTTTACGCGAAAATTTCATATTATTTCATATAACTGAAGTATGTCTGCTAAACTGCTCAAACTCCTCTACGCTGCTCTATTACTGTGTATGTTAAATGTGCTGTGCACTCCTAGAGGAACGGCTGCCACACGTGTCATTTTCTATGGAGAACCGAAAATCTTAACTAGCCAGATACTGTCTTCTCGACGCTACGACAAACCTTGTGAAAAGTGCCACATTCGCGATCATCGCGGTCATTGTCGGCGTATCATAAAATTCAATACAGGTTAGTTGAACCACGACGAAAGGAGGCGCGGTTCTTTGCAATATTTTTATCAACTTTACTTGTTTATTTGATAATCATGTACGTTTGTTTGATATTTTAGATGGCGTGAAGTGCTGATCTGATAGTGCGGTCGGCGGTTAACTTTATTGTACATCTACTTGAAGTGCGAGAATCTCCCATTGAGTGAACATTGATATATTTAGACTTAGTTTTTAGTTATTTAAAAAAAGTGTGTTACTTTATTTATCAGTATTTTGAGTGTACTTTAGTGTTTAAGTTGTGATTTTTAAAAATATACACAAAGTGTTGTTGTTCCCAATCAATATAAGCAAATAGTATTTCTTTGAAAAAATCGTTTGTGTTTTTAATCGCTTGATATATGTTTGCTTTAAATCTTTTGAATTTAGTGAATTGATCTCAATTGATAAAATCAAAGAAAAAAAAATGTTGATTTATTTTTTAAAAGCAACAAGTTTACACTATATTTAGATAGACTGTAAAAGTTATAAACAAATTTTGGAGCACTTTGTTCGTAAATCAACTGTTATAACTAAGAAGACTTATATATAAAATTGGTGCATCCACTGGAATGGAAAATTTAGCATTTCCAGAAAGAAATTGGTTGAAAAATTAAGTGTTATTGATGTTAAATATGGCAAAAAAGTTAAGTTAAGCTCGAAAAATTTCGAAAAGTGCAGAATATTTCAATAAAATATTTTATATAATTCTTGTGGCGTCCGTGGCGTAGTTGGTTAAAGTGCGTGGCCGCTATGTCAACGAACTTTGGAGACCCAGGTTCGAAACCCAGCAGCGACAGAAAATTATTTGTTAAAATAATTTTTCTGTACGGCCGCCACCTCTCTGCAGACAATGGCAAACCTCAGAGAGTAATCAAAATGCCATGTAAAGCTTCTTGAGAACGAGAACATTCTGTTCATCGCCGTTCGGAGTCGGCGTTAAGCATGTAGGTCCGGTTCTCGGTCAATTGTGTACAAACTTAATAACACGCACAACACAATTGATCATAAGAAGCTAGGTCAAAGTCCTTTCAAGGGCTGAAATGGCCAGTTATTTATTTATTTTTTATAATTCTTGTAATGGGTGTTTTTTTTTAGGGGTTTGTTTTTCGAATAGAGATAAAACTGGCATTTTGTGGTCAAATCTGGCAACTCTAATGTCATTTATGTTCACTTTGGTTTGCCATTTCATCATGAACAGGTTGACAAAAGAACAACGCTTGCAAATGGGTCGAAAATGAGATTGATCTCGATGCTGGTTTTATCGCAAAATTTTGTTCAGTGATGAGGCTCATTTTTGGTTGAATGGCTAAGTCAACAAGCAAAATTACCGCATTTGGAGTGAAGAGAATCCACATGAGATCCTTGAGACGTCATTACATCCACAAAAAGTGACTGTTTGGTGTGCTCTATGGGCTGGTGGAGTCATTGGGCCATACTTCTTCCGAAATAATGCTGGAGAGTCAGTTACCGTTAATGTAGACCGGTATAGAGCCATGATAACCGACTATTTTGTTCCCGAATTGGATGGCATGAATGTGGATGAGTTGTGGTTCCAACAAGACGGCGCTACATGCCACACAGCGCACGTCACAATCGATTTATTGAAGGAAACATTCGATGAGCGCATAATTTCGCGGAATGGACCTGTCAATTGGCCACCAAGATCGTGTGATTTGACACCATTGGATTATTTTCTTTGGGGATATGTGAAGTCGCTCGTCTACGCCAACAAACCAGAAACGTTAGGGGACTTGGAGGCCAACATTCGTGGCGTTATTGCCAACATACGGCCCCATATGCTCGAAAAAGTGGTTGAAAATTGGACCTGTAGAATTGGCTTAATTCGAGCCAGCCGCGGCGGCCACATGCCCGAAATCATATTTAAACATTAATGGCATAAAATTATCCTTTCAATAAAGCCAAATTGATGGACATTAAAACGATTTTCTTGTGTTTTATTTCAATTCGAAGTTCTATACCTCTAAAAAAAACACCTTTTAGATGAAAAATGTCTTAAATTTGTTAGAATTGAGAACGAAGAATAGAAAAGATATTCTGAATCTGAAGAAGAGAAAATTTATATTTTGAGCCCAAATAACCAAATCCATCAAAAAATTAACATATTTTTGTCATATGTTCCTAATGAAGGGTCGTAGAGAGGTCAAGAGGTCACCATTGGAAAAGTGTTTTGCAATCTTGGATTTTTTACATGACCACGTAGGAATAATTTCAAATAATATAATTTTTCATAGAAAATGTATGAGGGTCACGTGGCACGAGCACACCATAAAATCTTTGTAATTATCATTTCATTATTTTTTTCATCCTGATTTTTTTCATACATCAACTCCATGAATTTTAAGTCAATAAGTCAATTAAAAATGTCCTTAAATCAAAATTAAAATCGAAAATGGTCTGGTGAGACTCATTCGCCAAACGGAGGGCTAAATAATGAAAGCCTTTAGTACTATTGTGGGCTAGTCATATATTTTTTCCTTTAGCTTTGAACCAAGGATTTCAGGTGTAATACTTATTTAGTCAAGTCTGTCTGGTTCGAAATGGTGTGACAGATTAGTGGGAAGGAAGGAGCAATCAAGTGAAACATGTGTACTTGAATCTGTGGTAAGTGTTATGCCTTTACCAACTAAAACTTTGATATTGATGAATTTTCAATTTCAGTCGATTAGAATTTTTTTTTATAGCTTTGAACCCAGGATTTCTGCTGTAATAGCTATTCAGTCAAGTCTGCTTTGGTTCAAAATGGGATGATATATTAGTTAGAGGGAAGGGGTTATAGCTCATATCAAGTGAGCTCGATTAACGGTAAATTTTTATTTTGCTTTCATTGATATTATAATGTCGCGTTCTTGTACCTGAAGTATCATTTGTTATCAGTTCTTGGCGATCGTTCTAGGCAAGTGTCTAAAAATTTTAATTCAAACCAAATTTGGTGGCCTCATCTTAAAAAAAAAGTTACTTTATATAATAACTATACCAAAAATTTAATTTTGATTTAAAAAGTGTGTCGCGTTCGCTATCGTAAGTGTTACTTTAAAAAAAAAAAAATTTATTTTACTGTAACTTGCATATATATTTATGCAGATGGGTAAAACACGTGCATGATGCACAATGCTGCACTTTTAAATGATGCATTTTCTCTTTTTAAATGTGCACATGAGCACATAACTGGCATTCACATCATGTATATTGGTGCTGACACAATCAAAGAGATTTCGTCAAATTTGATAGATAAATGGGAGAATATACCAAATATTCCAGGCATCCGGGAACTGCATTCGATCTGCTATAAGGAACATTTGAAATTAATGGTAGCTCGAACGGCATATTCAATAAAAAAAAGATTTTTCATAATTTTAACAGTTGCCTCATATGTATTTTAATTTATTTTTTTATTAATATTACTAATATAAAACTCACAAATAATATATATGATGTTTTTTGTTGTTAATGAAATTTTGAGTTGAAATTTTTGAACTTATACTTATTACAAACGCCATGTAGAAATATGTCGCGTGCTAGATGTCAAGTGCTACATTACACTTAACGTTAATAAAAAAAAAAAAATGTTAGTCTGTCAACATGACAACTATCATTAGAAGGCTACATTAATCCATTTATGTTTAAAATTAATTGTTTTAAAATTTTTTGTTGCGTTTCGTAGATTTCTGCATTTTTCTATATGCAGTCGAAAACAAGGTCCATTTTTTGTCGCATTTTAGATGCCCTGTTAATTGCTAATATATTGGAAACATAAAATCTACCGAATCTACATTTTTTACTTAACATATTGCTACTAAAATGTTATCGAAAACTAAAAAAAAAAAATATTTTTTTTTTTTAATTTTCTTCATTTTTTTGCTCCTCAAAGGCGAACGAATGTCGCGTGCTCTACCATGGAATTGTCCATATTAAACATAAGTGAGGGAGTATTTTAACTTCATCCAAGTCGAAAGAAGACAATTTGTTCCTCTCTCGTTTTTTTAAAGTATTTTTTTAATAGGCTCAAATTAGACCCATACAAGATTTTTTTTATTATATTGATATTACAACTTACAGTAAAAGAGAAGTTTCTTGGACTTTAAATATTCAACGACGTAAAATTTTCAATTTCACTTTATTCATAGGAGAACATATATTTTTCAGAAATTTACAATTTACCTAGATTAAACCATTAACGACAGTTCTAAAGTTTGAAATGTTTTCCTTGTAGAACTTTAATAGAAAAAAAGAAGAAAAAAAAACAAGAAAATAGTATTCTAAAAAAAAATTTATCATCAAATTTTACTGAATCCATATACGTAATACTTTTATATTGGCAGCAACCAACATTTTCAATGAATTTCAATTACGAAATCAAACAAAGGCAGCCTAAATAAGATTTCGTTGTTTTATTAGTATATTTGAATATATGAAAATTATTACATACAAGAAAACATCATCGTGACAGAGGCGGTTGATATGAAAAACGTGTGCCCCAAACATAAAACAAAACAAGTAGCATTATAAAACAATTATAACAAAAACGCGTGAAATATGATAAAATTTAAACAAGAAAAATTGAAGCAAATAAAATTTGAACCATGGTTGAATAAATAAGGTTGTCTCATGGCTGATTGTACTCTCTTCTCAGTACCCATAATTGTCAATATCAATGCAAAGCAACAACAACAACTTCATCGGCTTTTCATGTTATCAATTTTCGTTTACAGATTTTGTATGAGCTGTCAACTTCGATTTGACATATATGGGAACTCGCTCTCACCCATGCGACAACCTTATTTATTCAATCATGATTTGAACCATAAAAATTCAAAACACCGCTACTGAGTTTTTTATTTTCAAATTTAATTTCGTGTACATTCGTTTATATATTTTCTCGCTTATATTACAATATATCTGCACTCCAATGTTGGCGAATGTACCTTGAGTGTACTGCCAATATAGAAGTATTACATATATGACTGAATCTAACTAACTGCTCACAATAATTAACATGATTGAAACCAGGATTTTTATCAATTTAACATTTAAATTGTTTTTAAAACGAGCTTTTTATAATGACTACATTTTCCATAGGTTAATTTTTCCATTGTTAAATTTTACAAGGTTATTTTCTGAATGATTTTAAGCCTCTACGACTCCTTTTAAGGATATATATACCTATATATAATTAGAACCTATACTACTAAATAGGTTCGAATTAGACGCAGCTCTTACTGTTAAATATTCTACAAATTTCTTTTATTGTCAATGATGTTAAAAATTTCAAATGTAAGACTCTTTTAAAATAAGTTTTTTTATGTTAATTGATAGATTGCAAGCTTACTTTGTACCATACGGTTAATTGAATTACATAAGCTTCAATAGTAAAAATGCCGGTTAATTCAAACTATGATAAAATCTTATCTGCAATTAAACCAAGAGATGGCATGCAATTAAATCAGGCTGCTGGCTGCCTAATCGACGATATAGAATGCATCTAATTAAAACTTCATCATGAACACCGACAGCAGACGACAAAGCTATGGATTTCATGTTCTTTCGCCTACCTCCGCCTGTAGGAATGTTTGCCAAGAATGCTATTTTAACTGAGAATGAGTTAGAGTGTGTGAGTGAGCATGAGAACATAAAAATGTGGTGAACCCACCCAACCCCTTTCCCAATGAAACAATTTAAGCGATCAATGAGCGAACATGCAGAAAAAAAAGTGAGCATATTTTCAGGCTGTGCCTATTCGCAGACGGATTTGCGAAAAGCTTACAAGTCGATTGGCATGGTGACAGATAGCGAAATGCTGGCACTTGTACAGCCACAACTACGTCACCTCGTAGACGGTAGGAGTCAAACTCCAAACAATGAATGGAAAAATTTTCAGAGAATCAAGAATTCTTCGAAAATTTCGTCACTTCCATGACATGCAGATACGAATTGATTTACAAATAGAAAATGGTGATAAATCGTGCGGGGGGTGGTTTTGCTTACCATATCTTATCGGTAAATATTTTTAGCGTGCGACAATAAGGTGCGACAATGTTGTGCAAAATGTACTTTACACCGAATAAGCTAAGAAAAGAGGAAGTGCGAAGGGAAATAGGGATATATTCAATATATAAGGAACTTAGATTGACGCAGCGCCTAGGTTGGTGCTACTTTACATAGAATAAGCTAAAAATAGAGGAAGTTCGAATAGAAATGGGCATATTTTCAATTGAAGCAAATTAGATGGGCGTGACACCGTTTTTGATGCGACAAATTGATTGTAAGATTAAACCTTTTAATGGAAGTATAATCTTGTAGGTACTTAAAAAAAGCAGATTATGTTTTTTGTTCTTTTTTTTTTTTTTGTAGCATTATATCATTTTAGTAATAAAATTATATGGCTTTAAAATGCTAAAGTTTCAAGAGCAATATTTGGAGATTTTTTTATTTTTTCTTTTTTTTTTATCAAATTAGGGAAGATATGACAGGTGTTGTGATGTTAGTTTAAGCAAAAAGTCATTAATTCTAGAGATCTTTAAATGCTACCTTTCGGATATTCGAAAGAAAATGTATGTTTGAAAAAGGTTAAATTTTTAATTGAATCAAGAAAATTTAAAAAATAATTTAAATATATTGGAGAAATTGTCTAGAAGTGGGAATAAGCTAGCAGTGGGAATTTTAATTTTCGGGTTTTTTTTCCTCTGGCAATATCAATGTTTTGACTTTGACAGACAAGTTGTATTGCCTTTTGACTTTAAATGTTGTTTTGAAACGAAAAGACGCGTTCGCCTGAGCTGTGCTAACCAAAGAGCATCACAATGACAATTTAGTAATAAGTTTAAACTGTCATATTTGGTATTTCAAAAATATTGAATCATTTTTTAAAGCAATTTTCCTTTTTAAGTAATCATGTCTCCGAAAAAAACAACTTCCCGTTTCAATTGACTTAAACCGTGTGACTTGTGGCGCTGATATAGATGAATAAAAGCTCATTATTTCTTGTTCATACTTCTTTTTTACAGCTTTTGCAGCATTTATATTATGTTTTAGAGGAATTCCCACTGCTAGGCAAACGATTTTTTTTTCAATTTTGTTAGTTTTGCGTCGATGAGCATTACTCCGACTTTTCCTCAGATAATTTAGTAACGTACTTCAGAAAAGTTAAAGCTGGAGGCTGTAGCTACCAAACGGTATACAGGTGACTCAAAAATATTAGTATTTGCCAAAGTAATGATTAAAAAACGAAACCACTTCCACTGCTAGTGGTCTAGTCCCTATAAATAATTCGATGCTATGGAAAAAGTTTACTTACCGCCGGAAAAATCTAAGTTTATAATAGTTTTTCTTTTTTTATTTTTTTTTTTTTTTTTTTGTTCACAATAGCTGCGTTCGATTCGCCAGTGCTCAACTCAATTACGAAAAAAACGGCTCCTCACTTAGCTGTTACTTACTGAATAGTTGGCAACACTTTTGTTTTGACAGACCACAAGAACTCTGTCAATAAATTAAATTGAAAACGAAGAAACTGCTTAAGTGGGAGATACCCCGAGACAGGGTGAAATTAGTTTTGTTTAATAATTTTTTTTCAAGTTGATAACATAATTTTTTAAGATAATTTTTCTATTTTCCTATATTTTTAGTAAATGGTGGGTCTGCAGAGTAACTCCTGTAGCTGTCAAAATTTTCCCACTTATATGAAACAAAATAAGTTTTTTCTTCGAGTACTGATGTTTCGATGGGAAGGATAAACCTGTAATATCATAAAAAAAGTTAAAAATTAAAATTTAAATCGGCTGTTTAATCGAATGTCCAGATTCAACTATTTTTTTCAATAGTTTTGACTACAAAAAATTATTTATTCACACGATATCTTTCAACTTGTAGGTACATCCTTCCGGAAGGTACATCCAAGCTGTACGAGCTGCTTTTGTCTTGGAGAGACTCTTTCGGTTGTGCTTCGCTACTCGTGCCTTATAGGTATTTTCGGCGAAAACTTTGCAATAGGTGCCAATAATTATACTCAGTTCGTTCAAAAGCTTCAGAATGGTGGTGTAGCCTTCACTAAATATTCCAGCAGCAAAGTTAGCTGGAATTTTCAAAACCCAGGCCTCTCGATCCTGACTCACCAAAACTTATTTTGTGCTTGCATACAGAACAAATTAAAAATTCTGATAGTGCAGTAAAAACTTCGAAGATTTCAATAATGCTGTAGCCATGCAAAGGATTTGCAGGTTATCATTTTTTTTTTTTTTAACCCTATTCACGTCACGCTGTGTCTTTGGGTCACTATGCAATTTCAAACCAATATAAATGATTTAAAACTTGTTTTAAAGAAAAGTTCGAAAAAACATTTGAAATTTTTCCGAAACTATGAGGTATCTCACCCCTTAAAGGAAAATAATTTTGTTTTTGTACTCACATCACATTTTGACAGAATCTATTACATTTTACTTATTCCGTACACAAACCAACTAAAAAATTAGAACTTGGCAACGCAACTTTACTCAACTCAACTGATAATTGACTTACTCTATACTCAACTAGCTGTATACTTTGTTGTTGTTTTCACATACAAATTTTGAAATAATTGACATGAATTGAGTACAGGCTGGTGAATCGAACGCAGCTAATATTTTATGAAAATATTAGATACTTGGACGAAAAACTCATGGCATTTGGCTCGCAGATTTCAAAAATTCTGCTTCGAGAAAAATGAGTTAAAAGTTTAAAAAAGCATTAATATTACCACACACTTGAAACTTAATTAATTCAATATCCACTTGAAAATTTCTAGGAGTATTTTTCACAAAACATTTCTTACTTTTTAAGAAAATAAAAAAAAGAATCTAGTTTCTTATAATTATAAACTAGGGTCCGGCCATTAAACATCCATTCCAGCCTTCCTTTATCGACCTTTTCATATAAGAATTCCCTTTGGATTATTGTTTAATTATCAAACTTTCATATTTACCCAACACTGTTAGTAGTAAAGCTTATCTTATCGTTACGATTCGATTTAACTTTAAGAATGTTCAATGCTGGCGGGCAGATATACAAATTATTATTTTCTATTATTTGTTAAGTGTTAAAATATTTTATTAGAACACACGAACTCGCCAAAGACAGTCTGCAAAATATTTGACGAAATTTCTATAATAATCACGGAATATTAACTTATTTATTGATATCATTAAAGTAACATCATCGTTCAATATAGAAACAAATAAGAAGTAAATTATATACATATAAAAAAATAACGAAATGAATTCCAGACACCTACTGCATATAAGTTTATTCACATTTTTAATGCTTGGCTTTCTATGCGTTGAAACACAATCAGTGCGTGTGATATTCTATAATCCAAGTCCATCAGTTAATCGCGGCCAAATTCTTGTCCTAAGAGAACGAACGCGGGGTTGTCCGAAAGGCAAAATGCGCGATCATCGAAATCATTGCCGCAAAGCGGTAGTTTTTGGAAGAAGTAAGTATGATAATAAAATGCGAATACAGTGCAAAAAAAAATATATATAAAAAAAAAACAGAAATTCAATGTTATGTCTGGCGATAGTTTTTTGTTGTGAACAAGAAAAGTAACAAAAAAGTAGGCTTTAAAATATTATAAAAACAAACAAAAAAAAAAAAAAGAAATTAATAAAATACCAGCTATATCCGTAGAACAAATTACTTAAATAATATCTTCAAGAGTAAAACAAAATCTAAGTGTGAAATCTAACTACCAATAAATCAGTGAACAATTTGATCTTAAAATTTAAAACAGTTTGAACATTCCAGCAGTTGACATGACTTTGACCGATATACTTATGACGATTTGTGTTGTGCCTTTCATAAAACATTTGTAAAGAAATGTTCATAAGCGAAACCTAGTTTATAAATTTTATATCGACTCCTTCATGGCATTTATTGACTCTCTAATTCTTGCAAATGTCTGTACAGAGGCAACGGCTACCATAAAAATATATTTCAATTGCAAAAATTTTCTGTCAATTGAGGGATTCGAACGACAGACCTTGCGATAAGTACCAAGATTTGAACGATGTTATGAAAATACCAAGGTTTTTATTTTCAATTTTTATTCAAAACAGAACCATGTCCTTTGTTTTTGAGATATGGTTTTAATAAGTGATTCAAATTTTAACAAAAACCAAAATAAAATTGAAAATTTTTGAATTTTCATATGTTTACTCAGAGATTTTCTTTCTATTATATAATTAGTTATAATTATAATAAGTAAGTAAATATAGTTATCAATAAGTAAGCGATACGAAAAATATTTATACATACATTGTTTGCCGAATTATATCGTAAATTAATGATTTAAGAGTGGTCTTGTAAAGGGGTGACCAGACAGCTATAATAGTTTTTTCAATTATTATGTTTTAATCAAAGTTACCAATAACATTCAGCTGTCAAAATGTTAAGTATGGTTTGCCATTTTATCATGCATTGTTTTACGCTTGTCGACCATGTAGATATTATAAAAAACTATTAAGAAACAATCTTCGCCTGAGCCGAAGTTAAAATACCCTAACGGCCGAACCGAACTATTATCAAAGTCTTAAGCAGTCAATTAAATGTTTATCTGTAAAAAATTCATAGTTATTGGTAACTATGTTTCATAGTCATAGTTTTTACGGAAAATATTTGCTTTTAATAAAAGCAGATCGTATGGGATATAGACGTAATACTCAGAGAGGACATTAAATATCAGATCATATGCAAAATTTCAAGTCCATGTATACATTTTTGTGGATTTTGGAGATATTTTACCTTTTTGATAGACACTTGATATGGGAGGTAGGCGTGGTTTTCATCCAATTTGGTTGAATTTCATACTCAGAGTGCATATTAAATATCAAAGCTCAGACAGACGGACATGGCTAAATCGACTCGGGTGGTAATTCTGATCAAGAATACTTTTCTATACCTACCATGCCTCCTTATGGGCTTTACATACGGAATGACAAAATTAATATACCCCTTTTACATTTTTTAAAGGTGGGGGTAGAAATATTACCAAAATTTCGGTTCAGTTGTAAATACGCAACGTGAATTTCTTCGTGAGGTCGGTCGTCATGCATAGGCAATTCGTCGCACAGTAGAAAAGTTTGAGTATGAGTACACTCCTTGGGACCTTAACCCTTAAATGCCTAACAACGCCGATTTCATTAAAAAGAAAATTATGTTGTGCTAAATGATTCCCTAAACACGACCCCGTTTTTATTTTTTTGGAAAAAATTTTTGTTTACAAGTTGTTAAAGAAAACATGGTTGTATCCAAAAAGATACAGTGGGTATTCCCATGTATACCATAAATCAGCTTGGTTGTAGGAGTTCAAGGCAAAACGTGGAAAACGATTCTTTTTAACATTTTAACACTACCAGTAATTTTTTTTACCCTAAAATTGTTCATAGTTTAAAAGAAATTTCATGTCAAAAAGCAAACTTTCCGTAAAAATTAAAAAAAAACTATTTTTTGAATTTGACGGTCAATATTTCCCAAACCAACAAAGTTATGCCAATAATTAAATTTTTGTTTTATATTTGCAATTTTCTGAGTGAAACTACATATCTAGAATTTTAATTTTTGCAATATTTTAAAATAAATCGCTTATTTTCTCGGTTGTATCCAAAAAGATACACTGGGCATTTAAGGGTTAAGCCAACAACCAGACAAAGATTGGTGTGAAGAGAAGAAAACATAGCGGTCGTAGCGTCTTGTGTCGAAGAATAGCCAGAAATATCGATTCGGCATAGATCAGCTGAATTGGGCGTCGCCAGAGAGTCAACCAGTTAGATTTGGCCTACATCCATATAAAATTGTGCTAACGCAAGAATTAAAGCCGGACGAACATAAACAACGCCGTGAGTTCGCTAATTGGGCGCTGGAAATATTGGCCGGAGATTCAGATTTTTGCCAAACAAATCATTTCCTCGCATGAGGCCTATTTTTGCTCAGCGGTTGTGTCAACAAGCAAACACAACCGCCCACAATCTACAATTGTTCGAACAAGCATCAATGCATCCACAAAGAATGACTATTTGGTGCAGTTTATGTCACGATGGCATCATCGGACCTTATTTCTTTCAAAATGAGGAAAGAGACATCATTACAGTCAATGGTTTTCGTTATAGAGCGATTTTAACCGACTTTCTGTAGCCAGAGCTTGACAACATCAATATATCCGAACTGTGATTCCAAGAAGATGCCACTACATATCGTACAGACAACGCAAAGCTCGAAGTGGTGAAGGAGAAATTTGGCGATGGAGTCATCTCACGGCGAGCGTTTATTAGTTGGCCGCCGCGATTATACCACTTGATACCCCTCAATTATTTTCCCTCAATTATTAAGGCATTAGTCTACACTAACAAGCCAACAACTTTGTATAAGCTCGAGACCAACATTCGAGACGGTATTGCCGGAATAACGCCATATATATAAGAACGAGTCATCAAAAATTGGACCGACCCATAGTAGATTGTATAGTAGACAAAAATCAAATATGTTTTTGTCTCAAAACCAAACAAAATGGGTATCGCTGTAAAGCAAATACTTCAAATAAAGTGGATCCGAATTATCAGTCCAAAAAAATAATATTTGTGAATTGCATAACCCTTGAATATCACCACTTTTAGACAATTTTGTTGTTTTAGATCAGTCGTGAGGAGGAAAATAAATTGGTGGGCCAATGTTTTTTTTTTTATAAAGTCCTCATTATTGCTTTTTCTCATCGTTACAAAAAACAGAAAATTGTCAACAAGACTGAATTTCTATTTCTATATGTAACAAAATTGATGTTGAAAACAAAAACAAATCGTGTGTGCTTTGTGTTACACAAGTAACGGGATAATCATCTCAAACTTAGCCTCGTCGAGTGAGGCTTTGCTTTTGTTGCCTTTGCATGCAATTGTTGTTGTTAAAGCGAGTTAAAAATTTGGTGAACGTCGGTTTTGTTGTTGTTGTTTTTACAAATGTGCAAACACAAATTTGATAAAATAAAACAAATTTGCAGCTGTGCCAATTGTGCTCCTGGAAGCTCATGTCTGTTTTGATTCTTTGAACAAATTTTTCAAAACAACAAAAGAATTTTATTTTTAGTTGTGATAAAAATTATATCTAAGAAAGAACAGCTTTCATTATTTGGAAGAAAATAATTAAATTGGATTTCTCACAGTATTTTGAAAATTATTGAATCAATGCAGTCAACTTTTTGAAATTTTGCGACTGGCAAAAGAGTAGAATAACACTGCTTTGATATAGTGAATAAAAAATAAAAAAATAAATAACTGGTCATTTCAGCCCTTCAAAAGACTTTGACCTAGCTTCTTACGATCAATTGTGTTGTGCGTGTTATTAAGTTTGTACACAATTGACCGAGAACCGGACCTACAGTTTTAACGCCAACTCCGAACGGCGATGAATGGAATGTTCTTGTTCTCAAGAAGCTTTACATGGCATTTTTATTACTCTCTGAGGTTTGCCATTGTCTGCAGAGAGGTGGCGGCCATACAGAAAAATTATTTTATTTCAAATAATTTTCTGTCGCTGCTGGGATTCAAACCCGGGTCTCCAGGTTCGTCGACGTAGCGGCCACGTACTTTAACCAACTACGCCACGGACGCCACAATAAAGTGAATAGCGCTTCTATAATTCCGCTCTGGTTTTATTGCTATTGTGCTTATTAGCTTGTCAAAGTTAGTGGACTGCTAGAACCACTGAGACTACTGATGAGTCGGAGTTTGTTCTGCAAAGAACTTTGTTGTTGTAGTAACCTGTTAGGCTATCCACATTGAGCGCGGCAAGCGACGAACGCCAATTGTCACTTTTAATTTACATGTATTTCTTATGGGACGAGTTTTTGGAGACTTCTCGACGACATTGTTGCGCGACATCAAAATGTCGTTGTCGTCAGCTTCAATTTAATTCTAATTTGACAGGCAGCAAGAGGAAGTTTCTGCCATTGATTACATTTGTTATTACTGGTCACATTCAGCAAACTTGTTGTGAACTTGTTTCACTGTTGTGAAATTTATGGCAGCGATACGTTAGTGAGGGATGTTTTGCTTGAACTGTATTCAGAGCTGTAAAATCTGCATTCATATTCAGAATTTTAAGTAGAACTGAATAACGACATAAAAATCCATAAATTATTGCCAAATTGATTTTTTATTATTGCCAAAAAACTTGATTAATTATTGATTTCAATTAATCATTTTTGTTGTCAATTTTTCAACTTTTTATTCACATGACAACTTTACACAAGAAATGCAATTCACAAAGAATTTTCAATTATTTTTTTTTACCCATTATTCATATTTTATTCATTATAAATTTTTTTATTCATTATTTATTTGTTACTCATTACTAATTTCTTATTTAATATTGATTTTTTTATTCATTAATTGATATAAATGAAACGAATAAATAATAAATTTTTTTAAATTTGAATGTGAAATAACATTTTTATTTATGAATGAGTTTACCATTTATTGAATGGATTCTTATTTCGTTATTCACTCATTCACTTTTTTGACTTTTTTGACTGTGTTGTTATTCTAAACGGCAACTGTTGAGTCGGCTGAAAGCAGCCATTGTTTTTTGTATACTATGCTTGCTGCTGCAGTTGCTGTTGTCGAGTTTATTATAAACAAGTCGCTCAACATTTCTCTACAACGACAGTGTGGAGACATGCCGTTCGTCGCTTGCCGCGCTCAATGTGGTTAGGCTATGTTGGTTCGTGAATTATTTGGCATAAAGCTCTAAATATAATTCTTAAAAAATATGTTTTTTAAGAGTTATAAAATTAAATAAACAAGTTTTTTTTTTATTGAGTTGCGAATAAAGGTCAATTTTTGCGGTACTTTTAGTATTGATCTGAACATTTTATTTACAAAAACAAAATTAAGTTTTTTATACCTTTGTTGAATAATGTAGGAAAAACCCCGCTTGCACTTCTAGATATGTCATAATTAATTGTTAGCGTGGCCATAAAGAACTTTCACTTTGGACACAGACAATGAAATAAAATACTTTTAAGTGATTTTACTGAGACACCACTTAATTATAAGCCACTTAATAAAGGGGTTGTTCTTCAGATTAAAGTAATCAAATAACAAAGCGCATTTTATTGAATATTGTTGAAATTTGTTCTAATTTTGTTTTTCTATCTCTTTGCAGGAACGAGCAACTGAAGAGGATTGCAGTGTACACCTACTACTACTTAGTTTATGTTTAATTTTTAATTTAATTATACATTAAGATTAAGTATTTTTGAATTAATTAGAAGAAAAGTAATTAAATCATAAGTTAATTATAAGAATTAAGTTGTAATGTCAAAATAAGTTATTGAAATAAGACATAAGACAACATCAAGCCAAAAATACTTTCCATGTAAATAAGTAAATATCTTATGATCAAAAAATAATATATTATGATAAAATTCGGAATTTTCCATTCAAACAAACCACACTGGAGATATTGTCAAATTTTTTTTTTGTTGGTACATGGCAGATGTGGCAAATATCAAATGTATGTTTATATCTGTTTGATATTGGTCTGAACACCGAGAAAAAAGCTTATGCAAAATAAACAAAAAACCTAGTATAATTTATAAGATGTCTTTGACAGTTTTCATCCTCCTAAGTTTTCCGTTCTCCTAAATTTTACTTATAATTGTTAAAGCAAAATAAAAGCTTACACGCAAAGAAAAAAAAAGTTTATCGCCGGACTGACGCAAACGAACTTTGTTTGTTGTGCTTGAAATCGTTATTTGGAAACGATTCAACAGTTGTCATAATAATAGTCAGTTGCGAAAAACGTGTCATTTAGTTGCAGGAAATAAATTTGGTTTGTCATAAACGCGAGTTGTTTTTAAATTGCAGGAATTGACAATTTTGTTTTTCCCTACTGAAAACTTCGTTTGTTTTTCACTTCGTTGTACAAACACAACGCTTATAGTGCAGAGTTACTTTTTTGACAAATTGTTGCTAAAAAAATTTGACCTCTAGATATTGCTGAAATCGTTTAAAGGTCATTTTGGAGCTATTTACGACTTCGATCATACTGAATAGGCGAGGTGCCATAAGACAAATGAGAACTGACATAAGCACGCACCATTCATTCTTTTTTTGCAGTCCAACAAAAGTAATAGCCATATTTTGTTAGATTTAAGGTTAAGATTTTCAGTCTGGCAATGCCTTTTTCATATGAAGTAAAACAAAGTCTCTTTCTCACTCAGAAATTTTCTACTAAAATATATTGCCAGATAAGAAAACCCGAAGTGACGTGATATCGTGCGTTTTACAAAATTTGGCCATAAATGTTGATTCATAGGAATTTATAACGGTACCAAGAACAAAAAACAAAGAAAATCTGTGTAGCCATCTGTATAGCCAGAATGGTGGAAGATGAGATTACAGCAACAGCTGATCAATGAAAATAGTTTCAACTCGTATTGATGTCGAATTGATGTTAAATCGAATGACAACAAAAAATTTGAATTCGTTATATAGAAAAGGCAATGAAGAGATTTTACCGTTCGTTATATTGGACATTTGTTAAATCGGGTATTCGTTATATTGGACGTGTACTGTATGACCGACTATTAAGATCAGAAAATGTTGACATCTAGTCAGGTTTTTTATGTGCTACACTAAAAATACTTAAAGTCATTTATATTTATTTGTATACCAACAAAACAGAAGTGCTTCTGAAATCCTTCCTTCACTTCTAGCAAATGAGCCACAAAAAACTTTTCACTTCATTCACTGCCAGGTATGCCATAGAGCTTTATAACGTTTTTGAATGTGCTCGAATTCGAGAATATATTCTAAATAGTTTTCAAAAATGTTACAGTTTTCTTCGACATTCCAGCCAAGTGCCACATTTTAGCAGCACCCGAAAATATTCACCACAAACAGCAGCTAGCAGCCAAAACATTGAAGCCACAAACTAGCAAATGGCCAAAGTTATTCTAACACCAATTAAAGGACCAGCTACCTCCTACTCTTAAACAACAACATCAAGAAGGTGCTGCTGAAGAACCGACCGATTTGTTTCCATCTGTTGAGGCAAGTTGGTTGAGTTCATTCAATGCGTTGCTGTTGCGTTTCATCATGCTTTTGTGTATGTTTTCCTTATTTTTCTGTTTTCCATTTGAATGAAGCTTATTTTACACCTGGCTTTGCCTTCCTTTTTTTTATATGGGTTGTTTTTATTTTTGTAAAAAGTTTTTTGTTGAATAGAACTCAAGGAAGTTTTAAGTTGATAGCAAATAGAAACAATTGAATGGTTGGAGTTGCTTGGACCTAATATACAAGAAAACTTTTGTAACTGTAGAGTTTTTTTTAAAGTTACTTTTTTCATGCTGTTTTTACTTTTACGAGGTATCTATGGATGTTACCTTTATAATGTTGTTATTATGTTAACTGCCACAAGTTGTTGTTGTTGTTGTTGTGATAATGTTTAATGTTAACATTTTGTTTTGTAGTATTTTTGTTACAATTGTATTTTTGTTACAAATAAACGGTTGTTATACTTGTTTTTTACTTTTTTTTTTTTTTGTTTTTTTGTTTTTTGTTTTCGTAGCAATACCTCGTCATTTTTTTTTTCTCTTTTCTTTCACTCTCACTGAATAATATTCATTAGTTTGGTTTTCAGTATCATCATTTCCCTTAGCTAGTTTTTAGTTTGTTGTTATTGTTATTATCATGTACTCTCTCTCTCTACTCATGAATAAATTATTGTCTGAACTTTTTAAAAATTTTATATTCCCAGTTACGCTTTTGTTGCCGATTGTATAATGTATATATCTAACATGAAAGTTTTTTACCTTCTTTGTTTTTTTTTTTGCTACTGGCCCATCTCGTACACTTGTTCGACTGGTCCTTCGTTCGTTTACATTGTTTAGTCATTTTATCGCTCCGTTAGTGTCTTACTCAACCATTAACATGGCTGACATCCGGGTGGTGACCTGCTTTTAGCCGCTTTTAACTGTTTATTTAGTCAGACGCAAATATATTTCAAGTGTGAGTGGAATGCAAGTTTGTTGAAGCCAGCAGAGTTAAGAGTTAAGAGTTAACTTATTAAAGGCTACGAGCGATATAGTTTTGCTTATCGCTTAAATAGAAAATATTTAAATTTTTGACTTTGATGTTAACTGCGAGTATGTTCGTTTAGTAAGTTCCGGTTTTTTTTTTTAAACTGAACAACAAAATACATTTTTTTTTCCAAAATAACAAGGTTCCGACAACGGATTCTGGTAGAGGGCACAAAAAAACAATACAGGTGTATCGGCGTTTGAAAGTTTACGTATGAGTCTTATTTTAGGGTGTATTTAATTTTCCCCCTTTTTGAACATTCTTATAGTGAATCGGCATAGGAAATCATGTTATCCTTACATTTTGGGTATAGGTTGTGCTCTGAGGATTTATGAAAAATACGACGAAGAATATTTTTGTGGAACATTTTAACCTCCTACCTTCTCAATTTATGGGTCTTTTTTTTCCCCTTTATATATTTCAGTAATTTGGGGTATATTTCGTTCTTGTTGGGTCTTTTTTCATTGGGTGTTATTTCATTGGGGATTGTTTCATTTGGGGGTTATTTCATGGAGTCATTAATAACACTGTGCGACAATTTAATGGTAATTTTAAATAACTGCAACAATTCCAATAGTTTCTGATAGCTATTGGTCCATAGAACATATCGTCTAAGGGATTTTTCTGGGTTCGCTAAATTAACCGATTTTTTCAATGTCATTTTTATGATACTATAGGGCCGTAGTTAATTTTCTTTAACTACTAAACTAAGTACAATTTTTATTTAAGACCTACTTGCAAATATAATTTCTTTTAAAATTGGGAAACATTATTTCCCCCTAATATTCACATATGGGGGTCAAAAACCCCCTTTTATTTAAAAAATGTACACATCTCAGAAATTCTGGGGAATATCATTTTCATCACTTCCATCAAAAACATTTTCATCATCTAATGTATAATTTCGCCGAACATCATAATACATAAAAACCTGCCCTTCTATCAAAAATCGCCATTAAGACCTTCCTCCTCAAGTAAATCCACACACATTAGGAGCAATAAAAAAAAATAAAATCTTGATTTTTCAGTTAAAATCAGCTAAATTTTTCTCGGAATATTGTACAGAGCTGATGGGCATCATGATTACATCTTTTGAAATATAAGGAGTATCAATGTTTCTTAAAATACATTTTCTCCATTTTATTTCTCCATTTAAATAAAAGAGGGTTTTTGACCCCCCCTGTGTGTTAAATCAAAATTTTACTTAGTTTAGGAGTTAATTACGGAACCATAGTATAAAAGGTGATCTTGAAAAAATCGGTTATTTTAGCAAGCCCAGAAAAATTCCTTGAACGATATGTTCTATGGACTAATGGCTATTAGAAACGATTGGAATTGTTGCAGTTATTTAAAATTACCATTAAATTGTCGCACAGTGTTATTAATGACTCCATGAAATAACCCCCAAATGAAACAATCCCCAAGACTTGGGCAAATATCAACGATGCCAATAGACAATTTAATCGTTTTCCTGTTGCACATCTCTTAGCTTAAAATGCAGATTTCGAGATGAACCCGAGCTTAGTACATAAATAAACCACATAACAAACATGTGCCGATGCAATACGACGCAACACATGCAAACGTGATTAAATTTAACCGCCGTTGGTCATCGAAAAACGTTTTTAGAAATATTTAACTATACCGCATATTGGCACGCAACAAAGTCAAACATAGAATCACACACAACCACACACACACACACACACATAACACTCTTCGAAAAAGATTTACACACACGAAAGAGCCTCATCAGTTGCACGTTTTAAATAATATTTTGTTAATTAGTGAAAATTTCACATGTCACTCGACATGTTGCGGCAACAATGCGGTGTGGCAGCATCAAACCTCAGCCAATGCAAGTAGCGGTTATGCAACGCAGAAAAGGTAAATGAATGTCATTTTGAATTTTTCAACGAATGCCTAGACACCCACACACAAACAAACAAACATACTTACATACATGAACCCACACACACACACACACACACACACGCAGACTCTGCATTCTCTCACACAAGTCAATATTAAATTTTAATAGATTCTCTGTTTGGCAACAATGCGTTTGTGCACTCTGGCATCAGCAGCTCGTAGTTCGTTGCAGGGCAATACAAATTAGCGGTTTTTGCAGCCAGAAATTTTTAGCTTTCCAATATTGTCATTTGTGTGTGTAGTTTTTTTTTTTGATGTGTGTGTGTGTGTTTGTTAGAAAAGGTTGTCATATTGAATTCTGGTAATTGCAATGAGTTGCGTCACACATCGTGCAGTATAGCTGGTGGCATTGAATTTTGGCCAGAAAGTGTATGGGTTGTACACATGCCGTGTATTCGATGCACTGAAAAAAACTTGATTGTGAAACGTGTGATTGTTTTTCTGATTATGAAAAATCGAGTCGTCCTCGTAGCCGCAACGAGTGATAGTGCTGACCAAAATACTGTAGCCTTGATATTTTTTTCGATTCGGAGTTATATTTTATAACATCGCCACTTTTTGGAATGTGGTCGTTGTCTTATAACTCTTCAGTGCAAACTAGTTTTGAGTTTTAACTAAAATATGCCGTTCATTTTTTTTTTTTTTGTTTACTTACATCCAATCAATGGACGGAGAGTTGCTAAAAGAAAACAACTTTTTTAATTAATTTTATTTAATTTTATAATTCTTAAAAAACATTTTTTTTTAGAATTATATTTTGAGCTTTATGCCAAATAATTCATGAAGTTAACTTCTGTATCACGTGTCCATTAGAGGTGTCCTTATTTTTACATATCAAAATTTCGTCGAGCGCTGGCCTGATTCTTTTTCCTTTAGGTATAAAACTAAAATATATAAAATTTGATGCAAATCCGACAACTTTTGATGGACCCGGAAACGATTGCAAATACTAATTTAGGGCTATATAGTAAAAAACTTGAGGTTTCAAGTGTTTTTATGTACAAAATGCAAATTTGAATATTTTTTATGGTTAAATCAATAGTAAATTCTTGTAAATCAGTATTATAACTTGTAAGTCTTCTTTAATGTTGAAATTATTTGACTAAAAGTTGATTAGCGAATATTTCTTAAACATTCTTTTAAAAATATATTTTGTTTTGAGAGTTTTTAAATATTCTTTATATTTTTCTCATTGTTTTGCTTTCTTTATATTTTTGTTAATTATTTAATAATAACTTTTTAATGTTTAACACAGAGTTATCTTTTATTATTTCAAATACAGTCGAATTCCCTAAAACGAATTTACAGTTATTATCAAGTTTTTTATTTTATTTTTTTATTATATTGAGTTAAGTAATTAGTAAGTTTAGTTTAAATTCATAACTTTACACTTTTCTTTCATAACAAAATCTTTCAAGACATTGATAGAATAAAACACATTAGTCGATACGTTTTTCCACATCTCCTTCTTAATTTTTTTAAAAACACTGACTTCTTCTTAAATAATGTTTATAAACTGCTGCGAGGAATTTCGAACTGCTAAGCAACATCTTCGTTCACTTCTTCACTTATATGTATTAATAACTTATTTCAAGGGAAAAGCTGCTTCGTTGCGACAATTTTAATCACTAAACACATGCAACTGCTGTCAAAATTTTTAGGATTGAGACTTTGTTTGGGGACTTTTTCTCAAGTTTTATTGATTTCGTTGTATAGAAGTTCCTTATAAGGAAATTCGACTGTAATAATAGTGAATTTATATTAAGTTAGCTACAATGGCACAGCCATATCTTGGTGCTCCAAAAATATGTAACTGATCCAGTGCTAAAATAGCAGATGTGGTTCATCAACTAATTCAATGGAATATTATAGATAACATGAAAGGAATATCATTTCACACAACATCCTCAAATACCGGTATTAATTCGGGAGCTGCAGTTCTTTTAGAAAATAAAGTGGCTCACAACCTCATCAACCTACCTTGAAGGCATCATATAGTATATGAGATTATGGTGCGTGCTGTTTTTGAAATTAAGCTTTCGTCAACTTCTGCGCCAGAAGTCCCTATTTTTGAACGATTTTCAAAATCTTGGCTTAGTTTAAGTTAACAATCATTTACAAGTGGTACTAAGGATGGAATTGTTTTATTAAAAATAACTTCAAATGAACGTGAGAACATAATAGAGCTTTGCAAAAAACAATTGAGAAAATCACACTATCGCGCAGACTTTATAGAGTTTGTTCAACTTGCATTGATATTTTTTGGAGATGGGCATTTTAAATTTAAAACACCAAGTGCAACAAGTCACGCCCGATGGATGTCCAAAGCGATATACTGTCTAAAAATATTTTTGTTTCGAGACGAGTTTTCACTCAACAAAACTGAAAAAAGTGGCTTAAGAGACATTTACATTTGTTGGTTAAAATCTACATAAAAGCTTGGTTTGGATGCAGATATGCAATATCAGCTCCGTATCAAGACCTGAATTTTGTTAAAAGTACGATAGAGTATGCAAAAACAGATTCCGCAATTTCAGCTTGTGTTATTCAAAAAATGAGTAATAACTTATGGTATAACATATAGCTGATGAAGCAGTAGCTTTGGCATTTTTTGACCCAACGGTATCTTTGGCAGAAAAACGAGCAATGATTTATAAACTACAATCCAAAGAACCTGCTGTACAGCTGAAAAATGGAAGAAACTATATATGTTAATTAATCAGATTTCCATAAATGCACTCTGAGGGACTTCGTTTCAGAGAAAACAAAACACTTTTTCAGTCAGTTCGAATTGTTTGCAGAGTTTATAAAAAATGATCCGTGGGAAATGAAATTTGATTTTGAAGAAGGCTGGAGCTTATGACGAGATCTGTTTTTCGTAAACGATATAGCAGAAAGGGGTAAAAAATTCGTTCAAGATTTTAATAGAATTTTGACAAATGATGAATATGAAATGTAATTGGTTCTTCAGTTGGTTGAAGCTATTAAGAAAAAATATCCTTCTGTCAAAAAATCGGTTGTAATAAAATAAAATTTGACATACCTTAAAAATTTTAAAAAATCATAAAACAAGTCGTTATTCATTAATTTTGGTCGAAAGTATTATTGTTTGGAGAATATATATCTATAAATTACAGATCTGCTTTGAATAAAGTCCGTTTAATTAAAAAAAAAAGTGAAAAACCATAAAATTTGCATCTTTTCCATAAAAACAACAAATATGGCAACTATTGACCGTTTCCGGGTCCATAAAACCTAATGGGATCGGTACCAAATTAAATATTTTTTTGTTTTAGATCTAAAGGAATAAGAATCAGGCCAGCGCTTTTGCATTTATTGATTTTAAAATTTTGTCATATAAATAAAGACACCTCTAGTGTCCATCTAGAGGCTTTTTTAATTAAGGTAAACTTTGACATCCTCCGGGGCAAAATAGGCTTTGAAAATTCTAAAAATTGTATTCTATTATCTCATCATTGGAAGAGAGTTAAGCAAGAGAGACACAAAATAATTAACCTGAATCAAATTTCGACAGTTTCCTTAAATTAACACTCTTGGGGTTCTGTATGTAATGTCTCTCTCACATATGTGTCTCGCTTAATCCTTCGTACCTTTCTTTAAATCCCATTATACCGTTTAGTTAACATTCTATATGGGTAAACTTTATTGTTTAATGGTATTGAGATTTTACAGAGTAAAATAATTATGGATTTCCCGAATTTTTCATTAAAGACACCTTTTACCATTAAAAATTTTTTTTTTCGATTGTTTTTGCTTTATGAACTTTCTTAGTACTTAGAACATACTGCCAAAATTTCAAGCAAATCTACCGAGATGTGTTTTTTTTTTTAATTTTTTTGTGTGGACAAACCAGGCACAAAATCACGCCATATGCGCACTTATGCTATGTCTACACAGAGAGTTTATTTTGAGTTTCCTGTACAAAGTTGAGTTTTGTTCTTAAGTACAAAATCTTGAGTTTTTCAGTACAATTTTGCAGAATTAAACTCAACTAAACTCAACTTTGTTTCTGTTCATCAGAACTCAATTTGAAAAATGCCTAAAAGTATGCTAATGTTCGTATAAAAAGGCACGTTCAGATCAGTGCTGCCAGGTTTCAGCGAAAAACATCCCCATTTTTGCATACAAATGAATATTTTTCCTCGTTTTTAACTTCTAGTTTCCCCGTTTTTTTTCCCGGTTTTTAAATTGTTTAATAAATAGTAATATAAAGAAATAACAAGTTTATTAATTCACTTTACTATAACTAAAATAAATACAAACAGGAAAAACGTACGTATCTATAAGAAAAATAAAAATAAAAATGAAAATTTTAAGCGATATTGTATTTTGGGTCGAACGTAAGGTTTTTAAGATTATAAAAAATTGTAAGAAATTATTTGAAATATACATATTGTTATAAATATATAATCAAACCAAGTAAATAAGAATATGTGTATTATTTCTATTATAAAAAGTAAAAAATTCTGAATTTGTTTCAATTGCAAAGCAATTTTTTTATTTCATTAAAGATTTACTGCGGAGAATTCCGCATTGAGTGGTATTGTCAAGAAAGTTTCTTATTTTTATTTTATTTAAATTAATAGCTGAAAAAGCGCTATCAGCATTTGCCCCGCTATATGGGAAGCAACAAATAAACGACACTATTTTTTTTTTGTTTTTTTTAATATCATCTGAATCAATGAAAAATATAACTTCTTTCCAGATTTCCAGGATAATTTCTGGTGATATATTTGAAAAATTTATATATCTTAACGATCTATATTCTTGGTCGAAATCATTCCACTCGAATTGATCCGAAATAACGTGTGTAAATGTTTTTAAGCTTAAGGTTTTATTTTTCATTTTTACTATCTATGAATGGCCCTTTACATAGCTCCTTAAAAAACTATCGAAATCGTTTTGGTCTACATCATAAATACTATTATGACTATAAATGTATTCCTTTCGCATGAAACAATCAACAAGTCTTCAAAGTTAGTTATATTTTTCCATATATGCACATTCAGATTTGTAAAAAATAGCAACCAAAAAATTTATGTAATTAAAATAAAAAATTGTAGTTTGTTTTTCTAATAACTGATATATTTTTTCACTCGCTATTTTATTTTTAATTTTCCCCTTTTTTATCAATGTTTTCCCCGCCTCCCCGTTTTGTACGAAAAATCCCGAAAAAGGGGAAAAATCCCGCCACCTGGCAGCTCTGGTTCAGATGCAACTTGTACAATTTTGTGGAGAGAAATTTCAATAACAGCTGTTCTAAAATTGTGCAATTTACTATTTGTAACAAATGAACAAAAAATAGAAAAAAATAACTTGGGCAAGTGTAGAAGATGAGGTCTTCATATCAGAATGGACCGATAAAAATTCCGAGTTGAGCAACGCAAGGAAGAACTCGCATGTGTACGCAGAGATAGCTGTAGCCTTGTCCTCAAGTGGAATTGATGTCACGGTGGTGGATGTGCCGAAAAAAATATGAGAACACAAAAATAAGCAAAGAAATGTCACACTAAAAACAATTCTGCCGACGCAGCTCTGTTCAAAAATAATAAATACAAGATTATGCCATGCGCATGTCTGCCTACGTCATGATCGATACATTGTCAAAATCAGCTGTTTTTCACTGAGCAAAATATAAAAAACAACTATAGCTGAAAAAAAAAAATCGTACACAACTATTTCGCACTATCTTTCGTCTTTTCTTGCACGAACAGAAAATCTGTGAGAAGAACAGAGAAAGAGTCTTTTCCTATCTACGTCACGAAAGACCTAACGTCTTGCACAGAACGGTGCAACTTTTTCTGACTCTGATGGCGTAATCTGATTTCTATTATTTTTGGCTACGGTTGAACTCAAACTAAACTCAAACTAAACTCTCTGTGTAGACCAGAGATCTGCAACAAGTCAATTGAAAATCAAGTAACTTGAAAATAATCAAGTTTCGACTTGACTTGTAGAAACATGATATGTTTCTACCCTACAAGCCACGACTTGCTTCTGAAAACGAATCTTAAGTCATACTTGATACTTTTTTGTTTCTACCCTACATTAATTAAGTGTAGAAAAAACCAAGCTTTCTACTTTTCAAGTCTGTTTTCAAGTCTATGCGACTGCGCTGTCGCAGAAAGCCACTGACGAGTCTACTTATACTTTTCTATACAAAGTGACAAAATAAAAAATAAACAACAACAAAACAACAAACAAACATACTTTAATCTAATGCTTTAAAGCAGTGTCGACCGCGTAGTACAGACGAGTGTGGAGCAACCCTTCGTCTTTTTGCGTGTACACGAAAGAGTAAATGAGGCAAATGCCGTTGCTGTGTTCGATACTGCTTTAAAGTTAAACTGTTTTCTCACCTCGCGAAACGAAGTTTGCACTGACGACACGAAGTTCATTCCACGAACTTCGTAAACAGACTTGAAAATAAACGATTTGTAGGCATGGTATAATAATACATGGTAGCATTGACAGTTGCTTGGGAAATCATATACTGTCAAAAAATATACTCAAAAAGAGAGCGCTCACAATCCGCCATTGAAAACACAAGCAATGTTGAAAACGTTGAAGTGAAAAAAAACAACAACCACAGCAGCTGCTGATGTATTTCCACAATAAGCTGTTTTTGACAATTTATGTTTTCCTGTTGAAGAGAAAATAAGCAGTTGTCAATGCTACCATGTATTATTATACCATGATTTGTAGGCAAAATAATTGCTTTCTCCCTAAATTTCAAGTTTCTACATATCAAGTTTTCTAGATATCAAGTTTCTTCATTTCAAGTTTTCTACATTTGGCGACTTCATTTTTGCTGCCTATGATTCGCGCAAGCTTGTTGTTTGCCTGCCTCGACTTGCAGGGAGTTGAAAAATGAAAGGAACTTGAAACAGCAAATGAATCCATTCATGCAGATCTCTGGTGTAGACATGGAAAAACTATAACTTGAAATGCGTTTATCTCGAAGCCACTTTTTCTTTATTGGCTGTGATAAAACCTATCGAAAAAATTGTTCGATTTGAATAATTTTTTCACCACATAATTTAAACACGAGTCATTTCCGTCAATACAAGAATCATGAGGGTAGCTCAAAAAAAAAAAAAAAAAAAACATAACTAGGTCACAAAACCGGAATTAAAAAACAATACCTTTTTTAAATTAAGATATTTGAATGCTACAGTTTTGTTATTTTTGAACGGCCCTCTTCATTCTTATACCGATAATTAATTCGTAACACACTTACATTTTGCTTTTTAGGTATTATCAGAGGATGACAACAATTTGTTGATAGCAACCAGCAGTTGGTTTACTTTAACATGACATCAGCAACAACAACAACAACAACAACAACAACAACAACAACAACAACAACAACAACAATTTTTTAATTAAGTTTGATATTTTACCTTTTCGATAAAAAAGCGGTTGTCGATATCTATTTTAATTTTTGTGTCATTAAATTTTTTGCACTAAATTTTAGGTCGCCTAGGTAAAGGGTGCCTTTAAACGTGCGTGTTACCTTTGAGTATATATATATAGAGAAACCACTTCAGCAAAACAAATTTAGGGAGTAACTCTGCCGCTTAGATGGCGCACTTACTCAACAATCGCTGAGATGCTGACACAGACTATGATTGAGGCAAATGATCCATAAAGAAATTTGTAAACATAAGTGTTTATGAGTAAGTATGTATGTATGTATGTGTGCACAAAACTAACAAAGCCTGTTGCTGTTGAAGCGATTTTATTTTTTACAGGAGTTTAGAGAGGAAAAAGTAGTCCTTGATCTAGATTCAAATATCTAAAATTTTGAAAAATAATATGTCGATAAATCCTACATGTCGACAACTTTTGAAGTAATTTTTTTTCATTCGGTTAATTTTGGGCATTTTTATTTCAGTTTTGTGATTTTTTAAGAAATTGTAAAAGCATAAATTTTGCCAGTTTTTTTTTAAAATGCTGTGAATTCTCCAAACAAATATGTATTTTCAACATACTATTGTTCCAACGAATATTTTTATGCTTTTTATTTTAATAAAGATAAACATTAAACATAACATAAAAACAACTAATTTTAAATAAAATAACAAAAAAGGCAAAAAAATTTAAAAATAAAAAAAATTATGCGTAATTATAATTAATATACGTAATCTATTTTTAATAAATAGGCGTTAAGAACCATTTTCTCCCGTGTTTCTCAACCGATTTTGACAATTTTTTTTTTAAATCAATAAGAGTGGGGAAAAGGAGTGCACCGAATAAATATAGTGGGCGTGGCACATCCCATCAACCCAAATTTTCGATATCGAATAGCTTTAGAGTTATAGGTCACACAGCTTCCGAAATCGGTATTCGACCACAAATCACACGTACCACTTCACTGGTTACATTTTATGGGCGTTAAAAAAGGGGCTAGGAACTTTTCAGCAGCCCAAATTTTTGTTATAACTTTCAAACTATAAGTCACAAATCAATGAAACTAGGTAGGAACTTCCTATTTGGTCGTGTTGTTTGACTGGAAAAATTGAACGAGTATTAGACAAGGGGCCGTGGCACAAAGTTTTTATCTCGAATAGCTTTGGAAGTAAATGCCATATAACAATGAAACTCAATATGTGTTGGAAGTTGGTGATATCCATCTACTAGAAAATCGTGGCACGCATTGGAAAAGGGGGTGTGGCTATGCCCATATAAACCAAGTTTTTGATATCGAATAGCTTTGGAAGTAAAAGTCATAGAATATGGAAACACAGAATAGAGTTTCTATTTTGTGATTTCCTGTCGGTGGTACATATGTTGCGATATGAGTTCGGTTATATTTCCACATGAGTGAAGGAAGAAAAAATGTTTTCACTAAAAATACAAAAAAAAATCAATTTTTAAATGGTCGAATTTCGACCAAAGGCGACACTAGTATAAAAAAATAAATAAGACTAGAATCGATATTATAAGATATTATTATTATATAGATCCCGGGGTATTAAGGATATTTTCGGGTCTCATTTTAAAAATAAATCCCTATCTTCATTTTTCCAATGAGAGGTTTTGCGACGAGTAAGTTGCGTCAGTATGTCAGTATATATCGCTCGTTTTCTTCAATAACGTTACAATAAAAAAAAACATAAGAATTGAGTTAACTACACAGCAATATTCGTGTTACCATGATCTATGCTGTGTACAATTTTTTTTAACGATATCTTCTTTAATTTTTGCAGAAAAATAGAATTTGTGATTCTTTCACCTCAATATATTTCCGATTATATCGTATTATATGTATATCGATAATGTCCAGTTTTTTTTTGTCACTTTGTATGGATTAAACAATGTTCATTACAGTAGTACTTGTATATTAGATGTTTTGTCCATATTTTGAAAATGGTGAATTAATTTCCTTCGTCTGTTCAAAACTTAAAATGCTTCTCCTGAAAAACCTAATTTTTCGAGTTGTAACGTTATTGAAGAAAACGAGTGATATAATGTTCTCACAGGGACGCTTTTTTTGTAAAGAGTTGATTAATTTTGCTTGTAACCATATCTTCGACACTCGGTTTTTTCGCTTTTGGCGATCTGAAGATGTGCCGTGGAATGCGTGAGTTTTGAACAAAGTTATTGGGATGTTTAGGAGAAAAAAAATTAGTTTCGCCATTTTTATTTTTTTTTATTTTGTTCGTCGTATAGATTCTCAGCGCGGGTCGTCATAAAAGGGCTCATAAGTCTCTTCTTCTAAAGATATAGCCTTTAAATGAGGTGGTACATAATGAATTATGCTTGATCGAGCAATCGTTGATGTTTGAATTAAAATACGGGTTGGCTTAGACTCGATATTTTGCTCTATACACGAACTTAACCCTTAAATGCCCAGCGTATCTTTTTTGATACAACCGAGAAAATAAGCTATTTCTTTTTAAATATTGCAAAAATTAAATGCTGGATATGTAGTTTCACTCAGAAAATTGCAAGTATAAAACAAAAATTTAATTATTGGCATAACTTCGTTGGTTTGGGAACTATTGACCGACAAATTAAAAAAATAGTTTTTTTAATTTTTACGGAAAGTTCGCTTTTTGACATGAAATATCTTTTAAACTATTAACACTTTTTGAGTAAAAAAAATTATAAGTTAGTCTAGTTATCATAAAAGGAATCGTTTTCCACGTTTTTGCCTTGAACTCCTACAACCAAGCTGATTGATGGTATACGTCGAAATACCCACTGTATCTTTTTGGATACAACCATGTTTGCTTTAATAACCTGTAAACAAAAATTTTTTCATTTTTCACAACATAATTTTTTTAATGAAATCGGTGTTGTTGGGCATTTGAGGGTTAAAAGCCTTTCACAACAAAGATCCAAGCTATCTTCCGTACATGAGAAAATATTTGGATACTGAGTCGGTTTGGAGGTTTTTAGAAGTTTTTTCATTATAGCTCGTTGAACTATACATGATGTATTTAAATCCTTTTCGCAAAATTTTATAGTTCCCTTTCCATATTGAGCCAAATTTTTTAATTCTTCATTGTCTGAATGCTTGACCCAAAGCATTCGTCTTTGATCAGTTGGTAAATGAAAAATGACAACGAACCACATGGTGTAGAAACATTGTAGCAACTTTTATGTACGCATTTTGATGGCATTTTTTTCTTTGAAAATTTAATAGAAATATAATGAGTCGCACATCTAAACTCCATAAAAGTTCATATAAGAATTAAATGCTACACGCATGCGCTTGCCTCAGCAGCACAAAAACACACACAAACAAGTCGCAACTTAATGGGATCATACCGCACACACAACTAATGCGACAGCTCAACCAACAAAACAACACTGTGTGTGTGTTTGTGCATTGCTGTCTGTCTGTTCATTTGTATGTTTGATCAATGTCGATATTCAAAAAAAAAATATACAAACCAGCGTAGAAGTCTGAAAGTGGTGTATGTGGCGCCATCTAGTGCGAGAGTGACACAACTCAAAGTAATTTCTCTATATGTATATACTCAAAGGTGTTACTTAAACGTAGATTTTGAAATTATAGAATAACTTGAAAAACTAATAAGCTTAAAGTTTCTAAAACTAATTTTTAAAAGAACTTACAACAGTTATTATTTCAACTTAGAAAAACAGTAAACTTTCGAAGACAAGCTCAAAATAACCTCTTTCCGAACTGAAACTGTCATATGTCAAAATTCTTGTTATTTATCTTATGCAAGTTAATGTGTTAATTGGTCCCCGCCCTCATTAGAACCATTATTACTTTTAATTACTTAAATAATTAAATAATTTCTTATTTTATAGCAATTTGTCTGCATTAAACTTAAATTTTATGTACACACGCCTTTTATTTTGTTGAGCTAGTGTAATTTTTACAGTGTAACATTTAAACTTGATTTTAACTGATGTAAAGATATTCTCGTATGCGTTAGCGTAACTTAGTTTATATCGGGCACGTTAATAGAATTAAATGAGCTGACACGCAAACTGCAGCTGATTACATATGATTCCGCTAAAGTGTCAACATTAATTTTTTGCCTAATTTTAGGCAACTTATGATTTTATTAGACCACAATTTTGCAAAATTAAAAAACACTGTAGCAAATATTAAGGCAAAAAGATAAGTGACGTTTTTTATAAATCCATTATATGCTTTATCGCAAGGGAAAAATCGGCTGACTAGCTATGTCTGAAAAGTGTAAAGAAGAAACTGTGTTTCTTACATCTTCGACAACATCTTCGAACTCAAAATGTTGCTGAAACCACAGTAACTTCTTGGACCGGCATGTTTAAAGTCAACAAACAATGGCAGCTGTAAGTGTAGATATTTTTTTTCTTGTTATTTGAGAAGTAAGCATAAAATAAAAAATTCACAACTTCTTACTTTGCCAGCAGCACTTAGGATAACTTTGCTGCGTTTGTGCGAAAGTCAACCAAGTGAGCAACAGCAAACTGCAGCCAGTAACGACATCTGTTGCAATGTCAAACGACAACAAAAGTGCTTTCAATGCATTCATGTTGCTGACAGAGTTGCCAATGCTGCTATGAATAATGATAATAAAAATGATGATGATGATGATGATGATTTTGCTGCTGATACCGTTGCTGATACGATACTGATGCTGCTGGTGTTGCTGCTGCTGATAACATTGACGTGTCCACTAGAATGCGGGCTCATTGTGCGTTTGTCCAACAATGCAAGTCAACGTCTTAGAGCTTCTCTCTTATAAATTTTTTCTTGCTTTTTGAATACACCAAAAGTTCGTCCAAAGAAGTAGATAAGAGATAAACAGAAGTGTTTGATGTGCAGACAGGCAGTGAAAGAAAAATTGTTACAAAACACCAGCTAAATGAAGGCGAACATTTAGGCGTTGTGCTGCAGACTAGGGACAGATGTCAGCTGTGAAGATTGGCTTAATTTAATTTGGTTAACTTAAAGAAAATTTTGACTGCAATAATAAGGACATGAAATGCAATAAATATTAAGACCATTCAGTAGTAGTGAAGAATATTCATTTGAAGTAACAACGTTACGTTTTATCGCGTATGTTACCAAAAAAGTTGAAAAAGGCTTTTTCCAAAATCCATCGGCGTTACATTAAATTATTTCTCGCTGAGTATAGGAGGTATAACAAAAGTAATGACATGATATTAAAGGCAAATTATTTTACTTAATGATAAAAAAGAAAGAAAAACAAAAGATACAGTAGTTTCGGCTATGTCGTAACACAAGACGTAGAATTATTCAATTCGCTTTTGATAATATCTTTTTTAAAAAATATTTAGCAAAATATTTATTCCATACACCTGAGCATATGACCTTTAAAAGAGTGGCGGATAGGGTTAATATGTATGACCAACCCCCATTACTTTTGCAAAAGGTACATTTTTGCTTTTGACACCTATTCCCTCTGATCACTCCTTAGGGGGACTCCCACACAAATATTATGGTTTTTGTATATTTATTCCATACTCCTGAGCATATGACCTTTAAGAGAGTGTCGGAAAGGGTTCATAGGTATGACAGACCCCCATTACTTTTGCAAAAGGAATATTTTTGCGTTGGACACTTATTCCCTCCGACCACTCCTTAGGGGGGCTCCCATACAAATTTTATGGTTTTTGTGCTGGAAAGGGTTAATATGTATCACCGACCCCCATTACTTTTGCAAAAGGAACATTTTTGCCTTTGACACCTATTTCCTCCGACAAGTCCTTAGGGGGGCTCCCATACAAGTTTTATGGTTTTTGTTTATTTATTCCATACACATGAGCATATGACCTTTAAGAGAGTGCCAGAGAGGGTTAATATGTATGACCAACCCCCATTACTTTTGCAAAAGGAACATTTTTGCCTTTGACTCCTATTCCCTCTGACAACTCCTTAGGGGGTCTCCCATACAAGTTTTATGGTTTTTGTTTATTTATTCCATACACATGAGCATATGACCTTTAAGAGAGTGTCGGAAAGGGTTCATAGGTATGACTGACCCCCATTACTTTTGCAAAAGAAATATTTTTGCCTTCGACTCTTATTCCCTCCGACCACTCCTTAGGGGGGCTCCCATACAAATTTTATGGTTTTTGTGCCGGAAAGGGTTAATATGTATCACCGACCCCCATTACTTTTGCAAAAGGAGCATTTTTGCCTTTGACACCTATTCCCTCCGACCACTCCTTAGGGGGGCTCCCATACAAATTTCATGGTTTTTGGGCCGGAAAGGGTTAATATGTAAGACCGACCCCCATTACTTTTGCAAAAGGAGCATTTTTGCCTATGACACCTATTTCCTCCGACAAGTCCTTAGGGGGGCTCCCATACAAGTTTTATGGTTTTTGTTTATTTATTCCATACACATGAGCATATGACCTTTAAGAGAGTGCCAGAGAGGGTTAATATGTATGACCAACCCCCATTACTTTTGCAAAAGGAACATTTTTGCCTTTGACTCCTATTCCCTCTGACAACTCCTTAGGGGGTCTCCCATACAAGTTTTATGGTTTTTGTTTATTTATTCCATACACATGAGCACATGACCTTTAAGAGAGTGTCGGAAAGGGTTCATAGGTATGACTGATCCCCATTACTTTTACAAAAGAAATATTTTTGCCTTCGACTCTTATTCCCTCCGACCACTCCTTAGGGGGGCTCCCATACAAATTTTATGGTTTTTGTGCCGAAAAGGGTTAATATGTATCACCGACCCCCATTACTTTTGCAAAAGGAGCATTTTTGCCTTTGACACCTATTCCCTCCGACCACTCCTTAGGGGGGCTCCCATACAAATTTCATGGTTTTTGGGCCGGAAAGGGTTAATATGTATCACCGACCCCCATTACTTTTGCAAAAGGAGCATTTTTGCCTTTGACACCTATTCCCTCCGACCACTCCTTAGGGGGGCTCCCATACAAATTTCATGGTTTTTGGGCCGGAAAGGGTTAATATGTATCACCGACCCCCATTACTTTTGCAAAAGGAGCATTTTTGCCTTTGACACCTATTTCCTCCGACAAGTCCTTAGGGGGGGCTCCCATACAAGTTTTATGGTTTTTGTTTATTTATTCCATACACATGAGCATATGACCTTTAAGAGAGTGCCAGAGAGGGTTAATATGTATGACCAACCCCCATTACTTTTGCAAAAGGAACATTTTTGCCTTTGACTCCTATTCCCTCTGACAACTCCTTAGGGGGTCTCCCATACAAGTTTTATGGTTTTTGTTTATTTATTCCATACACATGAGCATATGACCTTTAAGAGAGTGTCGGAAAGGGTTCATAGGTATGACTGATCCCCATTACTTTTGCAAAAGAAATATTTTTGCCTTCGACTCTTATTCCCTCCGACCACTCCTTAGGGGGGCTCCCATACAAATTTTATGGTTTTTGTGCCGGAAAGGGTTAATATGTATCACCGACCCCCATTACTTTTGCAAAAGGAGCATTTTTGCCTTTGACACCTATTCCATCCGACCACTCCTTAGGGGGGCTCCCATACAAATTTCATGGTTTTTGGGCCGGAAAGGGTTAATATGTATCACCGACCCCCATTACTTTTGCAAAAGGAGCATTTTTGCCTTTGACACCTATTCCCTCCGACCACTCCTTAGGGGGGCTCCCATACAAATTTTATTGTGTTTGTGCCGCAAAAGGATGATATGTATCACCGACCCCCATTACTTTTGCAAAAGGAACATTTTTGCCTTTGACTCCTATTCCCTCTGACAACTCCTTAGGGGGTCTCCCATACAAGTTTTATGGTTTTTGTTTATTTATTCCATACACATGAGCATATGACCTTTAAGAGAGTGTCGGAAAGGGTTCATAGGTATGACTGACCCCCATTACTTTTGCAAAAGAAATATTTTTGCCTTCGACTCTTATTCCCTCCGACCACTCCTTAGGGGGGCTCCCATACAAATTTTATGGTTTTTGTGCCGGAAAGGGTTAATATGTATCACTGACCCCCATTACTTTTGCAAAAGGAGCATTTTTGCCTTTGACACCTATTCCCTCCGACCACTCCTTAGGGGGGCTCCCATACAAATTTCATGGTTTTTGGGCCGGAAAGGGTTAATATGTATCACCGACCCCCATTACTTTTGCAAAAGGAGCATTTTTGCCTTTGACACCTATTCCCTCCGACCACTCCTTAGGGGGGCTCCCATACAAATTTTATTGTGTTTGTGCCGCAAAAGGATGATATGTATCACCGACCCCCATTACTTTTGCAAAAGGAGCATTTTTGCCTTCGACACATATTTCCTCCGACAACTCCTTAGGGGGTCTCCCATACAAGTTTTATGGTTTTTGTTTATTTATTCCATACACATGAGCATATGACCTTTAAGAGAGTGCCGGAGAGGGTTAATATGTATCACTGACCTCCATTACTTTTGCAAAAGGAACATTTTTGCCTTTGACACCTATTCCCTCCGACCACTCCTTAGGGAGTCTCCCGTACAAATTTTATTGTGTTTGTGCCGGAAAGGGTTAATATGTATCACCGTCCCATTACTTGTGCAAAAGGAACATTTTTGCCTTTAACACCTATTTCCTCCGACCACTCCTTATTTATTCCATACACCTGAGCATATGACCTTTAAGAGAGTGCCGGAGAGGGTTAATATGTATGACCGACCCTCGATACTTTTGCAAAAGGAACATTTTTGCCTTTGATACCTATTCCCTCCGACAACTCCTAAGGGGGGCTCCCATACAAATTTTATGGTTTTGTCGATAAAACCGGAAACTGTCGATAAATCGGTAACAAGTTTAAGCAAACAAAAACATCAAATGTTGGCTTTATATTTCATGTAATTGTGTAAAATTTATATAAGTTAGAGAGTTCTAACATGAATTTTTGTCTCATTGAGGATCAAGCAGACCAACAAATGCTAACATCAACATTGTACGATCAGTACTTTAGGCCGAAGGCCTTTAAATACCGACACCTGATCACTATCAACCACCCTTTTTACCTCCGAGAATGACGTATTCTACGTCAAAAATAAAAATGAAAATGTCATCAGACCCTCCGCGTTCTGCATAAGCAACGAAAATGAAAATTTGTTGCATTCAATTATAACACGTCATGTATAGGCGTTGCACAGTGGTTTAAAAGTGGATTTAAATACGAAAATTTATGGCTTTCTATGGCCGATATTAAATTTTTTATTTTTTAAGAAATGTCAAATTAGCATGTTTCCAAAAGGTCTTGGTGAAATCTTTACAGGATTATTGTGCAGAAAACATCAAAGTTGATATATAATAAAGAGTTCAATAAATTCTCTGTAACAAGAGGTATATTTTAAATTAAATAACATGTGAACCACTGAAAAAAATATGGTTAGGATCTTTTAGTCTTAAAGGAATAACATGAAATAACAAACTTCCATAGTTAGACTTAGAATTCATTGTATTTTTTTAAGCCAAGTAACTTTTTATATTTCAAGCTCTACATATAGTTTAAAGTCATTTTTGGCAGTGAATCTTCCGGCGTTGACCGGTGTGCGCTCGTTTAGATTAACATAATTATTGGACTTATACTAAAACTTACAAAAAAAAAAAAATTAACTGCCAAGACCTGCCAAAACAGTTTTTATGAATGAAAAACTAAATACGTTTTGTGTAAAAAAATCTAGTTTTATTGATTTAAATTGCAAGTTTTTGCAGCATGCTTTTAGGCTTACTTTGAAAGGACGAGCTAAGCAGAGCAAATACAACGGCTTTTGTTTATTTGTTTTATAAATACAATCACAACATGTTTTTTGTTTTTTTCACATCCTATTTATTTATTTCAAACAAAATATTAAATAATTTAACAAATTTTCAACAAGAAACAATTAATTCCGGATCATTAAAACCTGCGGCATAAAAGCAATACAAAGTATACAACATGAAAAATACGAGCTCTGAAAAGTAAAATCTATGCCCAAAAGTATGCACCAAAAAATTGCAAAAAGTATATGCAAATTGATTCGAAATAGTTTAGGTTGGGTTAAAAGAAAACGATTAGGTATTTTGACATAATTTTTTTTTATTTATTTTTTTATAAGAGTCGAATAAATATTTTTCTAAAACAACGACAACCTCTATTTCATATCGTTAAGATGCAATGACACGATAAAGCTGCAAGTTATTAAAAGTGCGCTTGAGAAAAATTTTATATGCGAGGTGGGCGTGACCGAAAATATTTTTTTTTCAATTTTGCACAAAAATATATATCTCCGTACCAAGTTATTTTGAAATCGGGCCAATATGAAAGAAAATATGACGTTTTAAATTTTCTTATAGTATGTGGCGTCCGTGGCGTAGTTGATTAAAGTGCGTGGCCGCTTTGTCAACGAACCTTGGAGACCCAGGTTCGAACCCCAGCAGCGACAGAAAATTATTTGAATTAAAATAATTTTTCTGTACGGCCGCTACCTCTCTGCAGACAAAGGCAAACCTCAGAGAGTATTCAAAATGCCATGTAAAGCTTCTTGAGAACGAGAACTTTCCGTTCATTGCCGTTCGGAGTCGGCGTTAAGCATGTAGGTCCGGTTCTCGGTCAATTGTGTACAAACTTAATAACACGCACAACACAATTGATCATAAGAAGCTAGGTCAAAGTCCTGTCAAGGGCTGAAATGGCCAGTTATTTATTTTTTTTTTTAAGTATGGAAGGTGGGAGTGGTTGTGGACGGTCTTAAATTTTTTTTTTGCCTTATGGTTTTATATTTTAAAACCTAACTTTCATGCAAAATTTTATGACTCTACGACTATTATTTCTATTTATTGACATCTTTTGTATGGAGTTAAACCACTGTGCGTTGTGGTAAAAAACATTTTAAGCCCTTATAACTTGTATCTTAGCTCTCATGACAAATATAGACAAAAAACTAATTTTGTTATGAGGCCACGGAAAGAGTCGCTTAACTCTTTCAGTCACATTGTCCAATATATTGGACAAGAGTTACCGTTTTGATTTTCTAAATTAATTTTTTATAGTAATAATAATAATAATAAAGTTAAATAAAAAATTATTTTCACTTTATAAATAAATTAGTAATTTTCTGGAATTTGTGGTACTTGTAGTACCAATGTCCAAGATATTGGACATGGTTTTCCGTCCCGGTAAGATATACAATCTCCAACTTTTTTACAGATTCATGTTCAAGGACCTCAGATTCCTCAATATATAAAAATTTTCAGATTATTAGCTCAACGCTACAATTTTTGTGACTGAAAGGGTTAAAGATCGCAAATGCATCAATCATGGAATTATTACTCGGTGAGTACATGTGGCATGGTAAATGTTATAAGAAAAAAAAAACAAACAAATAAATAATAATAGTAAAGTAGACGTAGAAGTAGTAGTAAAAAAATGATAACATCGTCAGGTTTCGTAGGTACCAGCTTATGCAACAAAAATGCAATATTGTTGCATGAATTAATTACTCGGTGAGTAATTAAATGAATTAATTCGGTGAGAAAAGTGAGAAGTATTACAAAAAAATTGAATCTACATGGAGTACAAATGCAAGAACAATGAAAAAACGTTGCATAGAATTATAACTCCGTGACTACTAACCCTGCGGTAAATATTATGAAACGACAGAAAACTGGCGTTTTGGGTCACATGATAAAAATAGAATAAAAAACGATGGAAACCTGAGGATCTTTAAAGTAACCTTAAAGCACCAAATGCAAAACCAAAATTAAAAAAAAATAAAAGTACAATTAAATTAATATGAAAAAAGGGCAAAAATTAGGACGAGGATTTGAATTAGGACTAATTCCAAAATAAATGCAAAATTAAAATGAAGACAAGTGACATATTAGGACAAGGATTTGGATTTATAGAGGAATTAAAAAAAGTTTGAGGGCAACGATTTGAACAAATTTTAGTACAAATTTTATCCAGGAATAAGATAAGGAGTAGAGATAAGATTTGAACAAAGAAAAAACATAAAATTGAACAAGAATTCAGAGATGAACTGGGAAAAAGACTGGGACAAGGATGACGACAAAGAATAAGACATACCTGAAACAGTAGTTGTGACAAGATTGGGAAAAGGATAAGGGCAAAAAGTGGGACTAAGAATAGGATAAGGATTTAGACAAGATTAAGGACAAAGATTGCGAAAAGAAGTGACACATGAATAAGGAAAGGGATTCGAACAGGGATAAGGTCAAGAATTTGGACATAGATATAAACAAGAGTTTGGACATTAAATAGGACGAGCTTAATATAAATATTAGAATAAGGATAAGGATGACGACAAAGGTGAGAACTAAGTTTGGGAACTAAGAAAAGGTTAGCGACAAGAATAATGGATATTAAACGGGTGTCTCTGCGGTAGAGCCAATTTATTTTTTTCCTTTTTTTTTTTTTGTAAGTGTACAAGCTTTTAATATTAAATCTTTTTACTCATTGTTTATATTTCAGCTATGGTTTAACGTAAGCAACAATAGCTATTAAGCTAAATTTTATGTTGTTTATTTCATTGATCCTTCTAACAATCTATAATAATAAATTAATTTTCTGCTTTCAAGTAACGACCAGCCACCATAGTGACTACCAATTTTTACTTGCTACTTCCTCCAGCTACTTTTATTATCACCTTGAATCGCATCTTGATGGCTCAGTGTCATTTATTTTCTCCTCAATTGAATCAGCGCACAGAATCTTCTTTACGCTTTGGACACAATTTTGATTTCTTTTTTTTTTTCTTCTTCTATTTTCACCTTTTGCTTTAATTCTGCTCACGCCTTCAATATCACCGGATGTTGGTCCAAGAAGTCATTAATTTAATTCGGAATTATTGTGTGCGTGTCCTTGGCTAAGCTTGCTGCCATTTCCTTCGTTGCTTATTTCCTTCGGTAGATGGTTTTCTTTCCTTCTTTCTTTCTTTCTTTCTTCCTTTCGACACATTATTGAGGGTGACACATTTTTGAAGTCTTTGCATAATTATGTACAAACAACAGCAACCACAACAACAACAACAACAAGAAAAACAACAACAACAACAAAAACAACAATAACAACAACAACAATAACAACAACAACAACAACAACAACAACAACAACAACAAACAATGACAACGTTGCAAGCAACAGGCTCTTAATACCCCGGAGAGGAAATTAGCTGCTTCAATGCAGGACAATGGATTATATATTGTCCTGTGTTTTGCTTTTGGGAAACCAATTACAGGGTGCGGAACCCTAGATACTGTTCAGATATGGTGGCTACAAAAATAAAACTAAGTAATTTCCTTAAACATATTTATAATCAAGCCACCTAGATGTGTGCTGCTCACAGTGCCGCAGTGGCGTTTTGGATTTTTTTTTAAATTTTTTTTTTTTGTTTTGATTTGAATGTTTGATTGAATTAAAAAAAAAATAAATGTTATTTTCAAGTTAAGATTCGGGTAGTAAGAAAAGAAAAAAATATTCCTATTGCTTTTCAATAGATTTCGTTCCACAAAATTTAGCTCAAATTTCATTTGAATTCCTAAATAGCAGTTGATTGAAATGTATATATGAAATATTTTAATCGGTAAAGGTCTTAACTGTTTCATGTTCTATTGAAAAGTTTCATTAGAAAATTCAAATAATATAGTTGTGATACAAGCTCAATAAGTCCTTGGTTCAATTAAGAAAAATGTAATATTTTGGCAAAAATTAGTTATGGATATAGTATTGTTATATATCTCCTCCTTCCAGCGCGATATACTAAGTGCATCAATAGTGCAATACAATACAATACAATACATTACAATACGATACAATACGATACGATACAATACAATATAAATACATGGAGAGTACGGTAGATGGGTAAGCAATTTATAGAATAATTCGTTGAGTTTTAAAATTGCTTTTGGTGATTTATGAGATGAGACACAAAAAAATCCACTTTTTTCTTGTTTTGTGGTAATTTTGTCTTGAGTGCTTCATTAAAATACTTCAATAATGCTGCAAATTATTACCTGATCACCTTTTCAAAGAAAGCCCATCAATAATATGCCGTGATGATATAAAAAAAATACTGCCCAAAACCCTTCCAGCCGATTCTTGTTGCTTAGGTTGCATCGGAGCACTACCACTTGGCAAAACAAACTATTGTTATTTTTAAAGAAGATCTAGGATCTATTTTATATTCTTAATAGGGGTATTCACGATCTAGAGCTCTTTTGCAAAAGAGTAAAAGTGCAACAAAAAGGAGCTCTCCAAAAACAAAATATACGTGCTGTCAAAATTGTGTTTTTTACATAAGTAGAACGATACCCTGTAGTTCTTTTGTTGTGCGCTTGAGCTCTTTGTGAAGTTTTGGGAGAAAATAAATAGTGATGATTAATTTTTATACTTCTCAGTACTAACTTCTGTTTAATATATAAGGCAAGAGACCAAACATATCCCGCTACACGGTGAATTTCAATAATTTCAACGATATTATTGAACCATCAGCATATAACAATAGAAATGTAACAAACAAGCAATATAATATCAAACCCCCTCGTAGATTTTTAAACATAACACAAATATTTGGTGCAAACATGTTGGTTACGAACGCAATTCCACATCACTAACTATCAAAGCACTTTAATTTTATTATTTTTATCATAAAAATCAAACAAAAAATTACATCAATCATTAAAATAGAAAGAAAACGTGAAAGCTTTTTGGCAACTTCAATTAAGTATTCAACAATTTCGGATTTTAATTTAATCCTTTCGATCAAATAAAAATTTAATAAATTAAACACAGCTGAATGAACTCTGCTTCAACTTCTAGATCTGTGTATGTGGTGTGTTTACAGTTTGTTATACTTTTTTGCTCTTTTTGCACAAGAGCACAACAAGGAGCTCCGGATCGTGAATACCCCTTCTATTCTTGGATCTTTGCAATATAAATTAGCCCGTTCATTCTATGAAAAGAACAAACACAAACAAATGGGTCATTTCAGCCCTTGAAAGGACTTCGAACGAGCTTCTTATGATCAAATTGTGTTGCGGGTGTTATTAAATGTTTGTACACAAATGATCTAGAATTGGACCTACCAGTTTTATGCCAACTCTGAAAGTGAAAGCGGCTAATGGGCATGTTCACAAAAAGCTTTACATGGCAGTATTTACTTTTTGTGGTTAACCATTGTCTGCACAGAGGTGACGGCCGATCAGAAAAATTGACTTCAATTAAAAAATTTTCTGTTTCAGCTAGGGTTTGAACCTGTTCTCGAATTGGCAGAGGAGGGGTTCACACCAGAGAACAGTTTGAGTGCATTCAAACTGTTTTTCGAATGTCCCGTCACTATACGAGCGCTGCGAATGGGCCTTCTGCATTTAAATCAATGCGCAAATACATGCAGCAATCGCTGTGGAACGAATGCCATAGAATACGAGTGCTCACGATTACGAATGCCTATGACAAAAGAATGCCCGTCGAAGCAAGATATTCGCAACATTCGCCAAAAGCAACGAATATTCGTTTAAAAAAAAAGAAAAAAAAAATGGTAAATATTAAATCAAAAGGAAACAAACAATACAAAGAAAAACGATAGAGAACGGCAGAGAAGTATGAAAACAACAAAAATTCATGCAGCAGCAACACTCGAGTTCATCCGAATGTCTTCATGCGAATGCGAATCATCCGAATGTCTTCATTGTCTGAATGCTGCACGTGAAGAAAAAAAACGTTTATTGCCAGTTTGCCTTAAACGAACTTTGTTTGCAGTGCTTGGGATCGTTATTTGCAAACGTTTCAACAATTGTCATAATAAAAGTCAGTTGCTAGAAACGCGTCATTTTCGAGGTGATTTTCAAATAGCTGCAATTGAGAAATTTGTTTTTCCCAATTGAAATATCGTTTGCTTATCCCTGCGTTGTATACACACAACGCTTATAGTTCAGAGTTACTTTTTGGACAAATTGTTACTTTATAAGCAAATTGATAATTTGCTTAACACACGGACGAAGATAGCAACAGAGGTGCGATGAGTACAATCCATAAGAAGACGGACGGACATGGGGGGAAAGACAATTAATATAATTAATAATAATGACCGAAATAGCTTGCGGTAAATATAAATAAGATATATTTTTAAGTTGACAACTGAATATTCTTTTGTGTGCGAGTACAACTCGCAAACGAAGTATAGTTAACGAATTTTTCAGTTGCGGTGAACGAAAAAGTTCTATGCGTATGCCTTTGTATCTATTTGCAATCGTGACAAACTGTTCTTAGCACCAATCGTTGTTTACGAACCTGAGCAACATGCATGCATTATTTCTGATTTCCGATTGTTGTTGACAACGAATGTTATTAGAGTGTCAAAAATTACGATTGGTCATATAAAAATCTCTGGTTCACATATTGTTTAACGCACTCGTCGACACCAGCCACAGAACTTTCTTGTTATTTTTATTTCAATATTTCATTTTTTCTCATCGTCTCAATCAATTTGTTAAAATTTGTTTTTAAATTAACTGAATTTAAAATTGTTGATTTCAACGTAAATTAATTGTGTCAAACCGTTCACACTGGGTGACTCCCACAAATAAAAACCTTATCAAAATAATAAATGGATTATATAAAAAATTAAATGTTCTCTTCTCATAAACACCACTGCCAAGCAACAATATCGGCTCAGCTGCACTTCACACAAGCTTTAGAGCCAGAAGTTCCTATGTTAAATGTTGTCGAATATTCTCATGACCCCAAAATAAACGGTGGTCCTCGGATGTAGGCTGATATGTTGGTCACACCAACAATCTAAATATATGTAACTAACAAAAAAGAACAAAAAAAAAAAGAAAAAACAAATACCACAAGGTAGGAAGAAAGCGTAAAAAAATTGTATCTAATAAGATGCTGAAATGGATTTTCGTGTTTTCTTATGTCGTCGCACGATAAAATCTTATCATTGCCCCACGCCAGTTACGGTGCTAGCTGACTAGCCAGCTACACACCTGCGTTACAAGCTTTCAAATGGTCTATCCGCCTGCTGTTCACAGGATCTTATCACTTATCTGGTGTATAAAAATAATAAACAAAAACCAAAAAGTGAAGGAAATTTAACTAAGCTTTAGCCATGTGGAGGTGGAAAAATTGTCACTGCACGGTGGGCATATGCGATGCAGTACTTTAAACAATTATTTAAGCTGCAAGTTTTAGCTAATTTTTGTGAAAAGCTGTCTGTATTTTTATTATTATTTCATTTTCAGTTCATTTTTTGTTTTTAATTTCAATGTTTAAAGAGATAAATAGGAATTTTTTATAAACTTGTAATCCACTGTGCAGATCGAAGAAAAAACTTGCTGTTCATTCTCTATATTGAACAATATATGACAGTTAAGACGTAAGTGAAATTGACCACAAAGTAGAATTTAATAGTTTTGGGCTTAGCGTGCATTTTCCTTTGTTTTTTTTTTTTTTGTGTTCTGATATTGAAGAAGACAAGCATTCCCAGTTGTTGATTGAGCAATATATGGGCAGGTGCTAACAAAGGAGTTGAGGTTGTTTCATTTTTCTCTATTAAATTTCAGGCTGATTATTTTCTGCAGCTGTGGTTAATTGAAATTGATGGCGTGTTTTTTTGCTTTTTTCTTTTTTGTTTTTGTTTGTTTGTTTGTATGAAATTGTCTCGACAAACACCAAATAAATTCGTATGAATATAAATTCTATTCACACGCACCTTATTTCTTTGATAAACGACTTAACGATATTTTTTCTGAAAAGAATTATAAAAAAAACTGGTGTAGAAAGAAACAATGCATTTAACCCTAATATATCAAGGGTGAGCGTGATTTGAGCAACTGAGTCAAATCCCGTTTAATTTTCATAGCATATTTTTGGGTGTAGATTCTTGAAGCTAAGAACATAGATCAAAATGCCACAAACAAGCTATTTATGTAAAGAACATAGAAGAGCAAAAGTAAAACCAAAAGTAAAAGTAAAAGCAAAAGCGAAGTAAAAAACAGTAAAAACAAAAGAAGAAGCAAAAACAAAAACAAAATCAAAAGAAAAGAAAAGTAAAAGCAAAAAAATTAGTAAAAGGAAACGTAAAAGCAAAGGCAAAATCATACGCAAAAGTAAACGCAAAATAAAAAGAAAAATCAAAAGAAAAAATAAAAGTATAAGCAAAAACATAACCAATGAGAAACGCAAAAGCAAAATTAAAAGAAAAAGCAAAAAATCCAAATGAAAATCCAAATCCAAATCAAAATCAAAATCAAAATCAAAATCAAAATCAAAATCAAAATCAAAATCAAAATCAAAATCAAAATCAAAATCAAAATCAAAATCAAAATCAAAATCAAAATCAAAATCAAAATCAAAATCAAAATCAAAATCAAAATCAAAATCAAAATCAAAATCAAAATCAAAATTAAAATCAAAATCAAAATCAAAATCAAAATCAAAATCAAAATCAAAATCAAAATCAAAATCAAAATCAAAATCAAAATCAAAATCAAAATCAAAATCAAAATCAAAATCAAAATCAAAATCAAAATCAAAATCAAAATCAAAATCAAAATCAAAATCAAAATCAAAATCAAAATCAAAATCAAAATCAAAATCAAAATCAAAATCAAAATCAAAATCAAAATCAAAATCAAAATCAAAATCAAAATCAAAATCAAAATCAAAATCAAAATCAAAATCAAAATCAAAATCAAAATCAAAATCTAAATCTAAATCTTAATCTAAATCTAAATCAAAAGCAAAAGCGAAAGCAAAAGCAAAAGTGAAAGTAAACGCAAAAGCAAAAGCAAAAGCAAAGCAAAATCATAACCAAAAGAAGAGCATATGCAAAAGAAAAAGTAATAGTGAAAGCAAAAGAAAAAGCAAAGCAAAAGAAAAAGAAAATGAAAATGAAAAAGAAAAGGAAGAATAAAAAGCAAAAGCAAAAGCAAAAGCAAAAGCAAAAGCAAAAGCAAAAGCAAAAGCGAAATCGAAAGCAAAAGTAAAAGCAAACGTGTAAGTAAAGAAAAATTAAAATAAAAAATGAAAATTGAAATATAATCTTGAAACATGAATTAATAATAAAAAAAAAAATATTAATATTTGTACATCATGTACAACATGAAGAACAAAGAAGGCAACAACCAACAACAACAACAACGGCTCTGTATAGAGCAAATCACACAGCTTGACTATACAGACTGTTTCATTGGCCGCTACACCAACTCATCAGTAGCCTTTGTATGACTTTACACTGTGATCCACTCAAGCACTGTGTGTACTAGGAGTAAGTCAGGAATTTGTACCTGGATTAAAAGAATAATTTAGACAGAGTAAGATAAGTATTAAAAAAAAAAAATAAATAACTGGCCATTTCAGCCCTTGAAAGGACTTTGACCTAGCTTCTTATGATCAATTGTGTTGTGCGTGTTATTAAGTTTGTACACAATTGACCGAGAACCGGACCTACATGCTTAACGCCGACTCCGAACGGCGATGAACGGAAAGTTCTCGTTCTCAAGAAGCTTTACATGGCATTTTGATTACTCTCTGAGGTTTGCCATTGTCTGCAGAGAGGTGGCGGCCGTACAGAAAAATTATTTTTATTCAAATAATTTTCTGTCGCTGCTGGGGTTCGAACCTGGGTTTCCAAAGTTCTTTGACATAGCGGCCACGCACTTTAACCAACTACGCCACGGACGCCACAAGATAAGTATTATGTCAGATAAAAGAATAAGGATAAGGATGAGGCCAAGTTTAGATACATAGATAATGATATGAATAAGAATGAGGCCAAATATAAGGATTCAAAACCTTTGGATGTATCCATCATACAGCCAACTGCACCCTTTTTTTTGGGTTAAAAAATAAAAGAGGCATCATTTTGGTGTTTTGTAAATAAAGGAATTTTTAAACTCCTAACTGTTCACTCTTTGAGTTTTTTGGATTCTTAGAAATGTTTGTAGGGCCATTACATTTTTGTTTTTTTTTTTTATTACCCAATAAAATAACTAAAAAATATACTTGATTTTTTAAAAATTGCTGACCAGAAAGTTCATTAAGCAATTGTTTGCCGCTTCTCGGTATTGAAAGAGTACATCTTTATAAAGAGCTATAACTGGACCTACTTACTTAAGTAAATTAAGCTCAGAAAGGAAATATGATAAACAATATTTTCAAAATACGAGAGCATATCAAAATCTTAAACATTTTTGTGCGTTGTATAATTTGATATTTTATGAAAACGGAAATTTTTGCAAAAACCCAAGAAAATAAGAAATTAGATCCGAACTTGCAAACCACTAAGTCGACAACAAATACCCAACTCCCTCCCCCACCATTCCCTCTATCACTAAGGGCATCCCAAATCCATTCAAATGCTTTGTAATTCCAAACTAAAGCAGCAACAACATCACAAACAACCATGCCACATACGATCCGCTTGAAAACGATACAAATTTCCTAAATCTACTCCATTCGACAGTTGGAAGTAAGCCCGCGACAGTAGAACCACGGAACTTGGTCACACGGTTGCAATGTTAAACTATCGAACGAAAGGAAATTAAAATATTTCCACCTATCCGAGCATTTGTAGTTTTTCTGCGAATGTTTGTTGAATACATTTGCTGGACATGCATCCATTCTAGATGGTGAGGATTCTAATATTTTTTTTTGTTTTTTTTTTTTTTTTTGTTGTTGTTAAGGTTATGTTCTGCATATAGCTTAGAATACATTTTGTTGTTTGTGAAAATAGCGCTAAAGCAAAAAGAAATTATTAAAAATATAAAAAAAACTACGCGCTGAACTCGCTGCACGTAGAGCTCTATTAGTTCGATTGGAAATTGTAGTATTGCCGCGTATTTATGTCCCTGTACATATGTGGGTGCACGTATGTGAGAAGCGTCATGTATATAGATGTGTTTGTGTACGTTTGTGTGAGTGCAGCAAGTATCTAAATTTATATTTGTATTTTGCTTGCGGTTCATGTGGCAAACGATTTATGCGCTGCAAGATAAAAATCGATTCAACTCTTTCTTCCACTCATCTGCACCAAGCGACTGACATACCCTGCTTGCATTCTATTTGCTGGCCGCTTAGCTACCTTTGCCCTGTTAGCTGGCATACAAGCTAGCAGCATGCAGCTAACAGCGCGCTTCTCTCCCGGATACGCAGATGTTTAGAGCCAACGGTGTTTTTATGATTTATAGCATTGAAATATTAGTTTTACTTGTTTCAATGCACGACGACATCGAGGAGCATCATCCGTTTCAGTAGCAGCATCATGAGCTAAGGTATGCCCTGCAGTGGGCGCCTGCGTTGGCATGCAGCACATCAGCTCGGCAGGTGATGAAGATAAAATATAAAATTGAAGTACAAATCGTGCTGTTAATAAATTGCCCCTCGAAGCTATTTAGAAAATATTGACTTTTCCAAATGGAAAGAATGAAATAATTTAAAGAATTATATTGATGTATAATCACACGAAAACACTTTCTCAAGTTTATTTAAATATGTGAAGGCGAGTGTCATTGAATTAAATTAAAAAAAAAATATGTATTGTGTGCATTTTCTTAGAATAGAAAATTAAGCAAAACACCTAAAATTATTCACCAAACATATGATTTTTATTCCACATTCCGAAATAATAAACAATGATAATTTAGCCATGAGCTATGCACTCGTAAGTCAAGTCATTACAACAAAAACAAAAATTAATATGAAGTCAAATTCCCTATTATTAAAGATTACTTCGAAAGAGTAACGCCGCCAAAGAGTTATCTTAAGACATCCGCTACGGAGGTGACGCACAATGTCGCGAGTGTGGCCAGAATTGCCAAAATGCAATGATTAAAATGTGTCAATCTTTAAATGTAGTTTGATTATAAACACCCTTACTAAGATGGATTCAAAATTTTATTGCGATAGAATACAAACTTTGTAAATAGCTCTATAATGTTTTATAAAAACGTCAAATTTAACCTTACACATTATTGAGTGAAATTTTTTAGTTATGGAAGTTTTTATAAAAAACTTTTTGATTTTTATTAAATAATTGTAATTTCTAGTATGACAACACTAATTACACTGAAGTAAAGTATTTTATTGTTGCTGTATCGTTATTAGAAGATAAGTTGAAAAGAAAAGTTAAAAAACTTTATGATTGTCAACTTCCGAAGTAAATTTAAAAAAAAAAACAAAAAAATCACTTCTCAATTTTTTTTATATTGTGTTGCTGCAGGTTTGTATGTACAAAAAAAAAACAAAAAAACAGCTGCCTATTTGTAAAATTATTTATATTTTTCAGTGAACAACCAACTAAAAATTCGCGATCTTAATGGCAATTGGCTTCATGTAAAATACAACAAACGAAGCAAAATTGAGCCACATTTAAAAATATGCATTGAAAACCTTTTGCAGAAATAATTGGACGCATTCTGGTGTCAATGTAATAGGACAAATTTTTTTAATTTTTTAATTTTTTTTTCTTCTTTTATGATAACTAACATCTGTACAAAATTTCAATATTATTGATTTATTTTTAGCGATTCTATGGTTATTTTTCGTTTTGAAATATATGGGTGGTGGGTTTATCTTTTGCCCGAATTCAACCAAAATTTAATTTTTTTTTAATTTGAGCAATATATACATTTCTACCAAATTTCAACTCTCTACGACAATGTATTCTAATTTTCGAGGATTTTAAATCGAGAAGACGCACAATGCATCGAATGTGTACAAAAATAAAAAAAAAAACGAATTATAGTTGTTTGTTTTTTTTTTTAAGTATTGAATATAAAACCATAATATTAATTATAAAAAATTTAATAATTTACTTTATCATACACCTTTTTATTTAAGGGGGGGGGGGGGGGGTGTAAGGTTTGTTTCGTCCAAAAAAGACCGTTTTTCATTATGTTTTTAGAGAAAATTATTACTGTAGGTTGATTTTACATATTATTATATAAAAGTACAACATTTTAAGAATATAGTCACATATTTACCTCTTCTTAATCTTAACTTATCTATACTTACTTATATAGTTACTTTCTCTTACATATTTACTTTCTCTTACTATTAATCTCTTTCTTTGTTGAACTACTCTTTAATTATTTAGTTATAAGTATTATTAGTTGTTTATTATTATTGCTCATCTATTGCCTATCCATTCTTATACCTAGTCTTAAGGTCTTTTTAAACTTTGTTAACTTCTAATCTTGTGTTATTCATGATGTGACCTAGTATGTAAGTTTAGTTTGTACGCTGATGTCAAACAATAAAGACACAACTTTTCAACTCATAACTATATTTAAAAAGTTTTGTTCAGTAGTCTTTTCTGTAGGCTGGTGACCGACTTTAAAAATTACATGTTTGGGAAAATCGATTTAAAGTTTTGTACACTGACTAACTAAGTTAGAGATACGGCCATTCAACCTACTGTAACTTCGTTAGTTTTGCTCCGAACGATGTACTTTCAGAAACAAAAATTAAAAAAAGAAATTAAAAAAAAAAAGTTGTCAAACCTTACCCCCCTTAAAGACAATCAAGTAATTTCAAATTAAGTTAAGATTTTAGACAAATAAGATAATTTTGGTTGTATTTAAACAATTTTTGAATAAATATTTTTCAGTAAAAAAATGCCTTTAGCTTCAAAAAACATCTAACACCCAAAAATTTGCGAATTTTAATAAGTAAAAATAACAAAAAAAAAAATAAAATTAATTCTGAAATTTTTTATAATTCTTTGTGAAGTATTAACTTATAATTTTCAAAATATTATCTGGCTTATGTTATAAGTAAGAAAATTATGAAGATTTCAAAAAGTGAGTATTGCGAATAATGGTACATTTTGTATGGAAAAATATAAAAAAATTTAGCAAAGTTCGAAAAGGAATAACAAAGAAAAAGATTCTTGGATTTAAACTTTTTTTTTTTTATAAGAGTAAATTTCTCATTTCCAAAATATTATCTGCACTTTTTGAGAGTTTTGGCAAGTGACTGCCCCATAGATCTAGAAGATATAGAGGAAACTATACACCTGTATATGAATTTTTATGGCTGTTATTATATACCGAGCAGTGTTCTTAAAGTTTTTATACACAGATGTGAAGTTATTTCAGCATTTTTCTTACCAATCGAAACTTTGTAAGTTTGGAAAACATCTACTTAGCTGTAAAAGGTCGAGAATTAAGTGTATTACAAATTTAATGAAAATATTGTTGCTGATATCTGAGCCTCTTGTAGAATCCAAAAGAACTACCCAATTAAAATCAAATGTAATTATTCATGAAGAAGTTGAGAATTTTATAAAATTAGTTTAGTTGATGATGTTTGTAGTGATTTTGACGAAGAAGTCAGCAGGGATTGAGTTTTTGATTTATTGGATTTATTTCACTGTTAATGAAAAACAAGTTACCATTTGTAAAAAAAAAAAATAAAATGTACCCTAAGGTAGAATTTTTAATTAATACAAGTAGGAATATGTATGGGACACCAGATGTACCTTCCATGCAAAATCATATAAAAAAAATTAATATAGGTCCAAAGGAGGTACACTTAGGGTCTTACCGACTTCTACAATTTTAAGTATAAATCCATTATTTTATTTGCATAGCCTTCTTACTGAGTTTTGTTAAGATCAGTAAATTTTTGTATATACCTCCCATATAAAATCATGTGAAAAAATTAATAAAGGTCCAAGGGAGGTCCCTCTAGAGTCTAACCAACTTCAACCATTTTCAGTTCACATTTATGACTCTAATTTTTTAGTCTTCTGACCGAGTTTTGTTTTGATTGAACAACTTTTGTATGCACCTATCATACTAAATCATATAAAAATATTATTTTTTTCCAAAGGAGGTACTCCTATTATCCAATCCATTTCCATGATTACATCTATTAAATCTATTACACTATTTGTTTAGCCTTCTGACTTTCTCGATCGGACAACTTTTGTATGTACCTGTCATGCAAAATCATATCCACGGGAGTTACCCCTAGGAACTGACCGATTGCAATATTTTTTGAATATTTTTTTTAATTAGCCTTGTCTTAAATTGAAGCCTTAAATTAAAGGAAATTTCCTTTGAACTCAGCTCCGTTTCCGACTTCTACAAGTTAAAACATATAAAAAAAAAAAAAAAAAAAAAAAAAAAAATAATAAATTATCCTTTAGCACAAAAGCGAATAAAATTTTAGTAAATTTTTATTTCATTAATTTACCATTTTTAGCTATTATCATTTGAACTTTAAAGCTTATCTACTTCGGCTGTTGTCGAAAAATAAAATTTTTTATTACTTAAATTTGTACATTTATAGAACGCGTAAGGTAAATATTATAATGGGTGTTTTTTTTAGGGGTTTGTTTTTCGAATAGAGATAAAACTGGCATTTTGTGGTCAAATCTGGCAACTCTAATGTCATTTATGTTCAGTTTGGTTTGCCATTTCATAATGAACAGGTTGACAAAAGAACAACGCTTGCAAATCGTGCAAATTTATTTCGAAAATAATGGTTCAGTTCGCGAAGTTTACTGCAAGCTCCGTCCATTTTATGGTCGACATAATCGTCCATCAGAGCAATTAATTCGGTTAACCATGGGTCGTTTTCGCACTACGTTTACTCTATGTGATAATACGCATCCGCAGAGACGTCAAACAGTGCGCACCGAAGAAACAATTGCCGCTGTAGAGCAAAATGTTGAAGAGGACCCGAATGAATCGATTCGCCACCGTGCACAGCAATTGGAGCTTTGTCCATCAACTTTATGGAAGATTTTGCGCAAAGATCTTGGCTTGCGACCTTACAAGATCCAGCTTGTGCAAGAATTAAAGCCGCGAGACCATGCAATGCGTCGTGATTTTGGTGTATGGGCCGAAAATGAGATTGATCTCGATGCTGATTTTCATCGCAAAATTTTGTTCAGTGATGAGGCTCATTTTTGGTTGAATGGCTACGTCAACAAGCGAAATTGCCGCATTTGGAGTGAAGAGAATCCACATGAGATCCTTGAGACGCCATTACATCCACAAAAACTGGCTGTTTGGTGTGCTCTATGGGCTGGTGGAGTCATTGGGCCATACTTCTTCCGAAATAATGCTGGAGAGTCAGTTACCGTTAATGGAAACCGGTATAGAGCCATGATAACCGACTATTTTGTTCCCGAATTGGATGGCATGAATGTGGATGAGTTGTGGTTCCAACAAGACGGCGCTACATGCCACACAGCGCACGTCACAATCGATTTATTGAAGGAAACATTCGATGAGCGCATAATTTCGCGGAATGGACCTGTCAATTGGCCACCAAGATCGTGTGATTTGACACCATTGGATTATTTTCTTTGGGGATATGTGAAGTCGCTCGTCTACGCCAACAAACCAGAAACGTTAGGGGACTTGGAGGCCAACATTCGTGGCGTTATTGCCGACATACGGCCCCATATGCTAGAAAAAGTGGTTGAAAATTGGACCTGTAGAATTGGCTTTATTCGAGCCAGCCGCGGCGGCCACATGCCCGAAATCATATTTGAACATTAATGGCATAAAATTATCCTTCTAATAAAGCCAAATGGATGGACATCAAAACGATTTTCTTGTGCTTTATTTCAATTCGAAGTTCTATACCTCTCAAAAAAACACCCACTATTTAGTTTAAAATTAAGTTAGTTCCCATAATAGGGCTATTCAAGATCCTTTACCAAGAATTGTGAAAAAAACGAAGGGTGCAGAATACACAGAGGACTACTGATGAGTTTGTGTGGAAACCAACGAAGCAGCTGTCTAGTCTGCTGGTGGTTTTTTCTTTAAAGATCTTTGTTGTTGTAGGAACTGATTGATTTTTTACGACCTTTTTGCAAGCTCTCAGAAACTATGTTGGTTGTTTCTTTTTTTAAATTCCACCAGTGAGGCGCTTACATTCCACATCTTGGCCAGGGGAAACCAGTTTATATTTCAAAGCATAGTCTTTCAAAAGTACCCCAATGGGCAATGGAAACATTCCCGTATATAAGCAAGAAACATTCTATAGAATGTAAGAAGCATTCCCTTTCGTAAGACACTCCATTTCTTTTTATACACGCCATGTCATTGTAGAGAACATTCCCCTCCGTTAAAAATAAATGTGGAAACATTCCTCTCCACTGTCTTAAAAATGAATGTGGACACAACAACAAATAAATAACTACTAAGAATGGTTAGCCTTCGTATACTCGCGCATTGGTCTCTCAGACCGACGATTTACGTTTGACTTATTATTTTCATAACAAATGACGTTAAAAGACTGTTATTAGCCAATATTATGTAATTAACTAATAATGATATGTTATTAAAAACATGCTAAATTGGATCTCGGTCTCACAGATCGTACGCGGATATACGAATTACACTATTTGACGCGAGTATACGAAGGTTAGCCTGGCCCGGAATTCCTGGGGTGGCAATCAAGCACGCCACCTACTCGACTACCGAGGCCGCACAGTTGTTTAGCCCCATACAAAAGATGTCCAGAAATAGAAATAATAGTTATAGACTCTATAACATAGAGTCATAAAATTTTGCATGGAAGTTAGATTTTAAATTATAAAACCATAAAGCAATAAAAAATTTAAGACCGTCCACAACCACGCCCACCTTCCATACCATAAGAAAATTTAAAACGTCATATTTTCTTTCATATAAGTCCGATTTCAAAATAACTCGGTACGGAGATATATATTTTTGCGTAGAATTGAAAAAAAAATATTTTTGGTTACGCCCACCTCCCACATAAAATTTTTTTCACGCACACTTTTTATAAATTGCAGCTTTATCGTGACATTGCATCTTAACGATATGAAATAGAGGCTGTCGTTGTTCTAGAAAAATATTTATTCGACTCTTATAAAAAAAATAAAAAAAAAATGATGCCAAAATACCTAGTCGTTTTCATTTAATTAAATAACAACTAAGCGAACCTAAACTGTTTCGATTCAATTTGCATATAGTTTTTTGCAATTTTTTAGTGCATATTTTTGGGCATAGATTTTACTTTTCAGAGCTCCTATTTTTCATGTTGCATACTTTGTATTGTGTATTGCCTTTATGCCGATAGTTTAAATGATGCGGAATTAATTGTTTCTTGTTGAAAATTTGTTAAATTATTTAATATTTTTTTTTTAAATAAATAAATAGGGTGGTTTTTAACATAAAACAAATAAAAAACTTGTTGTTTTTGTTGTTGTGACCAAAAACAAATAAACAAAAGCAGTTGCATTTGCTCTGCTAAGCTCGCCCTTTCAAGGTAAGCCTAAAAGCATGCTGCAAAAAATTGCAATTTAAATCAATAAAACTCGATTTTTTTACTCAAAACGCATTTTGTTTTTCATTCCTGAAAACTGTTTTGGCAGCTAATTTTTTTTTTAAGTTTTAGAGTCCAATAATGATGTTAATCTAAACGAGCGCACACCGGTCAACGCCGGAAGATAGTTATTCTCTCTCATAAATTACTTTAAACTGTTTGTGGAGTTTGAAATATAAAAAGTTATTTGGCTTAAAAAAAATACAATAAATTCTAAGTCTAACTATGCAAGTTTGTTATTTCATATTATTTTTTTAAGACTAAAAAAACCAAACCATATTTTTTTTCAGTGGTTCACATGTTATGTCATTTAAAATATATCTCTTTTTACAGAGAATTTATTGAACTTTTTATTATATGTCAACTTTGATGGTTTCTGTACAATAATCCTGTAAAGATTTCACCAAGACCTTTTGGAAACATGCTAATTGGACAATTCTTAAAAAAGAAAAAATTTTGTATCGGCCATAGGAAGCCATAAATTTTCGTATTTAAATCCACTTTTAAACCACTGTGGGCCGTCTTATTATTCGAGATTTTATTATTGGAAATAAGTTGAAATTGAAATTGTCCCAATATAAGCAATTGTTTCCACATACATACATTCTTAAGGAAGCGGTTTGGAAACAATATCATTTTAAAACTTCCCATAAGTTTCCAAAAGATACGAAAAGATACATGTTTTAAAATGACTTCCAAGCCTTCAAATTTTTCCCAGACTGACTACTTCCTTCATTTTAAGTTAAAGCAAAGATCATATAATGTTAACCAAAGATTAAGTTATATGATCTTTGGTTAAAGCTTATTCTTGAGTTAAGGTAAATCAAATAAAAAAATGTCCAATTTCATTCAATTCCTGTCTACCACGGAACTTGATATTGAACTCAATCATTATTAAATCGGAAAACACACAATATTTTTCAGCCGGAAAAAAATCCCACTCAAACACATGCACGCACTTAAATGCTTATTACGTTCAAACACAGATACAAACGTATGTCTGATTGTCACACTTTTATTATGTTTGCAGGAAAAGCTTGCTGGTTAAAGCTACAAAAAAAAAAAAAAAAAACACAGCGAGTGAGGTGAAAAAACTTTATCCATGCATTGATAACGGATGACGCCCCCATGCGGTTTTATTGAGGTGTGACAGCAGCAGCACACAAACATACAGACACACTGGTTAACATGCACATCCGCACCTATACATTCACGCACCCACACTGAACCATACAGGAGTCAGGTTACGCTGCAAATTAATATGTAAAACGTTCAGATGTATTGCTTGCGTGCCGCTATTTAAATTGGATTTTTTTTTCGCCGCCACTCTCTAAATTTTATTTTTTTGTGAAATATGATAATCGTCATGCTACAGCAAAAACTGGTTCACGGTGATGAAAACGTATGCCATGTATGTATAAATATGGTGCCATAATTAATTTAAAAAACGCTGACAACTTATTTGCCTTCGTTGCCATCGAAGTTTTGTTTTATGGCGCATCGATAGGCCTTTATTGTGTTAAAACTTACTTAATTAAGTGGTTGGGTTAATTAGAGGAAAGTTGAACTTAACTTCAGATACCGTTGATTTATTAAAAACATAATGTTTAAAGCATTAATTGATGTGGGGAAATTTATTAAAAAAAGTAAGTAAAAAGCTGAACTATACTTAATGTCATTATGTTGAGGACATGTAACTGAATATAACCTATAATAACGTTTAAAAATAAAAAATTAATACAACTTTAAGTTTATGAACATGAATTGCTTCGAAATTTAATGAAAACTATGATTAATTAAGAAACAGAGCATTTCCGAAAACTCAAAGGACTTTAGTTCTCTAAGGCTTACATATAAATTACACAGGATTTTGAGACACTAGCTGACATGTTTGGAATACCTTTTGTCGGAATAGAAAACAAAAATACATTTTAATGACTTGACTTAGGTTCGTACGTGATTCGACTGTAGATGGTCGCAAAATGACAAAATTAAGCATTAAGCTGGGAACGGAGAAGCGCGACGTCGCGACCGGCTGTATTCCCTTCAGCACAAATTTAGTTTTATGACTCATTATGCGTGAAGGCATACGTGTAACTACACACGCACACGCGTGCACTCACTCACTCACTCACTCACTCACTCACTCACGCATTCATTCATTCATTCGTTCACTCCCACTAATGCACACGTACGTGTAGGAGTTAGTAAATAAATGTTTTTGACGTTACCGTTTAATGAGCTTCGCGACACTTATTCAACATTTATTTATTATATGTTTTTTCATTGTTTGTTTGTTGTTTTTTTTTTACATTTTTTCCATTCTTCACGCTTTCCGTTATTGTTACATTTCTCTTCTTGAATTGACACATCATTCGTTTTGTGTCAAAATCATTCATGTGTATTTGTGACAACAATGGTACACCCTCTTTTTAAGCTTTTACACCACGCACATACACACACACACGTACACAACCCATCCATCTATCCATCCATACGTATCTTCGTGAAACACACAACCTATAAGATTGAGTTTGAACTTTTTTGAATTCAAAATAAAAGCCTTTCAAATCGTTGCAAAAAAAAAAAAAAAAAAAACAAAAATAAACAAAACAAAATAAAATGAAAAAAATAAACAATTATGGGATTTACTTTATTCACTGGAGAGCCATTAAGCGAATTTATCAAACGGATGCGTTTGCGAAGTAATCACATTTCCGTTTCCGCTGTGATTAGCTGTGAACTGAGAATGTGCTTGTTTGAATTGTTTGCGATTTGATCCGTTCAAGTGATTAAGCCAGGATTGAGTTAACCAGCATTGACTTAACCAACATTGAGTGTTATTTCAGTTATACAAAGAGTATTATTTGCATTTAGATGTGTCTCTTTAATTTTTTATAAATATCATTGAAGTTCTGAAGAATACTTTATTTTAGGGATTAAGCCAAGAAGATTAAGCAAAATTTTAAAAATTTTTTTAATCTCTAGTTTTTTTTTATAAAAAGCAATAAATAGCATTGAAAGTAAGAAAACATAAGATGACAAGTCCTTTTTTTTTCAATCCCACACAGTTTTTGAAGTGAACAGTTTTAATAAAACTCACCCGTCTTCATTTAAAGACTTATGCTATGTCTTCACAGAGAATTTAGTTTGAGTTTCCAGTACAAAGTTGAGTTTTGCCACTGAACGCAACATGAACTCTTGATTCTCCAGTACAATTTTGAAGGATGAAACTCAACTAAACTCAACTTTGTTTCTGTGTTTATCAAAACTTAATTTGAGAAAACCCTAAAAATATGCTAATGTTCTTACAAAAAGGTATATTCAAAACAACTTGTACAATTTTGCGGTGAGAAATGTCAAAACAGCTGTTTGTTTGTGCAGTTTACTATTTGCAAAAAATTAACAAAAAAACGAAGAAAAGAACTTGGGCAAGTGTAGAATATGAGGTCTTCATATTAGTATGGAAGAATTCACATGTGTACGCAGAAATAGCTGCAGCCTTGTCGTCAAGTGGAATTGATGTCACGGTGGTGGATGTGCCGACAAAATATGAGAACACAAAAGTTAACAAAAAAATGTCACACTAAACCAATTCTGCCGACGCATCTCTTTGTAAACAGCTATGGTTAACCTAAAACTAAACTCAAGCTAAACTCTCTGTGTAGACATAGCATTACAGCTAGTGTTGGCAAATATTCGACAAAATATAAAAACCGGTTTCTCGAAAAACCCGAAAATGAACATTTTTTAAAACCGGATTTTCGAATACTTAAAAAAAATTAACCGGCTCAAACCGGTAAACCGGTTTTTAATAAAATATATTTTTAAAATTAATAAAAAATTGGAAGGAAAATAAAAAGCATCGTAAATATTTTTCTTTTATATATATATATAGTCCATTTAAATAAAGATTTTATAAAGCGTATTTAATAATACAGTAAGAAAAAATAAAAATAGTAATATTAAATCCATATATTTATGAAAAAAGTAAGGACTTTCTAGGAATATAACATAAAAAGAAATTAATCCATTGATATTAAAAAAATAAGTACACAGCTTAACATTTCGTTTCACGTTTAAAATAATATTTGAGGAATAAAATACAATTTTATATGCTTTGGTGACAATCTATTTCTTTGTTTTGTTTTAATTGAAGTTGGACAGGAAAATACTCTTTCACTTATTATAGATGTTTGGCAAATAGTTAGTAAAGCATCATACAAAAGATATAATTTTATTGTTTTCTTATTACATTTTTCTAGAAAAGAAAAATCATCCATCAAACTTGCTCTTTGTTTGTTTGTCTAACCCAAAACCGGTTAGGCGAACACTAATTACAGCCCTACTCTGGCAGCTTAACTAAGCTCACCACATTATTAACAAAATAGTTAATATTAAGAAATAGTTAAGGTTTCGTATTCTGGCGATAATTTAAAAGCTCCTTTCTTAACTATTTTGTTACTGGCAGAAAACATCTTAACAACGAAAGATATTTCAGTGTTAAGCCAAACAAATGTTTTGCAAATAAAATAAAATTTAAAAAAATGGATGAATTCTTCCTTCTTACTTCTTTAATGCATTGATACTGATGAAGAACAAAGAAAAAAAAAAACAAATTTTAGAGACTGCAAAACACTCGAACATTGTTTGGGTATTAAAAAAAAAATAATATTGAAACTGAAGACAATTGAAAACAATCAGTAAATTATTTATTTCACAACATTTCCCATCTTGTAGAAATATAAGCAATCAAAATGAGCATGAAATAAGCAATTAAATAACAGCTGACGCTTTATATTTACATTTTCACCATGCGTGATGAACTTTAAAGGCATTTAAGAGCTTTCAAATTGTTAATGATTTGCCAGAATACAAAAATTTACTTTACATAACAAAAACATTAACAATAGCTTCTTTCCTTGTTATGTTAACAAGCAAAATAGAACTGTTAAGCTCTGGCTAAGATGGTTACAAGTAAGAATTGTGTTTAGGGTGCTACGCCTAATTGTCCAATATCACTCATAATTTTCTCCTACCGGAAACTAGGTGAAGGTTATGCTACCTAGACAAAAATCTTCTAAAATGTTGCATTGAATTGGATAGTTAGTTTCAGTTTGCTTTTGGAGTTGTATAGGAGGTATCGAGTACTATTTAATCCAACACAAATAAATTGTGCTGATCATATTTCATGAAAGTCATCCTACCCTATTAAAGATTTAAGTTTTCATAAGTACTACGATATCGCATACGAGATGTTAGAGTTGTATGGAAGATGCCACGATTCTTTTGTCCATGCCATTCACATTATTTTCCTTCCTAAAAATAAAAAAATAAGCACAAAAGACACCGAGACCCACATTCTTTTAAATTTTAAAATCAACTGAAAAATCAATTGGATTCAATAACAATCCAATCTTGTTAATAATACATAATTCCATAGTAACATTATGTTATTTTCCATTTTTCCGCTTATTGGGCTAAAACGGAATTCGGGAGCGCTTTTCGTACTAAGACTTGCAATAATGGACTAAAAAGACTAGTACAGGAACAAATCTAAAGTCTCTTGTCAATTGACAATTTCTGTCTCTTGACAATTTTCTCCGGTTGTTGTAATAACTCATAAAATATGTAATAAACTATGCCTTCCGATCAAAAAATACCCGGAATTTTTCAATAAAATGAAACGATCCAATTATACATCAACATTCACAGTGTGTTGTAACTCTCGCATAAAATAGAGTGAGAGTATGTTTCATACGAAAGCTTTGGAAAAAAGGTCAGAGCAAGTTTTTATCCGTCAGCAAACAATTGTATCTGAGTAGGCAAAAAGCATACTCTAGCAGGGCTCTATTAGAAAACATCCCCAAAAAACTATGGGTCTAAAATTAAAACCAGCTACCGCTGAGAAACTTAAAAATTGGAAAATTTCTTAAAACGGCTTGGTTTTATTAAGAAATGTTGTTATATGGAAGAAAACCCACATTGTTCAATATTGCACACATCGCTCGGTTCCCTGAATGTTCATAGGCATATTCCCGAATGGAATCGGTTCAAAAATGGTAGAGCCTACAGTGAAAATTTTATTTTCTTTTTAATTTCTTTAAATTAAACCCTTAATAAAACACGGTTTGGAAACAAAACTTTTAACATACGGAAATAGATTCCAAAATCAAATACAATTTTGTTCAAAACAGGCCCGAACTAATAATATATGATGTTTGCTTCAATGATAACATGTTGTTTTCCATCAAATCTAGTATGCAGTTTTTTAAAATACCTCAATCCGAAATTTTATGGCCCTCGGCGGGAGCTAGGTTTTAATTTTAGACCTCTAGTTTTTTGGAGTAGTTTTCTTAGAATTTTGCGCAGATTTCACGCCTTTTGCTTTTTTTTTCAGCCAAACCGTCATCAGCTCAACAGCAAACCGTCAAAAAATAAAAACAATAAAGTTGTTTGTGTCATGAACACAATTGTAAGTTTTGGCATATTAACGAATCTTTATCCTCGTCCTTATTCTTATCCGTATACTTTCCCTTGTCCATAAACTAGTCCCCATCCTTATCTTTATTCTTATGTTTGACCTTATAATTGTCTTATAGTTGTCAAATTCTCCGCCTAGTCTCGGTGTGAAACAATTTCATAACCCCTATCCCACTTCTTGTCGCAATCCTTGTCCAAATCTCTTTTCCTAATTCTTGTTCTAACTGTTGTTCAAATTCTTGTTTCAATCCTCTCCTGAATTCTTTCCTGAATTCTTGTTCTAATCCTTGCTCAAATCCTCGTTTTCATCTTTTTACTAATCCACGTCCAAATCTTTATCCAAACACTTTTCCTAATTTTTACATTTGTCCAGGTCTTATTCGTTGAACAAATTTATGTTTTCGTATTTTTCTTTTTCTTGCTCGTATTTGGATCCTTGTTTTTTCCTAAATTAATTTTTATTTTGCTTTTGTTTATTTTTTGTTCATTAACATTGACCTTAGCGCCATGCAATAATTGTTCAATGCTTCAATGTTACGATGAAGCATTTACGTTCACTGGTTTCCTGGGGGCCTCATGCCGCCATCGTTGTTTTTTTTTTTTCTATTTTTTTTTTTTTTTTTTTTTTTCTTTAGTTCATGTGGCCGAAAACCTCACGTTTATTATATTTACCATAAAATAAACTCCAGCGCCAATAGACATGAGGGTAATTCACGATCTTATTGCAAATGCGTTTTTGCAAGAGAAGATTTTTGTGAACACACTTTTAATATTATGATGTTGCAAATGCCTTACAACAGCTGTTTTTTGTTTTACATTTTTTCATCATTCGTTTGTGAAAGTTGAGTTTTAATGAAATGCCGAAAAAATCACAAAAATAAAGGATTATAGACGTTGTGCTTAATAATGCTGTTGATGATTTAATGGGTATTTAGCGTGATATCCAGTGATGAAGAGTTCAACAAGGTCCATTCATCAAAACAAATTCCTATTGAATTGTAAGTCGCCATAGTCATGTTTAGATGAAGAAAATGCATATCAATGCTTTTTGTTTTTGTAAAAGTAGCTAATTTTGCATTTGCAACGATGCAATAAGATCGTGAATTACGCTATGGAGTAATAAATCCATGCAACGTTTTTCACTCTTGTTGCATCTTTACTGCATTTGCCTTCAATGTGTCATGGCGCAAAATTTCTTTTTATTTTCGTTATGAAGTAAAAAAAATCATTCCTTAATGAAGTAAATTCAAATTTTGCGTAGCACTTCTACACATCGAGTAAAATTTCATGCAACAATATTGTGTTTTTTTTTGCAAAGCTGCTACCTCCTCAATCTTACGACATAATAACTTATTTTTTCATAATTTACATCTTAAAACCACTAACCAAGTAATAATTTCATGCAACGCTGTATTCTTAGTCGAATCCCTTTCATAATACGTGTTCCAGTTCTTTTCCCAATCTTTGTCTTTAATCTTGTCCTTAGTATATCAAAATCCTTGTTCTATTCCTTTAATAATTTCTTGTCACTATGTTTTAGGTCTGTGGTAATGTTTGCCCTTATCACACCTTGTCGTATACATTTCCCAATCCTTGTGAGAGTTCTTGTCCCTGTTTTGTCCAATTGCATGCTCTTATCTTTGTCCAAATATTTGTCCTGCTTCTTATCTTAGCATCCCGTCAATTTTATTTCTGTTATAAAGTGAACTATAAAGTGAAAGGCGTTTTCTTATAACTTTATATTCAATTTTTTTTTTTTTTTTTTTTCTGATGAATTTTCGGTTTATATTTCGATAAATAAACGCGAAAGCCTGTGAAAATGCGACTCCTACTCTTTTTCTCATCACTACTGGATTTTTTTTTTTCATTTTAGAGCAGTGATGGGCAAACTAATCCATAAACATGCATGCTTGAGTGTGTGCCCTAGAGAGCGCGGCAGCTCTGCTTCAATTTACACTGTGAAGAAAAAAAATCGTTGAAAGCAATATGGTAACTAACTGCAGATTCTCATGCTACCCAGGTCTTATGAGCCCTCAAAAATGTGAGTAATTTTTATGCGTGTTTTATGATACTTCACAAAAAGGACTCATAAAGCACTCATAAAAGGATTTATTATATAGTAATTTTTATGCGTATTTTATGATATGTCAGGGTGGGAACTTAAAAAAGTTAAATAAAAAAATAATGGCAAGAATAATGTGTAACGAAAAGAATTTGCAGTGCAAATATTATGGCATGTTTTTTTCGAATTCGATGATGTCATTTATATTTATTTCGAACTCATAACTTGTAATACGTATTATATGCCAATGAAACAGCATACGACGCTTTTATATATTCTGATTTATATCTACTGATTTATTGAACTTCATATTTTTTTTTATTTTGTAATTATTACAATTGAACGGAACTTCGTCAACCATATATTTTAAAACATATTCAACTTGTAATTCCAAAACCTTAAGTTTTATTTCTTCACGTGAAAAATAATTATAATTTTTTCGGTTTGGTAGGCTTCATACAAAATAAGGTAACTTAATAAGTATAAGTTTTTCGGTAGGCTTCATACAAAATGTATGTGCATGAGCTGATTTTGACAGTTAAACCACGCACACGCACTTGTTTAGGGTCCACTGTTAGAGTTATATTTTTCATTTAGAGATCTAACAACGCTAATGTCATTCCAGTCATTTCCATTGGAAAGTTTGACATTTTTTCGCTCATACGTACTCACAGCATTTTAGTGTACGTGCACTTATTGTGTTGCTTTCAGTGCTTTTAAAATTGTATTTCAAAATGTAATTAACACTTGAACATTTTCGTGGCGCTATTTTTTAACTTTCGACGTGAATTGACTCAACAAGAGTAAATCAATGAACTCAATTCGAATTTTGGCGATAAAGCACTATCAAAAAAACTCTGCTTATCGGTTGTTTACGGAATTCAAACGGAGTGTACTGCGCTCTCTGATGAATTAAGTAAAGACTGTCCAAAATCTGTTTTTATGCCACAAAACATTCGCTCACAGCAGAACTGATAACGCTTGATAGTCATGTTATATACCGTGAGATTGAAACATCCCAGGACATTACTTTCACCAGCATTATTATTATTATTATTATTAATATTATTATTATTATTATTATTATTATTATTATTATTATTATTATTATTATTATTATTATTATTGTTGGGATTTGCACTGCGACCTTAAGATCTATTGTGACCCTTCATGGACTTAAAGAACCTCTTTTGGCCCAATCTCTGAGATAAATGCTAGTATATGTCCTATATCTCTTGATTTGAATGGTTCACACTCCTAGGACGTGCATCGCAGATTCTTCGACCTCCGTGCAAAAAATATATGTGTCATCACTAAGAAATACCAGTTTTGTAAGGTGATAGTTCAAGCTACAATGACCTCTTAGCAGTCCTGTGATGATTTTTAGATCATTCTTTGTAAGCTTCATATATTCTTTAATTCTCTTAGGTCGTATGCCCCTAAGAGTAGTTTAGAGTGCTTTAATCCTGGTATGTTTCTCCAGTATTTGGCTTTTTGTGTTTCTTCACCAGCTATACATACCATTTAATACATACCATACCATACATACCATTTTACATAAACACATAGTTGTGAAAAAGATTGTTCATGTTGGATTCTACATAATTTGACAATCGCTCAAAAAATGCTCTTTTCGAATGGTCCAGAGAAACGCTCAAGAAATACAAAAGACGTCGTGGTGCTGATCCTGAAAGAAAACAGCAGTCCACTGAATGCATCTTTCAAGATGAACCAAATTGAACCGCCAAATTTAAGATGAACCGCCTGTTTCTTCAAAAAACTGTGTATTTCTTCATGTAGCTACGGTATCACTTGAGGCAAGTAAGAATGGTACACAACCATTTGTTTGCCGGCAGTATGCTGAAAAATAAGGAAAATAAACAAGCGCTGAAGAAGTATTTTTCATCATGACAATACGAGCTTCCACTTATCAGCTTAAGCAAAAGCGTTTTTGCACATTAAAATGCAAAATGGAATTAATGGAGCACCCAATAACTCCTTTTCGTTCCCGCAAATCCAGATCAAACTGAGTCGGCAGCAATTTTCGTGGTCAGAATAAGCCCATGCTTTCAAAAACTATGTTTTGGAGTTGTCTCAAACGGATTGGAATAAGTGTTATGATAAATGGCTCAAAAGTATGCAAAAATATATTAATATTTTCTAAAGAAGAATATTTCGAAAAGCAACAAAGAACAAAATTTGATCTTGATATTTCTTCCCGAAATATATGTGGCACTCCCCGTATTATCAGGACTATCTTCATTTCAAGAAAGTGACTTTGCCTGAAAGTTTAAAACTGAGTACAGAAATTATACTTAAGGTTAAGAGTAGTCCGTCTTTATGAATTTTGGAACCAAAGTGTTAGAGCATTGTTATGCATATCTTACCTGACATTTGAATTCTTCCATAATACAACTCATATGCTCTCAAAATTTAATGAATTTTATTCACTCAAATCATTGCAAGTCATAAATATTCGTATAATAATAAACGCTTTCAATAAACCTCTCATAATACAGCGAATTATTTAGTTCAATAATTTTTAGGTTTTTTTATTTTTATTACTTTTGATATAATACTCGTATATAATTTCATTATTATTTATATATTGGTATATACTAAGTATTTATATATATATAAGTTATCTAAATATTTTTACATTATATGCTAGATATTGAAATTTGCTACAATTTTTACGCATTTATTTAAGTACTCTTTATACAAACAAACTATTGCCATGATGTTTTTTTTTTCACTTAGTTAGCTACACTTTTTACAATATTTTCAATGAAGTTCAGTTTTTTATATAATGTTTTATATATATTTTTTTTTTTTTTTTTTTGTTGTTTTTTGTTACATGCTTAAAGTTGGTTTGTTTTCTACTTACATATGATGCAATAGATGAAAATGCCAGCGTTAATGAAAATGATAAATATTTGTTTGAACTTCTGTAGAAACTATAGGAAGGTATACAATTTTTCTTAATATATAATAGCAGTTATGAAAATGTGTGTTTGTGCCTCAAAACTGTTGACAAAATACAAATTTTACTATTTAAGTTTTTTTTTTTCAATTTTTAGGTTTCGTTTTAAATATTATATATTAACGGTATTAATACAAGGTGGCGCAAAAGTAATCTTCCTATAATGATTCTATATGATTCCTATAATCTTCCTAAATGCTATAAATTTTGCGATTGGCCCCTAATGTCAGTTCTGTTTTGACATTTGTGTAGTAAACACATGCGAAATACGCGTTAATAAACAATGTTACGCTACACTGCTCCAGAACGCACCACTAAGAGGAAGATGATTTTTCATCAAAAATAATCATGAGTGATGAGGCCCATTTCCATCTTAGCGGGTACGTAAATATGCAAAATTTACGCTTCTGGGGCACTGAAAATCCGCGTGTAACCCACGAAGAGCCATTACACCCGCTCAAAGTCACTGTATGGTGTGCTGTTTTCGCTGGAGGAGTCATCGGTCCTTTTTTCTTCGAAGACGTCGCGGGCCAAACGGTTACTGTGAATGGTGAGCGCTACAGAGCAATGATCCACGAGTTCTTTTTGCCGCAACTTGATGAATTGGGATTGGAAAACATGTGGTTCCAACAGGACGGTGCAACGGCACACACTGCACGTGCCACAACCGATATGCTGAAGGATGCATTTCCCGGGCGCCTAATCTCCCGATTTGGCGATTTGCACTGGCCAGCAAGATCGCCTGATTTGACCGCTCCAGACTTCTTTTTGTGGGGCTTTTTGAAGTCGCGGGTTTATGTCAACAAGCCTCAGACTCTTGCAGCTCTTAAAGACAATATCCGTCAAGAATGTGAGGACCTATCGCCGGAAGTTTTGGCCGAAGTGATGGAAAATGCCATAAAAAGGGCTCAAATGACAATCAACTGTGGCGGCGGACATGACATCATATTTTCGACTTGATGTAAAAAAAATTAAAAGACCAAATAAAAATAATCCACAAGAAGAATCAAAGTTTTTCATTTTTTTTTTAAATTACAGCCAAAAAACATCGGAAGGTTATTTTTGCGCCACCTTGTACTTGTCTTATGCTTTCTATTTATTTTCAATATTCAAAATTTATTTACAAAAAATTTTTAATATTTTTAAATAAAAATCGTTGAGTGCACAATTTTCACCAAATTGGCTACTTTGCAGCGCATTGAAAACCGGTTAAGTATCGGTTGAAATCAATAATTTTTTAAGCCTTAAAAAGTTATTTAAATCGCTCCTTTCTCTGTGCTAGTCTGTTATTTTTCAGACTCATTCCCAAATGTACTCGTTTTTTTTTTTTTTGTTTGCTTTCACGAACTCTGAAGTACTCTGCCCCTCTCTGCCACTCGTCTTTTTTCACCCTGTTAAGTACAAAAACAATTCATTACAAGTGCGAAATTAATGTGCGCTCAAAGCGTTGCAAATGTTTATTTATTGCCTTGGGGCGTAAACCGCAACGTAACGCAACGTAATGCTACAAGTACGTAACATTTTGTAACATTGATGTATGTCGTTGGTGTTAGTGTGTTGGTGCTGGTGTTGGCGTTGGTGTTGCTCTTGGTGTTAGTGTTGCTGTTGGTCCGCACCATTGATGATGATAAGTAGCGTAACATAAGAGCAACAGTAGAGAGCAAACTAAGGGGCAATATCGGGTCAACATGTGGGGCATGTGTAATTATGTCAGTTGCAAGTTAATTACAATTGGTGTGTAACTGACGGCAGCGAGCGAGATTAATTAAATTCATCTTGTTCAGCATTTGCGAATATGTCTGTGTGTGTGTGGAATAGTGATGATGATAAGTTACCGAGTCTTGCGGTTTGATTTATAAAAAAAAGGTTAAAAAATATACTGATTTGTATCAAAATCTTATACAAGAATTTCATATCCACTCAAAGATAGAGTTTTTTTTTGTAGTTTTTTAAAACCCCAAGATTTATGGCAACATTTAACGATGTGGGCTGCCTCAATAAATATTTTTAATAAATAACTAAATACCAAATATTTAAATTTTGTTTAACTCAAAATTTAACACAAGGTTCTTCCTTGCAAAATTTTTGTTTTACTATAAATTACGCTGAGAATATTTTTACGAGTCCGCTAAGAAAAATCACTCAAATAAGCACAGCTCTTCACATCATTCAAGTTTAAATACATCTTAAAAGCGAAATCCTTTCATCTGGCCCACAACTAATAACTTCAATTAACCCCTTAAAATACTCAAATAATTGACAAAATTCCTTAAAACAACAACAATCCTCACTGAAAACTTTTTAAAAATCCAATAGACTACATTAAGGATAGAATTATATCCTTTAAGAATATTAAAAGTTTAAATTGCTTGTTTTTGTGCATTAATTAAAAAAATTTACTCAATATTCATTACCACCGATACGATGTGTACACAAACACGTTGACACTAACGCATGCATACAATACAAACAAACATTATATATTAATGAACAAATTAATTCACAATGACATGCATCGCGTTACACAATGCACTGTGGGTTGGGGTAGAACAATTTGTAGACAATACTTTAAATTTTTTGTTTGCAATTTTTCTACGTGACAACGTTACGTTACAGTACATATTGGCAAAAATGTTGAAAAAAATAATTTTTCCAAAATGCATCCCTTAGCTAGCCTTTGAATTCATGAAGCTATGGCTTGTGAGTCCGAGTCATATATTTAAGTATCTGTTTCCCGTTCGAGAGCCTAGAGCCATAGCAGCAAATGGACCCACTCGCGATAATAGAGCATTTCCGTTCCCTGATGGGGCGATTATACAATTCTGACCTAATTTCTGTCATTAAAAAAACATATTTTTGATTGAAATCTTTTTTAATGGATCTATGACGATCGAGCTAAGACTCTGTCTACACAGAGAGTTTAGTTTGAGTTGCTAGTACAAAGTTGAGTTTTGCCATTGAACGCAAAATAAACTCTTGAATTCTTCAGTACAATTTTGCAGGATGAAACTCAACTAAACTCAACTTTGTTTCTGTGTTTATCAAAAATCAATTTGAAAAATACCTAAAAGTATGCTTATGTTCTTATAAAAAGGTACGTTCAGATGAAACTTGTACAATTTTGTGGTGAGAAATGTCTAAAACAGCTGTTCTAAAATTGTGCAATTTACTATTTGCAACAAATGAACAAAAATAAAAGAACTTGGGCAAGTGTAGAAGATAAGGTCTTCCTATCAGTTTGGACCGATAAAAATTCCGATTTGCGCAGCGCAAGGAAGAACTCGCATGTGTACGCCAAGATTTCTGCAACTTTGTCCTCAAAGGGAATCGATGTGACGGTGGTGGATATGCCGAAAAAATATCAGAGCACAATCGTAACCAAAGAAATGTCACACTAAACACGATTCTGCCGACTTATCTCTGTGTGAACACCTATAGTTATGAACACCTATATAGGGTTGAACTCAAACTAAACTTATTCTAAACTCTGTGTGTAGATATGGCATAAGACGAGCAAAATGCTTTCCTGCTCATACTTTCCTGCACTCGATACTTTTTCATTATCTATATTTTAAATCATGACAGACTAAGTTCATTTCAATTAATAACTTAATGTCATGCTTAAAGATAAAGGTAAATTAGTCAAGAGGTAAAGGAATAAAACACTTATTTCATGCAAAATTTCACAGGATTTTGAAGTTTCCAACTACACGTTGAAAATTCTATTAACGTTGCACATAATTTGCCATTACTTTCTACTAATCTATCATCCAAGTTCTAAACCAAAGCAAACTCGACTGGATGATGAAGCCATGCATTTTTTTTATTTAAAGTTACAAACAAATTTCTCAGTTTCAGTTTCAGAAAAAAAAGTTTTATTTAAGTCACAATTTAATAAGCGAACATTTTGTACGAGAGTTGCTATTTATATGTATTTCCGGTCTAGGAAACAGACCATCTCTTAGAAGCAGACTAACATTTACCATCCGACGTTTCTATTAGAAGTTGGAGATTATTGAACTTTTTGCCATTTGAGTGAGAATTATGTTCTTTCAAGTGACTTAAAAAATTCATCTTGAGCAAAAAATGGATTTAACTCGTTAATATTTTCGAGCGGTTTTATTTTTTCATTACTTTCCACTTGATTATCAAGACAAGAATGCAACGATGAACTTAATTCTTTATAGAGCGATAAAGTACCATCGTACAGCACTAGTAAAGAACTAGTGTAACGAATTCAATTGTGGCCGACGTTCGCTTCAGAACATATTCCGTGTAATCGATTGCTGTGCCAGAAAATATGCTGTGTGTGAACTGATAAAACCAGAACGTAGTGTGACCGGTTATAAATATTGTGACATTGAGGCACATTGGGTATTATTATATTGCGTAATCATTTGGACGTAAAAAAGGTTTGTTCGCGTTAGATCTCACATAATCTGACAAACGAAAATAAAGGCTAGTGTCGATTGTTGCAAGGAAATCCCACATAATCTGACAAACGATAAAAAATGCTCGTGTTGATTGTTGCAAGGAAATGTTGAAAAAATACGATCAAGGTACATCAAAGGTTGTATATAACATAAACACAGGTGACGAAACATAGATTTATGCATATCAGCCCGAAACAAAACAGAAATCGACTGTATGGGTCTTCAAATACGAGCTTAGTCCAACAAAAGTTGTTCGCGGAAGAAGCACACCGAAGGAAATGGTTGCATGCTTCTTCGGCATTACCTATCATGTGCTTAGAGCAGTGATGCACAGCGTTGGCAGACCTTCCAATATAAGCGCAACATTTTTGTTTTAGTATGTGTGTGTGCGAGCAGAATACTGAAATAGAAATACTTTTGCAAATACTTTTACACTAATTAATAAAATGATAGCATAAAATGTTTTTTGATAGATAGATTGAGGCTCGTAATAAGGGTTTGAATAAAAAAATAAATAAATTCCCAAAAAGGTCGAAACATGTTTAATTCATATATATATTGCGTCTGTACAGCATTTAACAAAATAATTTTCGCATGAGACGCTCACTCCATGAAGTGCAAACGCAAACTGATTCTCTGCTAGCGTCGTATAAGTTCGGTACCTTCGCACACACGACTTGTATGTGAAAGTCGAGCGGCTCCGTAAGCATCTCGTGTGCATCACTGGCTTAGAGCAACGTAGGACGGTCAATTCTGAATGCTACACGACCGTTTTTTTGCCATAAACCATCGACGAAAATCGGAAAAAGTCGAATAAGATGCCAATTATTCTGCATCATGATAATGCAAACTCTCACCAGTGTCGCCAGATGAAATTACCACCAAAATTCTCTTTTTCTCACACTTAATTCCCACAAATTACCACACTCGCAAAATACCTCAAAATACCACAAAATACCTCAAATTACCATAAAATACCACAATATCTCAAATGACCACAAAATCCCTCAAATTTTCTTTTGATGTTTTTTAAGGTATTTTGGTTTTTTGTGGTAATTTGAAGTATTCTATGATATTTTGAGGTATTTTGTGGTAATTTGAGGTATTTTTTTCCCACGCATGGTAAATATCTCACATGTGGTATTTTTTCCCCACAGGAGAGATTTTTACCACAAAATACCATGGGAATTCCCACATCCCACAATCGTTGAAAAATACCATAAGTAGTATTTATCGTGCTTTTCTGGCAACATAGACTCTCACACATCTGCTTAAACAAAGACCTTTTTGATTAGCCAAACAAACGAATTGATGGGTCATTCACCACACAGCCATGAGCTGGCACTCAATGACTTTTTTTTTATTCCCGGCACCCAATGACATTTTTTTATAAAAAAAAAGATACAGCAGTTTCGATTATGTCGTAACACAAGACGTAGAATTATATAATACTTAAATAAGAAACAATCGAGTTATACGCTTCTTATTGATACTAAAACATAGAAAAAGTTGGCACAATTCTTTCAACTTGTTTTGTTGGGTGGTTTTATGTGGTAGATTTCGCATTCAATGGCTTACAACTATTAGCTTGCATTTAAAAAAACAATTATAAAACCATACCGCAGACCCGCCCCACCCCCGCCAAAAGGAAACCCTCCCCTCTTACAATTAAATAACAATTATAAATCCATGTCGCAGTCGCGCCTCCGCTGACGTTTTTTTTTAAACGGAAATCGGTAGTGCTTGGTTCTGTTAAAAAAGAGTGCACCTCAAAATTAATTTTGATTCTGCTGAAAACAACATTCTGTTAAAAACAACCTGCCGCTAAAAGTATGCTTTATTTTAATTATAAGATTTATGTCTTCGCTACGCTAGATGGCGCTGTCTTCACCATCGAAAAAACCGGAAACCGTCGATAAATAGGTAGCAATCTTAAACAAGAACCATGCGCACAGCAAACAAAAATATCAAATGTTGGCTTTATATTTCAGTAATTGTGTAAAATTTATAGAAGTTAGAGAGTTCAAACATGAATTTTTCTCCCAGTGAGGATCAAGTAGACCAACAAGTGTTTACATCAACATTGTACGGTCAGTACTTTAGGCACACCAAAGGCTCAAAGTGTGACCTAAAAACGCTATTAACCGCCGCCTGATCACTATCAACTACCCTAATAACCTCTGAGAATGACGTATTCTACGTCAAAAAAAGAAAATGACGTTGTCAACGGTTTTCATCACCGAAGAAGCAGTATTTGCATTCAAAACGAAGTGGGAAAAGTGCTTCCCGAATTGGTGCAAACGCATGAAAAAGCCAAGTGATCATGTTGATTACGGAAAATATTTTGAAAAACAATAAAATCAAGTTCGATCATAAAACTTGGTCTTTACATTATTAGGCCAGAAATATAAATAGAAATCTTCCTATGCAATAGTCATCTGTATGAGGCAAAAAATAAAAAGAACTCAAATGAAATCTGAAAGAAAGAACAAAATTCTTGTCATATTGAGGAAAAGCAAAATATGTACCTGCGAGAAATTTACCAGAAATTTTTAGCAACAAAATTTAGAAGTTTAAATATTGGAACATGTTATCATATTTAGACATACTTAATAAAAAAAATAGTAAGATATGAGTGGAAAGGCCTTAAAAGTTCATTCAAGTTGTATAAAGGAAACGTCTCGTCTAGGAAATAATTTAAATTCTAAATTTTTAGAATACAACATGGCATTAATTAAAAAATTGTTAAAGTTCAATATAACAATTTGATTCAGTGTGCAGAATATGAAAGCAGATACCGCTACGCACACACAGGATAGTTCAATGAAACAATAAACTGTTAATACACTACAAATTGAACGTATATCAATGAGTATATTTTGCAATCAGGGTTATATTTTATTGTATGGATATGCGTATCCGTGCTTGTGTGTTAGTGTGTATGTGTGTGTGTGTGTGGATGTAAGTGCTTTGATCAACACATATTGGAAAACAGAAGCATATGAATTTGTCATCTTGTCAGCCAATAATTACGCACACACACACACATAATAAGCTGGCACATATTGTTGTTTACGTTAGCGGAAACATTTTAATATCCTTTCGAAGTTATGTTTTGGTTTTAACTTTCAGTTTTTTTTATTATTTTTATTTTTTTTAATATTTTGTTTTTTTTTGTATGCTATAAATATACGGCGGTAGCAAACGCTGACCACAAAATCAGCGTTCGGCACACACAGAAGCAAGCGTTTTTTTTTTGTTTTATAGCTATTAAATTGTTGTTTTGTTTGTTCATGTATTTAACTTGCTTTATTTACCGCAGAAATTTATTTATTTAAAATAAAAACAACTGCTACAATATGGCAACTCTAAAAAAATAAATAAGTAACGTGCCTGCAGCAACCTCAATGATCACAGTCTGGAATGAAGCAAAAAAATGTTGACCAGATTTAAAAAGCGACCAATTTTGAAAGTGACATGATGCACGAATGCAATCAGTTGTCGTTGGTAAAGCATAGGTGGAGACTAAATGAAGTTATTTACCTCTATCCACCATCTATTGGAATATTGTTTTGCCCGATTAAAGCCTAAAAAAATAGCTTAGGGGCCTTTGGCAAATAGAGCCTTTCTCCCCTTTTACGTAGATTTGTTGTGAAAATATATTCAAAAAAAATTTGAATTATAAAAATATAAAAATAAAATGTTATCAATATAAAAATATCGAAAAAAAAATTTAATAATATTTTATAACACTTTTCTACAGTAGTCTAGTCAATTTTCTTAAAAACCAAAAAAAAAATTATCTTTCCTCCTGTTCTTTAACTTGTATATAATCCATGCATACACTAAGAGAAAACATATTAAATTTACCCAAAAACTTTTTTAATTTATCAAAAAAACGAGTCAATTATGCACCAATAACGCATTTGCATAAATAGACTACGTAAATATTTAAAATTTATTTAAATACTTTTTTGATCAATAAAATGTTTAAATATTTAAACAGAATTAATAAAAAATAAATAAATAAAAAAATAAAACTTTCGCATTTTTAAAAAACAGCATATTCAAATTGAAGAGAAGGAAGAAAAGAGGAAGAAAAAGGAAGATAGAAAATATGAAGCAAAATATGCAGTTAAATGACAACCGGCGCAAGATATTCGTGAGAAAATATGGAGTTGTCACTCCACCCTATATAGTTTTATCATACGATCACCCATCGCACTTACAAATCATATTGGCCAAACATCCAGGCTATATTACCCTTGCAACAAAAACTAAACGAGAACTATAAGAAACCTGCAACTGCAAGAAATAAACTGCTGGAACAGAGTGAGATGCTATTGCTGCTTGTCGGCTATTTCAGCTGTATGGAATATGTGTGTAGGTGTGTGGTATAAATAAAATTTAAATACGGGAAAAAACGTGTTGTAAGGAAAATATTGGATTTATCCACGTAAATATTTAAATAAAATTTATACTCAGGCGTGGATATATTAATACGCGTTATTTCTCTTAGTGTACTTTCTGTATATCTTACGTATTTTTTAGTTTGCTTTTTTTTAATATAAAATCAGCTTTATATGGTGGGTTATTATTAGTTATTTTAAATATGTAGGAAGTTTTCTTAGCAGCTTTTTTTTTTTTTTTGTTTTTTGCCTTGAAATTTTCTACTTTGCAATTTTAATTTTAATATTCTTTATTTTACATACTATACTGTTACTGTACAAGCTAACTTTGAAACAACTTTGAAATATTCTAAAGTTACATACAAGCATACCTACATATAAATTTTATTTTGTCTACAAACTTTATACATTTTTTGTCCGTTGTTTCTTTTTCTTTTACTTATTTATCCATTTAATGCGCTACTTAATTGTCATCATGTCCTTCGTACGATCGATGCTACTGCTCTATACTTTTACACCTTACATGCTAAAACTATGCTTCTAGCTGCTTCTTTTTTTTTGTTTTTATTTTTGTATTTTGTTTTTTTTTTTTAATTAATTGGTTTAGTTTTCTGCTACTTAAATTTTTTTTACGCCAGTACAATTTATGTTTAGTGGAAGCTCCTGTTTCACGTCGCCACCATTCTGAATGTCCTCAAACTTCAATGTTGTTTCCAACTGGTGGCTGCAAGTAGTAAAGAATTTTTAACTTTTAAGTGTGGGCAATGATCTTTTAGGCAGTGAATTATATGCTTGGTTTTTGTTTTTTAAGGTTGTATAGATGGTGTTCGATTTTCTTACCTTTATAATAGACATCGCGATACATTGTGGGACACGCTGATTTACCATTAGGTTTCGCCGTCTTAAATTCAATATTGGTGCGTATAGGTCGATGTAACAACGGCTGTGGCGGCCGATAATTATTGCCCAGTGGCGCTTTGGGATGATCGGGACTACCTTGCATAAGGCGACGCAGCGCATGTAACTGTAAGTTAAATTTAAAAATTTAGTAATAAAAAAATCCAAGAATTTTCATAGAGTAAACATACATTACAAAAAAGTATTTATTCTTTAATCTATATAGTATATAACTAGGGATAGGCACAACAGTTAGGAAACAATTTCTCTCATATTTCCCAACCGATTTGGATATATATATATAAAAACATATATATTTTTTTTTAATTAATTAATTAGAGAAGAGAGAAGGAGTGCACTGAATATTTTTTATAATAATCTACTGTTTGAACAGTTGAAATTATGTATGATGTATTTCACCCTTTGTGGGTTTATCAAGAATGATAGAAACAAGATTACGCGTTCCGCAAATGAGAGAGAGCGAGAATGACGTCACCCAGCGCTTTTGTTTACATTAACTGCATGCATTTTAATTTTACTTTGGGCTCCAAGCCTAAATATGCTTTTTTTCTTTTTATAATATGTATATGGACCTCCTAAACCTATTGGTGCAACAAAATTGTTTCGTTCTCGAATGGTTAAAGAGATAAAAATAAAGTTTAGTAAGAGAGTAAAAATTTCAAAAATTTACATTTTTTCGTATACGAAAATATCCATTTTTTATACAGAAGTAAAGTTCTTTTCGCTTTACTTTTTCGCAAGAATTTATTTTTAATTTCTTCAATTTGCCTAAGTGATCGCACAGTTGCATTCATTTTATTATGCAGAAGCGCTGCGTGACGTCATGCAGTCAATTCAGAAAGGGAGCATTAGATAACGGGACTGCGGAACGCGTGATCTTGTTTTTACCATTCTTGGTCGGTTCATATGCGCGTTCCGCTGCGGTATGAGTTCGGCTACGTTCACACATGAGCGAAGAAATTGGGAGAAAAACGAAGAATATAAACAGAGACGAACGATTTTCTGTGTATATTTGTCGGTCACAGAACATACACACAAGAGAAATTCCTTATAAACAATCCGCAAAAAGTGAAAAAAAGAAAGCTTGCCATTCGCCGCCAAAATATACTCTTTTTCTTTTTTCAATTTGCCGCTCACTTGCAATCTCTTCTGAGTACGAGAACTGGTGGCGAATTTATTAGGAAAGTAAAAGTGGTGCCAAATTTTTATGAATAAACAAATGTTTTTACATTAATTTTATATCAAATTTAATTTCATTGCAATTAAAATATCGAATTTGTTTTCAATAAAATGCGTTGTGAAGTTGAATTAATCTAGAAAATTTATTGTTATGAAACCAATTAATTTTTAAAATAGAATCTTTACGAAATAAATCAAACTAATCCTCGACTCAATTTAATAACCCTAAAGTATCAATCAATTTAATGTTTTTCAACTTTGCCAAACATTTTCCATTTGAATTAAAAAAAAAACAAAAAAAAAAACAAAATCCATTTTTATGTGGTGGAATTTCGGTCACAGGCGTTACTAGTTAAAAGATCTTCTATTACACGGAAAAATAAAATTCATTAAATTTCAATGAACAGCGTTCATTAAATTTTTTTATCAGTTTTATGAATTAATTCATTATTTTTAATGAAATATTCATAAACTTAACGAATATATTCATAAAACTTTATGAACGATTTCATTATTTTTAATGAAACCCCTTTCATAAATATTTCTCCTTAGTAACTAACGAATTTGTCAAGTGTTAATGATTTATGCATAAATTATGAATAAGTTGATGAACGCTGATCATAAAAATCGCTGAACAATCTTTTCGTGCAGCGGGAATTATTCGCTTTGTCGTTTGCAGCACGTGATTGCAGCACGCTTTGCCATGTAGTCGTGATTGTAGCCTCGCAGAAAAATCTAGTGCGCGGTTGTTTGTTGTTTAAATAAAAGTGAAAGTTAATAAAAGTGAATAAAAGTGAAACAAAAGGTGTTGTGCTTATTTAAATATAAAATTTTATTGATTTGAAAATGACACGAACAGTGAATAAAATAAATTCTATTTTTAAAAAAAAGTTGTACATTTTTTTCAGATTTGGTTTGAACATTTTTATGAAAATTTAATTAATTCAATGAAATATTTCGTTAAAATCAATGCACGAATTCATTAATATTAATGATTTATTTCATAAATTCCAATGAAAATTATCATTAAAATTTAATTAATCTATTCATTAATTTAATGAACGTGATCATTAATTTACGAGCGTTCATTAATTTTGTTCATTAAACTTAAGGATCATGAATTGTGTTCATTAAACTTTAATGAACGTGTACATTGGTTCAAAAAGATCGAATTTTTACATTAAATAAATGCACAAATTCATGAATTTTACGCACATTTTCTGTTCCGTGTAAGGATTTAAAAAAACGAAAAAAAACTTTGTTTATGAATTTGTTTTCTGCTTTTCTCCTTTTTTATAAAAAAAAATAGTATGATTTTGAAAATTTTGGTATGAAATAGTTTATACACTTTCAACACAAAAAAAAAACATTAATTTTAATTCTTGTGGACATTTGTAGCCAAAAACAACAATAAAAAATTTATGAATTCCAAATGATTTTTTTTTTCTGAATTTCAATTGATCTTTTTTGAATTCCAAACAATATTTTCTGACTTTCAAATAGAATTCCTGAATTTCACTTGATTTTTTCTGAATTACATTTGGAAATGGTGTAGAAGGTACAGTGTGTGTCCTAAATCAACAAACCGGTGGAAATTGTTAAATAGACCGATTTTTAAGGTTTGGAAATGAATCTGATTCTCAACTTGGAAATCATCAATGAATTTCTACAGATATTTTTGACTCTAGTTCTTTAGAAGCCTGAAACATTAAAAAAAGTTTTTTTTTTAATATCTGCCGTCTGTGTTGACAGATCAATGTTATTTTTATTTCTTTTTATTTTTTATTATTTTTTTATTCAATAAATATTGAAAGTACATAATACAAAGATAAACGACTGAGAAACGTCTCCAAATATAAGATTTTACAATAAAAATAACCGATCGAAAATTATCCCGATTTTCATCGAAAAATCATATTTTCATACGTGGCTTATTCCTGGCTAAATGGGTGCGTAAACAAACAGAATTCTCAAAATTGGTGTGATGCACAACCGTGCAACATACAGGAGATTCATCCGCAACGGGTCACGGTTATGTGCGTATTTCACTCAGAAAGCAGGCATCATCGGTCCTAATTTTTTTTCAAAAATGAGGCTGGAGCCAATGCTACGGGCAATGGACCACGCTATTACGAACTGATAGAGGACTGGTTGCTGCCACACATGATCTCGATGAGCACTGGTTACATTAAAATGGCGCACAGTGGAGTATTCAGAACAATTTAGTTGGACAAAATTATTTTATGATTTTAAACTATAGGGAATGCAAAAACAAGCAAAAAATGTGTGTCAAGTGGGGGTCTATATTGACCCCCTGGACCGCTATGGGTTAATTTGTAGGTTATAGGAGGTTCTTTCACTAAAAATGCTCTAGCAACGAAAGTTTTTGATGCAGAACATTCCTTAAAGACATTTAAGAAAGATATTTTCATGGACTTTCGAACGATATACATTACTAGTAGAAATTTTAGTGAAAAATATAATTTTTTTGTGGTCAAATCAGGAAATTTTGGAAAAAATGCACAATTTTTGAGTTTAAAGTAATTTTTAAAGTTTAAAGCTTGTATTTTTTATTTAGAATTATAATTTCTGTTAAAATTTCCTAAAAAAAGTATCATTACAACAATTATAATTATTGAAAAAAGTGTTTAATGGTTGATTCAATACATAAATTAAATTAAAATCAATTTAGAAATAAAACAACAGAAATGAATTAAAAAACAATCCTGATTTAATGAATCAAGCCGGAAAAGGGTCATCATAAAATGATTCGTTTTCCTCAGATGACTCACTTTCAATTTCGATAGTATGTGAGTGCTCCGCGGGCAAAAGCATTTCCAAAGTTTCCTTAAGAAATGGTTTTGTTTTTTTCTTCGGCATGGTCCTTATTCTCATGGACAACTTCTTCTGTTTTATGTCGAGTACTTGCATTAAACAATAACAACATATACTCGTATAATGGCAAAACATAAATAACGAAAACTAGCAAAACAATTGAGTAAGTAAAAAAGTAAACAAGAAAAAAATACGACTAACAACAAAACGCAGCTTATGATAAAAATGTTTTTTTCTAATTTTGGGTTTATACAGTTTGTAGAAAAATATAAGCACAAATCGGATCGCGTCATTTATGTGGGAGGTAAGAGAGGTTTTTGTCAGATTTTGATAGTATTTAACATTGACTTTAAAGAAAAAAATGTATGCGTCAAGTTTCAAGACGATATCTTAAAAACTATGGGATTTAAAAATATTTGTCCATGTTGATGACGTCACTTTATATGGAAGGTAGGCGCAGTTCTTATCCGATTTTTTCATTTTTAAACCTGACATTAAAATAGAAGATATAAACTTATGTACCAAGATTCATGGCGATATCATGAACACTTTAGGATATATGAAGGTTTTACCAGTCATCTTGAGTTTAAACGGTTTTTGAAAAAATTCAGCACTTTTGGGAAAGAAGCGGACAACGAGTTTATATTTTTTAAGATGTAAACATCTGTAGTGTTAAGTTTATGAAGAAAAAAGTAAAGCCACGGACAGCCGCATATAACAAATCCCTTCGGATATCCAAAATTTTAAAAAAAAATCCTCAAAAAACGTCCGTCATTCTTACACTATTCAACAAACTAAAAATGTATAGATATTTTTTTTTAAATCGGTGTTAGAAAAAATTGAATATTGTCCAGCTAAATCGAAGAAATACTCCATAGTGCGGCGCAACAAACCATACAGCCACGAATTTGGTGAGCGAATTTTTTCACGTTCTGGACCCGTCGATTGGTCGCCACGAAGGTGCAATTTGACGCCCCTTGAGCATTTCTTATGGAGGGCAACATTACGCGTTATCAACGAAATTCGGCAAAAAATTCTTTCAAAAATGACGACAAATTGGGTCAATGGAATGTTGAACATCAAGCCAAGCTAATGTGATCATCTAATCATTTCCAAACAATAACTTCAAAATAAAACCAATGCATTGGTCATTTGCTTAATTTTTATGTGTTTTATTTCAAAAAGAAATCGAGTTTTATTTTAGAAAGAAGAGAATTAAAAGACACCCTATAAAACAACTTTGTTAGTAACACATGGTCCAAAAAGTCCCGAGACTAAGTAATAAAAAAACTTTTTTTTTGCAAATATTCTTCTTTATTTATCAACATAGGTTCCTTCAAGAGCCAATACATTCATTCCACCGCTTTTCTAACTTTTCAATACCGGTTTTGTAGATCTATTTGTTCTTCGCCTTAAAGTACGCTTCAGTTTCAGCCTTCAGCTCTTCATTGGAGCCAAATGTCTTGCTGGCAAGTATTTTTTTTGAGGTCAGCAAAGAGCCAGTAATCGCTGGGGCCAATCTGACGGAAACGGTGGATGAGGAAGCAATTCAAAGCCCAATTTGTGGATTTTCGCCATCGTTTTCATCGATTTGTGACCCGGTGCATCGATTTGTCTTGGTGAAAAAGAATTTTTTTTTTTTCTTCAAATGGGGCCGATTATTCACGCTTTCATCCTTCAAACGCTCCAACAACGCTATATAATAATGAATAACATTCCATGCGCATCCCAAAATACCTTTCCAGCCGACTGTTGTGTTTTTGTTCGCCTTGGTCTGCTTTCATCGGTTGCTCTCCTGCTACTCAGCTGACGACCGTTTTGATTCCGGCGTGTAATGGTGGATCCATGTTTCATCCATTGTCACATACCGACACAAAAATTATTCTTTGTAAACAGTGACAAACAGCTCTCCGAATCATCGACACGTTGTTGTTTTTGGTTCGGTGTAAGAAAGCTCTGCACCCATTTGGAAAGCAGCTTTCTCATCGACAAATATTACTGTAATATTGTTCCCACACTGCCTTTCGATGTCTTCAGAGCCTCAGCTAGCTCGCTCACCTACACTTTACGGTCGGCCAATACCATTTTGTGTACTTTTTTTATGTTTTGTGGAACAACTGCCTCATTTGGGCGTCCTGAACGTTCAGCATCATTTGTGTCTGTACGACCAAGTTTAAACTCAGCACATAATCGGCAAATGGTTGCTTTTGACGGAGCAGAGTCCGAATAACACTTTCGAAGCCATTACTCAGCTTGGACGGTATTTTTTTCCATAAAAAAAACAGTGATAAATCAACACACGGAATTGCTTTGAATCCATTATTTTGAAAATATCAACCGTAGCGCCACTTCAATCACTGCAACTTCTGAACTAAACTTTAGATTGTCATGAAATTTTTACGCATATTGTTTGAAAGTTGGAACTATCGAAATATTATATCAATATTTCGTTAGAGGCTCCACCTAGTAGTTAGTCTCGGGACTTATTAGAGCATGTGTTATATATTCCTTATCTTTTGATTTTAGTTTAGTTTAGTTTATTAATAGAAGTCTTTGGAGTACAATTCCTTACAGACTAAATGTAGATAAAAATAAGAAAAATCAACAATGTTTATAAAACAATTCTTATAAATAAAATAAGAATATAATAAAATTCTATGTTAAAAAAATACTATTAACAGAATTTTTGAATAATTGCTTAGGAACAAAAAGATCAATGTCGTAGGATACACTTAACTCATTAAAAAGTAATAAAGCTCTTGTAATTGGCTCATTTAGGGCATAATTAGTTTTGTAATATTTTATATAAAACAATTTAGATTTTCTTAAGCTCCTTACGGGAATATTAAAAGTAATAAGTTCTAATAGCACTTGACAATCAATTGATCCAGATATAATGTCAAATACAAATAAAAGAGATGTGATCTTGCGCCTTGATTCAAGAGATTTTAAACCTAAGAGCATTAAACGAGCATCGTAGTGTGGCAAAGGCTCATGAAAGTTGGAAGTACGTAGTGCATATCTAGTAAAATTTTTTTGAACTTTTTCCAGCCGAAAAGAAGTTGAGACATAAAACGGACTCCAAATAATAGAAGCATATTCTAATCTCGACCTCACAAACGCGGTGTACAAAGTTTTAAGAGTATATGGATCCAAGAACTCTTTACTGTGCCTACGAATAAAAGCAAGTAAGGAATAGGCCTTAGGTATAAGAAAATTTACGTGGTCAGTAAATGTGAACTTAGAATCAAAAATAACCCCCAAGTCACGGTAAAGAGAAACGGTTTGAATAATAGAGTTAGAGAGATAATAAGAATTACTGATTGTATTTAAGAGAGAGAGTTTAGAAAGTGTGAGATGGAAGCATTTAGAAACATTTAAAGGCAAACAATTAGCTACACTCCATGACAATAAACTTGAAACGTCACACTGTAGATCAAAAACATCTGCTAAACATGTTATCTTTTTGAAAAGTTTTAGGTCATCCGCGTATAGTAGAAAACGAGATTTTCTTATATATTTAGATATATCATTTATGAATAAAATGAAAAGCAAAGGCCCAAGGATGCTACCCTGAGGAACACCTGAGGTTGCTACAAACTTATAAGAGTTAACATTATTTATACGGACAAAACATGTCCTATTCGATAAATAAGACTTTATCCAACTCAAGAAGGATGAATGTAAACCCATTTTCCGAAGTTTCATAAGTAAAATTTTGTGAGAAACTCTATCAAACGCTTTTGAAAAATCGGTATAAACTACGTCAACTTGGTTTCCAGAAGCAAATGAAGATACACAGTACTCCGAGAAAATAGCCAAGTTGGATACAGTGGACCGCCCAGCAACAAAACCATGTTGCTCGGGGCAGATGTAACGTTTAATCAAAAAATTTAATTTTAATTTAACAACACTTTCGAACAGTTTAGATACATTAGATAACTTAGCAATTGGCCGGTAATTTGCCACATTGCTTTTAGAGCCAGACTTAAAAATAGGGCTTATAGAGGCAATTTTCCAACACTGCAGAAAATTTCCTTCGGATAAGGATTTATTGAAAATTATACACAAAGGAGCAGCTAAAGCAAGAGAACATTTAACAAAAATAACTGATGCAAAACCATCAGTATCTTCTTTAAAAGATGTTTTCATATCTCTTATTGAGTTAACAACATCAATAACTGAGACAGAAAGGGAACCAAAATCAGTAAAAGTATCGACAGAGTGTATAACATTATCGTTCATATAGCCATTATCAACAACAAAGTTAGACTTGAAAAAATCAGCAAACATATTCACTGTGTCGGCAATGTTAACCGAGCACTTTTCATTAAAAACCATTGAGGTTGGAATTTGTGAACCACCTCTTTTCGACTGGATAAAGTTCCAAAAAGATTTCGGGTTAGAAATCAGATTTGATTCAATTCTCAAAATATATTGCTTATACAAAAATTTATTCAGAAAATTAAATTCACGCATGTAATGTTTATATTTTAATTCATGCTCGGGCACATTTGTTGCCTTAAACAATTTTAAAAACTTATTTCTTAGATTTTTTAATTTCTTTAAACCTTTAGTATACCACGGATGTTTATGCTTAATATTAGACAGCCGCGGAACACAAGAATCACAAGTAGCTAGAACATTAGATTTAAATTTATCATAACATGACTTAGCATTATTCCCTTCAAATAAAGCATTCCAATTAATGTTTAACAATAAATCATTTAAAATATTAAAATTACACTTATTAAAGTTGTAATTTTTTATATCTGGATCATTATCAAAAAATTCATAAAATTCAATAACTATCATGAGGGGCTTATGATGCATACAAGATTTGGTTATTGGAAAGAGGCATTCGTCAATTACATACTTAATATTTGCGGATAAATAAACAAGATCCAGCAACTTATTTAAGTCATTAAAAACGCGATTAACTTGAAGTAAATCAGTACTAAAAAGACTGTCAATAAAATATATTTCATATTCTTGGTTTATATTTGTTGGAGTTAATTCACAATCAATATAGTTCCAGACAATTTTAGACAAGTTGAAGTCACCCAGAACACATAGATGAGAACTATCACTCAACGATGTGCTTAAGGCTACAATATTTTCCACATGTGCAGCATAGATTGCATCGTTACTGTTTGGCGGAATGTACGATGCGCAGATATACAGCGATCCATGATTTGTGTATAAACGGACACAAATTTGATCAAGCAAAGAGTCTGTATTAATAAGCGGCTGAACAGAAGAGCAATGAAGCCTTTTGACGGCAATGAGTACGCCTCCCCCGCGACTAAGTCCAGTTTTGATTGAATCACGGTCCTTGCGGTAGACGTTGAAAATATTGAGATCAAAAAATTCGGCATCAAAAAACTCAGTGTTCAACCACGTTTCAATTAGTATATAAACATCAAAATCTTCTTGAGATGTAAAATTATGAATTAAATCAGTTTTAGTTCTAATTCCAGACATGTTCTGGAAATAGCATTTTAAATTGCTCAAATTTTTTCGAACAGGTTGGCTGTTTAGAGTCAAATTACTCTGCTCTTCCCTTTGCTTTTCCGAAAATTTTTGAAGTTAGACACTCTTATATTTTGCTGCCAAAGCGATGGATCGAAAATAGCATCAATGAATTGCTCAACCACACCAAGCTTGAAAGTGACTCTTTTCAAATTGGCCAAATCAGAGTCTTTTTTAATTAACTTGTAGCATGCTAGATCTTTCTTACAAATGGATGAATGTTTAGCTACATAGTTAATGATATCTTCTTCAGATACATTCGGATTAAAGGCACCAACATGAACAAAAGCCATTTTTGGCATGACATTTAGCTCAAAACTATCATTTTGCCCAATGACAAACTTAGAACGTTGCTTAGAGTTTTTCTTTTGCACTAAATTCCACTCGTCATTATTATGCTCTTGATTGTTAGCAGCAACAACAGCAGAGTATGAACGCGAAGAGCTAGCAATCGAAGAAAATTTCAGTGCAGCAGCACCAACAGCATCATCAGTAGATGTACCAACAACAACATCATAATTGGGAACAGCAGCAACCTGCGAGGAGAGCGCAGAATTGCAGGTGGCTGCTTCATTTGTAGGAGTAACAGCAGCGGGTTCAAAAACAACAACAGCATCATCCACAACAGCATCCACCGCATCAACAAGAACAGCGGGAGGAGCCACTAGAGAGACCGGACTACCAGCAGAAACCGGTTTTCGAGAGCGAGAGCGTGGCTGAGTAGCCTCACTCATGATGGCAGCATTATTAACCTGCGCTGCGGGCTTACGGGAACGAAGACGACGAGGCAATTCCAGCGAGGCAGCAATAGACACAGCTGATTGAGAAGAAACATTAGATTTTTGTTTTGCATTGGCGGCAAGTTGCTCTGGTTCATCGACCTTATTTTTAAGCAACTGCATAAGCAAAGTTTTAATCTCATTTACTTCATTAGTTAATTTTTTTAAAGCTAACGCGGAATTCGCACGTTCAACCAAACAATTATCACACAAAAATTTTATGTTTATATGGCTTTGAATTATTTCACATTGTGATTCATTAAGTTTAACACATTGATTATGAAATAAATTCGAGCAAGATTCGCACTTAACAACATTGTCAATTGATGTTAAACACTGATTACATTTAATGCACTCCATGGCTTAGATTGTCTGATCAGACTCGCGACTAAACAGAGACTCAATTTTAAAGAGTTATCTGGTATTATATGGTTACCCAGATTTTTCTATCGCGTTTGAACAAGTGCGGGATACTGTGCTAGGTTGTGCATCGTAGATTCTTCGTCTTCCATGCAAAACCTACATGTGTAATCACTTAGATAAATTCCCAGTTTGTAAGGTGATAGTTCAACCCATAATGACCTATTAGCAGTCCTGTGATGATTCTTAGATAATTCTTTATTAGCTTCATGCATTTTTTTTAATGCCATTTTTAATGAATTTTTTTTTAACCCTGGTTTCCCAATATTTTACCCCTTTTTTGACGTAGAATACGTCATTCTCGGAGGTAAGTAGGGTGGTTGATAGTGATCAGGTGTCGGTATTTATATAACTTTTTGAGCCTTTGGTGTGCCTAAAGTACTGATCGTACAATGTTGATGTTAGCACTTGTTGGTCTGCTTGATCCTCAATGCGACAAAAATTCATGTTAGAACTCTCTAACTTATATAAATTTTACAAAATTACATGAAATATAAAGCCAACATTTGATGTTTTTGTTTGCTTAAACTTACTACCTATTTATCGACAGTTTCCGGTTTTATCGACCAAACCATAAAATTTGTATGGGAGCCCCCCTAAGGAGTGGTCGGAGGGAATAAGTGTCAAAGGCAAAAATGTTCCCTTTGCAAAAGTAATGGGGGTCGGTCATATATATTAACCCTCTCCGGCTCTCTCTTAAAAGTCATATGCTCAGGTGTATGGAATAAATAAACAAAAACCATAAAATTTGTATGGGAGCCCCCCTAAGGAGTGGTCGGAGGAAGTATGTGTTAAAAGCAAAAATGTTGCTTTTGCAAAAGTAATGAGGGTCGGTGATACATATTAACCCTTTCCGGCACAAACACAATAAAATTTGTATGGGAGCCCCCCTAAGGAGTGGTCGGAGGAAATAGGTGTCAAAGGCGAAAATGTTCCTTTTGCAAAAGTAATGGGGGTCGGTCATATATATTAACCCTCTCCGGCACTCTCTTAAAGGTCATATGCTCAGGTGTATGGAATAAATAAACAAAAACCATAATTATTGTATGGGAGCCCCCCTAAGGAGTGGTCGGAGGGAATAGGTGTCAAAGGCAAAAATGTTCTTTTTGCAAAAGTAATGGGGATCGGTGATACATATTAACCCTTTCCGGCACAAACACAATAAAATTTTTATGGGAGCCCCCTAAGGAGTGGTCGGAGGGAATAGGTGTCAAACGAAAAAATGCTCCTTTTGCAAAAGTAATGGGGGTCAGTGATACATATTAACCCTTTCCGGCACAAAAGCCATAAAATTTGTATGGGAGCCCCCCTAAGGAGTGGTCGAAGGGAATAGGTGTCAAAGGCAAAAATGTTTCTTTTGCAAAAGTAATGGGGGTCGGTCATACATATTAACCCTCTCCGGCACTCTTTTAAATGTCATATGCTCAGGTGTATGGAATAAATATTTTGCTAAATAGTTTTTAAAAAAGATATAAAAAGCGAATTGAATAATTATACGTCTTGTGTTACGACATAGTCGAAACTACTGTATCTTTTTTTCTTCCTCTTTTCTTATTGAAAGAGCGAGGATTCCAATGCCGATCCCACTGAATGGTTCCGGACCAACAAGAGGAGTTGATGTTCCCTTCTTTGCCAGTTCGTCAGCAATTTTATTCCGTTGTCCCGGTTTCTATAAGATCCAGGCCCGGTTTTGTAGCCCAAGCGTATTTAGTTTTTCAACAGTTTTGAGGTTTTGACAGTTTTGAGGTCGCCTGATGAGATTTCACTGCCCTGATAGACGCTTGGCTGTCGGATAAGAAAGGTATGTTTTGATTTCGGTATTTACATATCAGGTTAAAATTTACGCATCTGTCTCATAGTAATTTACTAGTTTACTAGTAGAAGTTTGAGTAGTCCAACCAGTCATATTAAAAACATGTCTTTAAACAAAATAAGTAAAAATTTACATAAAATGTAAATTTTACAAAGTCTTAACTATTATAATTGGGCACCTCTTGACTTTCTCGCTTAATGAGTTGCCACATTTAATATTTTTTGTTTCTCATTTAAATATGACATTTATTCAGTGTTTTTATAGTTATTTTTCTTTTTGTTTTCATGAGCTTAAATGAAAAGTTACTTGTTTTTTATGTGAAAACAAAACATAAACTCATGTTTTTAAAATGTTAAATGCGCTTCAATGTGCAAATGGCTCTAAGAATCATGTGTGTATTTATGTGGCTAACGGTGTGTATTGTATAGATGCACACATGTTTGGATGTGTGTTTTAGTGTCTGGCTGGCTGGAATTCAGCCATAGTCAGAGGAGCGTCATGCACTCTGGTCTAGATAATGTCAGTCACCGGCGCTAATATGTGCTGCTGGCTGCTCATGGCATTTTTTTATTTTCACCACCAACTGTACGGGTCTAACTTAAATGTCCTGGAGAGTGTATGGCAGTGTGTGTGTGTGTGTGTGTGTGTGTGTTTGTTTTAAATTTATAAATGTACGTTTTCATGCTAGTGGTAAGCTTGACAACTAAAGTTGAATTTGTTTCCTAATCTGCTGAGAGTGAGAATTTTTGTGCAAATACATTTTGAATTTTTTTTTTGTATCACAAAATTTCTGTTGAAATTTTTAAATTTTATATTTTTTTCTCTAAAAACTGATTTTAAGCGATACACGTTCGTTGAACTTAATAAAAATTATCACAATTTCCACTTTTGCGCCACCAGTTTACTCTTTAACACTTGAGCGCTATCATTGAAGAGCTTACAAATTCCATCTAAAATATAAGCAACGCTAACGAACTTAAAATTGGAAACAGTGAACAACCTTCTGCAGCCTCTCTGCCACCGTACCTGGCCCTATAACACACATTGTGTGGTTACGAAAATACAAGCACCACTTGAAGAAAAAAAAAAAAAAACAAAAAAAAATATTTGTAAAATTATAGTGAATGCTTCTGAAGAGCTTCGTTCAAAAACTTGTTAATCTAAAAATAAAATCTAATGACAATCAGCAGACACAGAGAGAATGCTAGTCGGCAGCGGTTAGTGCAATGCTCCAGCAGGGTGGTGCCATTTGGCGTAGTTTGGTTCTTAGACACCCATCAGTTTTAATATCAAATCTATAGTTAACTCTTCCCTTCCATAAGAGTGCGATTCACCGTCGCGATACTCGAAGTCGAAGTCAATGACACTTCGGAAAGGTACACTTAATTTGTCGCAACGCTGTGCCCCAATCGCAGCAGTAGCTCAGATAATACTACACCGCAAGCTGGCAAGCATTTAAAGTGGAATGCAAAAAATTGCGAAAAATAAAACAATGTTCAAGAGCACTAAAAAAATCATTAAATATTAATTTAAGAAAAAAAAATCCTGATTAAAATCGAGTAAATTTTATCTGCGCATTAGTAATGAAAAGGATTTCATGATGTTTCTGGTAAAACCATGACGTACATTGTTGGAATGCATTTCAATTTTTAAAGCTGACATCAGCTGTACGCTCCCATACAGTGGCGGCCATACTCTCAAGTGCATTCCTGCATTAATTATTGTTGCAATAACTTTGACAATGTTTTTCAATATTTTTCATTTATTCATTGTTGTTTTTTTCAATTTGTAGTTTGTTGTTGCTGTCACCACATTATTGCACTTTTAATAAATTCAATATGGTAGCATATTGTATACATTGGCTGTTCCATCAACATCCGTTAAAGTAAGTGCTTTTGGTGAATGAAGCTTAAATATTTCGAAACATTCTTAACATATGATTTAATCAATATATTGTCAAAAGTAAAACTCAAGTGTAGCAGAAGTCATTTAAAAGTTTTCAAATTTTGAAGAAAAAGGTAATTATAAAATCCTTCATATATATTCCTTCAAGATATTCTACCTATACTTGGGGTACTTCAACAGAATGCATTCTCAAATATTAAAGTTTGTAGAACATGAGACATATTCAGTATGTCTAGATTGTCTAAATCTACAGTATGTCTAGATCTACATTCTAGATTTTAAATATTTCTTAGTTTTAATACGAAAATTTAAAAAAACAATTTTTATTTTTGAAGTTTGAAACACATCCCATATATCCTGTATGCTCATAAACGCCATGCCATAAAACCTTTACTACCATAAGTAATGAAACTTGGCAACATAGGCTTCTTTTGTCAAAACTAAGCAGCACGCGAAAAGGGGGAGGTGGCGATAATTCAACCTAAAATTCAACCTTCCCACATAAGTTTGAAGTCCTGAAGGCAATATCTTAGAAAATAAATCAGAAAAAACAATATATATTTGAAACAGAGTCTACTTTTGTCGTAATCAAGATAACTGTGAAAATTGGAAGTGTTACGTTGATTTATTTTGATGCTTACTTCAAGGGGACCAAAAACACAAAAAGTGGCATATCAAGCGATCTTCTATACGAGTATAAGAAGCTAAACTAAGAAGCTACACAGGAGCTACTTTAGTTTTATCATTTGATTAAATAATCACACTAATACAATTACTTCCCATGTAGCCAGAAATCGTTAAAATTTGGTTTCACTTAACCTATGAAAGTAATAATTTTTAAACTTGGAACGTGGACAAACTTTTTTATAAGTAAACACCAATCACCAGTAGTGAGCCAGATAATTTAACAAACACGACGACCAATTCCTGTATTGATTTTAACGGTTACCAAACCTGACTTACTTAAAGTGTCTTTGAAATTATAAAGATTGGATACATAGAAAATAAACATAAAATTTGGGTCGGTATTTTTCTTTTTTTCTGTGTATTACATATGTGTAGGCCATGTCCGCATTTCTAGTAAACACCGTTCATTCCAACAGATAAAATTTTAAGAAATGGATATCTAAGCGATAGATTTTGTTTTTTAATGCGTGGAATCAAAAAATACGTTTCTTTTTAGATTTTAGTTAGAAACTTTCAACCAGAAACTTGGGTTTTTAATACAAGAGATAATGACTCATGGGTTGAGATAGTCAAATAACACTCAAATAACACAGAAAAAGAAAACAAAATATTAAAATAAAAATACAAATAGAAAATAAATTTTAAAATAAAAATAAAAAATAAATAAAAGTAAACACAAAAATAAAAAACAAAAACATTAATATAAGAAAAAGTAATACTAAAAATAAAATCAAAGTGAAAAACAACAAAAAAGTAAATAAAAGTGTACTGAAAATAAAATTGAAATCAAATATAAAATAATACTAAAAAAATTTTATAGACACAAAAATAACAGTAAAAACAAAAAAAAAAATAAAAATTACTATAGCAATAATTACGGTTTATTTGTTTATTTATTAAAAATAGTGTATACATGTAAGAAATAAAAATAAAAATAATCATAAAAATAAAAATAAAAAAAATACTATAATAATAACAATAACAATTAAATTAAAATGAATATATAAATTAAAAATAGTAATAAAAATAATCATAAAACTAAAAATATAAATAAAAATAAAAATAAAAATAACAAAAAATAAAAAAAAACAATAATAATAAAATAAAAATAAAAATATCAACTGAAAACAAAAATAAATAAAAAACAGAAATAAAATTAAAAATAAAAAAAAATATATATATGTAAAAATAAAAACAAAAACAAAAATAAAAATCAAAATAAAAACAAAAGCAAAAATGAAGCAATAAGAATAGAAATATGAATAAAAATAAAAATAAATCTTAAAAAAACAATAAAAATAAACATAAAAATAAAAATGAATGAAATAAATTAAAAATAAAATAAAATAAAAATAGAGTAAAATAAAAATAAAACTAAAAATAAAAATCAAATAAAAATAAAAATAAAAATAAAAATAAAAATATAAAGAAAAATAAAAATTACTATAACGGTAAAAAGAAAATTAAAATTGAATTTAAAATTGAAATTAAAATAAAAAAAATAAAAATAATAATAAAAATAAAAATAAAAATAAAAATAAAAATAGAAATAGAAATAGAAATAGAAATAGAAATAGAAATAGAAATAGAAATAGAAATAGAAATAGAAATAGAAATAGAAATAGAAATAGAAATAGAAATAGAAATAGAAATAGAAATAGAAATAGAAATAGAAATAGAAATAGAAATAGAAATAGAAATAGAAATAGAAATAGAAATAGAAATAGAAATAGAAATAGAAATAGAAATAGAAATAGAAATAAAAATAGAAATAGAAATAGAAATAGAAATCGAAATAGAAATAGAAATAAAAATAAAAACAAAATCAAAAACAAAAACAAAAACAAAAACAAAAACCAAACCAAAAACAAAAATACAAATATAAATAATATTTAAAAGCAAAATGACTGAGACATGTATTGGGGAAATGATTGCAATAAAACTGGGACTAAAGGTATAATAATATTTATGTTCATTAGGCTGTCCCAAAAAAATTTTTTTGCTCAAGCGTTTTTGGAAAGCTTATGGAGTCAAGTATTTTTGAGATTTTTTTCAGATTTTTTGGAAGACGTTTAGAGGTCGCTCTAGTCGGATTTTCCCCAAAAATATGGTTTTCGGAGAATTTTTGAATTTTTAAATGGATTTTTTACAAACTGACCCGGAGGAATGGAAAAGCAACATATAATTTCATGAAGCTAAGGACAATTCAACAATTACACGTAGTAAATAATGTCGCAAAATGTGGTGTGGCCTTGGCAAGCAGTTACATCAGTATCACAACTGGTGAAACAGACTTTAAAAATCTTTTGCAGGGCATAGAACTGCACCGTAAGGAATTTAATTTAATTTATTTAATAAATAAATAACCAAAAGTAAAATTTCTTCTTATTTTTGGTTTTTAATTGTTTCTTTTTGCAGATTCTGTGGTAGCCTAAGGAGGGTTTCAACGTATTAATTTTTAATATGACTACATTATTTAGGAAAAAAGTTTTTTTTTATTGTTGAACTGGATAGAGCAGCATATTTGTTGCAAAGTTTGTTTTTTAATTCCCCTACCAGCAGATTATTAGAGTAGATTTACACCTTGCATGCTTTCTTCCAGCTGTTTGAAAGAGCAGGTTTACACGTTGCATATTCTTAGCAATTTCATAGTCGATGCACCAACCAACGATTTAACGATTCAATCAACGGTAACAAAGCTTTAAAGATATAACTTCAGCACAGCAAGAGTTAAATAAATAATTTTTTTTCTGTTAAATTGTTTAAAATTTTACTATAGTACAAAGAGCAGTATTACTTTTTCATTTTGGTGAAATTTTTAAAAGTTATGAAGAGTTTTTTAAAAAAAAATTTTCGCAAATTTCACGAAAAAATAAAATATAGTACACCAAAAAGTCCAAAAAAATTTACAACACTTCTGATTTATGTACATTAAAGTAAAGTTTGGATATTTCTCTTTCGAAATTATGACTCAAAGACTTAGAAAAAAAAATTTTCAAAAGCGATTGATACAGTTAATTACCCTTTATTATCTTATAAGCTTAAATATATGTATAGCTTCTGTGATAGCATTGTGTCTCTTCTGAATAACTAAATATTTTTCCTGTAGAATACAGAAAGTTAAGGTCGGTAAAAATTTTTGGAATCTTTCGTTTGTTTGCAGTGGGGTGTCCTCAGGGATCGGTACTAGGTTCTATTTTATTTTCCATTTTTACAAATGATATTTTCAGCGTATGATATATCTCTCCCGTAGAGCTGGTCTCATGAAAGACCTGATATGCGGGCTTAATGAGGATCTAGAGAGTATAGCAGATCACATATAACAGAATATAAAAAAATATTTTCTTAAAAGTGATATTATTAACAATCTCACTGCTAGAAATATCTTTCTGCATAAAATAATAATGTTTAACCCTAGGATGTGCGGCTGCGCTTTTCTAGGCCCATTTTGACTTTGAGGTGTCGCCAAATTTTTTACTTAGCTCTGCGCGCCGAAATATCTTATGCCAATTACCGCTTATGTTTTCGAAACGTACCGAAACCAGCTAAAGATTATTTGCATTGATTTCGTAGAACAAACCTGCTATCTTTATGTATCAAGGTGGTAAATATATGTACCTACTGGGCCTCACAAGGCCCGTTCGTTAAATGTATGGGAAATGTATGTAAGTTGCTAAAGAAAACATCTTCAAACACGATCGATCTCGTTCGGCGACTCTATTATGCTATGTGTGTATGTATAAAGCTCTTGTATACATGTGGTCAGTTGAACTTTCACTATATTAAAACTCGAAAGTTCACTTCTTTTAGATTTATTTTAGATCTATGCAATTTTATTTTGACATTGATCGGGTAAATATCTTTTGTGTTGCATTTCTACTGTGTTTTTGTATTTTTGATATCCAACTCACTGAGGACAGACTGGCCGCGTTCATCATTTTGAGCGATGATGAAGAAGATGATTCCTTCGGAGGTGATGATGATTATCAAGAAGACTATATCCCGCCTGATGAAGCGTCTCATTGAGACGAACGGTGCGGATATCTACCGCAAGACATGAAGAAGAGGAGGAAATTGTTGACGGGGAGGCTTTTACTGTGAATGATTCCCAATTGTCCGTTGGCGAATTTTACTTATCCAAAGCTGGTGTTGTTTGAATGAAGTACACACCGGTTAGGTACCGCCCGCATGTACACAATGTTCCAGTATTATTTACGAATCATTCCAACCATCACGCAAAACCGTTAAATGTCGTGGAATTTTAACGGTTTTGACAGCCCAGTTGGTTAATTCTCACATGGAAAATAGGAAAATGATTACTCAAGTCAGCCGCGGGCCTAATATTAGTGCAGCTATGGCGAAATTCAATGTTTTTGGAAGTAATTATAAAAAAATTAAATATATGTATATTCCTAATTCTTTCTTTATTATAACTGACCCAGGTGTACTCAGCACCCAGCACATCTAGAATGCTCAGCACGCCAAAAAGCGCCAAAAACTCTTGTGGTATAAAAAATGCAAAATATTCATGTGCCTTGAACACGGCTCTATGAAAAAAAGTTGCCACGGCTGTGCTGCTGAAGAACCAGTAATTAAAAAAAAAAACATTCACAATTCTTACCTCAATGTTAATTCCGTTAATTTATATTAAATTATTACATAAATCAGTTAAAATTTAACTTGCGCCATATAAAAAAAGTAATTTTTTACTTTTGTAGGCCTGCCAACCCCCCACACTCTTAGGGCCGTTTTATTCACTTTTATAACTTGAGAGTTAGAAATAACTTTAGGATTTTTTGAAACTGAAAAAAAAAATTTGTTTTATTCAGTAGAATATTTCTGTTATAACTTTTGAAATTGAAAATTTGATATAACTTGAGTTTTATAACTTTCATCAACTTGTGATTTCAATAACTTTTGAAATTAGCTCCAGTTATTTGATTTAACTTGGGATATTTGGTATAACTTGAGCTTTTTGTTTCATTCGTAAGAAATCGTAGGCTACAATTGAATACAAAAGTTTTTAAATTTTGTAAACAAATGGGATGATGTGGATTTTCTTGATCGTTTTCGATTGACAAAAGAAACCACCTTGATGATTTTGAAGCTTATCAAAGACAAGCTACATTGTGACGAACGGCGTAAATTGAGTAAATTAGCTTATGTGAGCTAATAGCTCACGTGAATTACAGCTAATCACTCAATTTTAGGATCAGTTTAGGTAGCAGTTGCGGATTTCAGTTGAGTGTGTATTTCATCAGTGCACATTGTATAATATAGAATGGGTATGGCACCTGTTATATTTAGGCAACAATTCGTCAAAATGTGAATTCCTGAGAGTTTCGAGAGAATTTTTCAGCACATCGAAATTTCCGCGCACAATTGGTGCAATTAACTGCACACATATGAGAATTCTATCACCAGGATACAAGGACTCTGAAAACTACCAAAATCGAAAGAGACGGTTCTTTTTAAATGCTCATTAGATATTATGGCGCGTTTTCAATTAAACAATGTAATATTTATTACTGTAAAGTGTACACTACCAACACGCATAATATTTTTATGTTAACCAATCAATGTCAATGTTAATGTTCATTTGGCCGGATCGTTTTGTATGGGAAAAAAAGGTCAGCCATTCGGGATCGATCTCAAAAGTAAGAAGAACTCATAAGAACGATTTCTGCATACTTGTTTTTTTCAAGCCAGAGAAAATTTATCGCAGCCTTTTTGATTCTCCTAAAGTTCTTTTTTGATAAAAAAAAACATGGTTTTTGCTGGTAACTTTTTATTTTTACAGAACGCATACCCAAATCTGCTAAAAAGATAAATATCTTACACGTACCAACATTATGGCATAAAAAAATGTTCGCTAGAGATAAATTCGAAGAGCCCGGAATAGAAAGCCATAGCTTACTTAATTGCACATTTTTTATGACAAAAAAGTACAAAATATTAGCGAAAACGATTGTAAAAGGATTGACTTGACAATGCCGGTTATGCATAAAAATCGGTTGGGACATATTTATGCAGCTTGACAATCTCGTGAAAATACACAAAGTTTGAATCAAGCCAAAATTCAATTATAAATAAAATAAAGACCTTTTTTGAAATAACTTAAACAAAATGTGTTTCTAAAGATAGCAAAAATTTTGGGAGGTCAATACATAATTTTAAAAATTGTTTTATTCTGAAATATTTGTATTTATTGTTTGAGCAGATTTCTAAATTGGAATTCTTACGTTCTGTAATTTTTCGCACACAGCTTTGATCAAACCGATATATAAAAAGAAAATAGAACTCAATACCTTTCCCACAAGATCAATTTCAAGTAAATTTAATGAAAAATTTGGCTGTTACAGTGGTTTTAAAAAATGTGTTTTAAAGTAACAAAAAATGCGATTTATGGAGGTGAATAAGAGTAATGTTTCATGCCAAAATGTGGGTATGTGTAAGATATTTATCTTTTTAGCAGATTTGAGAATGCGTTCTGTGAGAAATAAAAAGTTCCAAGCAAAAAACATGTTATTTTTTACCAAAACGGACCTTCAGGAGAATAAAAAAGGCTCAGATGAATTTACTCCAATTAAAAAAAAGGTATGCAGAAATCGTTCTTATTCCAGAGGAACTCTAACTTTTGAGAGCTCGAACGGTGGAATCAAATTTTGATTCTTTTTAATGTTCATCTTCATCTAGTACATCTTTGAATGTGATATAGGTATGTAAATGCAAAATCAAAAATAAAAAATGAGGTCTGATTATAAAAGTCAATTCATAAATTTCTTTATTTAAATATTAGAACCAAAATAAAAAATTAGCTCATTTTGACTCAGCTCGGCAACGATATTATTTTCAAACTCGACTGATTGATTCAGAAACAATTTCAAAAGTTATAATTTCAATATTTTTGTTTTTTTACGACAAATCGGTTGAATTTCCTTGGGATATTTTGATAACTTGAGAAATTATAACTTTACTTAACTTTAATGCTAAAAACGTCAACTGACAAAAACCGAAACTGAATGAAACTAATTTTTAACTTTGGAAATTAAAATTTTCAACTTCTCAAGTTAAACAACTTGGGAAGTTGACAAAAGTTATTTAACTTGTACAAGTTAACAAAAGTTAGAAAAAGTGAATAAAACGGCCCTTAACATACCCCTTAATGATGCAAATCACACACAGTTATTATGTCACACAATACATCTACCCAATAGCAGCTGTCGATGGCTTAGCCATGGCTTATGGGCCTCGCGAGGCCCAGCAGAGTCACTTACCGCCTCCCAGGTAGCCGCACATCCTAGGGTTAAAATCCCTTATTTGTTTAAAAAAATTCAATTTGGCCACTCAACATGCTGACTTCACCAAGTTTTAACTAAGTCAACTCCATAGGATTTTTTTTTATTAATGCCATTCGTCTGTGGAATTATTTACAGAGCCATGTAAGAGCTTTAAGAGAAATAACAAGATTTAGACGAGTATTTCCATTACAGCATTTCGTATTTCAGCATTTCGCTTTTAAGGGGACATATAGGTTACAAATTCTAAAAAAAAAATTTGTTTTTCGTGAATTTTTTTTTCATAGAAGGAAAAAAGATATCGTTTTAAAGTTTTGCACTTATATTTATTAACATTTATGAAATACAAAAAATTTTTTTCAGAATTGTTGAAGCGTTTTTTGACGTTATTTGATTTTTTTTAAGAAAATGCCAAAATATTGACGGTGTGCAGGATATCAACAGTCTGGAACATCTGAGGAAAAATTAAAAAAAAAAACAAATTAATCCGTGTTTAAGTGGCCACCGCCTGAACTAGGATAATTTTTATCCGCTGAAGAAAAACAAAATGGCAACCGATTTTGTAACCTCGAAAATAGATTTTTTTTTCAAATGACCGCCAATTTGTTTTTTTTTCGGCGGATAAAAATTATCGAAGCGTCAAAGTTTCCCTTAATCAATTTTATGGAAAAGTCTAGTACAAATGTTACTAATATGTAAAGGATTACTTGAAGAATTCCGACTCCTCTGAACATAAATTTTTCAAGAAACTAAAAAAAGGTCATGTTTGATGATACAAAATAGCTTTAAGTTGGACAAGTAGTATGTGCCAAACAAGAGCTCATTTAGCCAAAGCTCTCTGCCAAAAAATTCATAACAGCAACAAATGTTCAACTGCTGTTGACATTCAGCAGAGTAAGTGACTCAAAATTGTCTTTAAAAAGCTATTTTAATAAATTTACGATTTCATGGGGACTACTTTTTTGTATGTAAAAAAAAAAAAAAAAAATCCGTTGATGGCTTGAAATGACTTCAACAAAAGTATCGTGAAATTCCCACAGAAGCTCGTCTTCGTTGGTTCTCACTTACACCGATGGCATGTGTTACATTATTCCACGGCAGTCATTGAAGAAATTTATGTCAACGCTTTAATGATTTGGCAGCTGCTAGATGGCGGCAACGACGCTGAAAGCCAGCCAACCAGTCAGCCAGGTAGCTACACCGTCGAAAGCAGCATCCGCTTGCACTTAAATCTCGCGATTTCAGACAGGAAACAATTTGCCGACCATGGCGCCACTTCCGCTACGTTGCTTTGCTTTCATTAAATGAAGTAGCAGCATTTTCTGCGTGTCGCTATAGCGCGTCCTCTTCTATATTAACTGGTGAGTAGTTGTGTGTTATGTGAATGAGTCAAGGGTGGGGGGAAGGAGGTGGAAAGAAAGGGGAAACTGTCGGATTGCTTGAGCGTGCTTGTGCTGTAAATAAGATTTCGTGCCACGAGAGCAGGGAACTTTAATTTGCTGAATTATGCGCTGAATATGCGAAACGCGTTGTAGTCAGACACATGTGTGGATATGTGTGCACATGTGTGCATATGTATAAATTCGTGCAGGTGTCCTTGTGCTGGAACATCAACTCTGTGTTTGTTTGCTTGTTTGTTTCCTTGTAATCTGCTCGCTTCTCTATTTATCTCTCTCTCTTTCACTCATTGACTTTTGGCCTTACATTGTTGTAGCATCACGCATTACTTGGCTAAATTAACATTTCAGAATTTTCAGGCCGCGCCACTTTAAACCCTTTTGATGGTTCGATGGTCTCATGGCTTGATGGTCTTTGATCAACACAGGCTCCCTGTTATAATGACTTCGTTGAATTTAAGTGTAATCAACATTAACTTTAATTTTGGCGAACGTCGAACAAGGCAGCCAATACCTTAAATTGACCAAAATTTTTTTAAAAATAAAAGAAAAATTTCAATACGAGTACCTAGAAAATTAAGAATGAAGCTGTTTTCAATATATTATTATATGCGAGTGATGAAGGCAGCTAAGGGCATGCTGAAAGTTTTCTTGAAAAAATTAACGGAATCTGAAAATCAATTTAAACTACGTTTAACGAGTACTTTTTTGTCATAATAAATGATGTCAAACCACCAACCACCACGACCAGCACCACCACCGCTAACATTTTCACATCTAAAAACTAAATTGTTACTAATTCCACACCATGGCAATGATAACGGTTAACAAAATTTATGATACTAAATTTTGGGCCATAATATGTTGAGAGGTTAACTAGCTGGAAGCCTAATCTAGATAACCGTCAATTTAATCACACATTAAACTGAGTGTTATGCCTAAAGCACACTGGATGTTTACTCAAGCGAACCCTTAAATGCCACGCATACACCCTGCCTCGTCCTACAGTCTCAAGTGCGTGCCTTTAAGCCACAGAAATAACCGTCATCACATCACAGTCAGACAAGCACTCTAACGTGCTCAAATGTGGGCACACACACACACACAAACATTTACACTCTAGCACGCAACAATTGTGTTGCCCACATGCTGTGATTGTAAATCCCTAAGGATCCCAAGTCGTCATTTAAAAACCTTTTAAGGCTCAACCACTTATTTGTTGACATTTAATTTTAGTTTATTATTGTTTGTATTTATTTATTTTTATTTTTTTTTCTTTTTGTTTTGTTTTTGTTTTTGTTTTGTTGTTCCTGCTTAGCAATTAATTGCAAAGCATAGCATGAGAACAAACAACAAGAAGGTGTTGAATTTGTTAACTACGTAAACACGCAAGCTTACTTAAACACACACACATACTCTAACGCACACACTTACACCACACTTATACGCACTCAGTTTGTTTGCGGAAGCACTTACCTGTTGCTTGGTGATATAAATCGGCTTGTTTAACACCACCCACGTAACAGTCTCATGACATGCTGGTGCCGTAGTGGACCCATCGTAGGTCATATAATGATCGGTATCTGGCAGCAGACCGCGTATGGAAAGACGCTTGACAAAGGCCTCGTCGCCACCGAAGCGTATACGCTCCAATTGATCGGTGAGCATGCGCAGTTCTGGATTGGATAGATCGCCAAGCTTCATGGAGCGAAAAAAGGATAAATATTGAAAAAGAAATAAGTACAAAAAATAGTTACATCTAAGACACAAGAGTAGCTTTATAAAGGGTGTCCCATTAGGACCAACTATTTTTAATACAGCGCCATTTTATTTGCTTCGATTGAACAGCATTATTGTTTGACAACTGTCATGTCTGGTGTTTGACCAGTGAACATCAATGTTTATATGTAGAGAATTCCACGGGTGCACATTGTTTAAAAATTACACCCATTCTGCACTTATAAACTTTGATGTCTAGACATAACAGTTTTCATTCACAACCATAATGGTAGAAGGGAGTTTCGAGGAGACGATTCAAAAATGTTGTGGATTTTTTGGTCACCTCAACATACCTTCGACCCAAACAGTGATTCGATAAGTTTGGAACCATTGGATCAATTCAAATCCATAAGAGATCTTAAAGTGTTCGTGTAGCTCGGTTTAATGAAAGTGCGGCAGTAAGTGCGAGTGTTGACCAGATTTTAAGGATTCTAGACAACATCTCAATTCGTCATTGTTCTCCTAAAATTTCGTTAAATGACCATCGAGTGTTATTAGCCACGAGGCGGCAATTCATGGCATATTGTGTTCCAAGCATAACTTCCACGTTATACACACTATTTATTGCAATAAACACATCAGAATTTTTCAAATATTAACTGTGATTTTTTACATTTCAAAAAACGTTAGTCTTAATGGGATATTCTCTCGTATTTTTTTTTTTTTTTTTATTTTGTTAGTGGTAATTGATATGCTTAACATCATTTATTAATCAAACCAACCTGCAGTAGAATGGAAACTCCAACAATACCCTGCGCTCGATTTAATGCATCTGAGAAGTTGGCATAAAGCTGTGAATTGTAGCCAAATATTTGAATCTGCAAGAAAAAATATAATGTCTTATTAATTTGTGAAAAAAAGGAGCTACAGGTCAGTTTTTGGTTAATTTAATTTAAATAAATTTTATTTCAGGGAATATATATGCTAAAATCTATATATCGACTCATAACCGCCAAAATATCTTAAGCGCCAAAAAGAAAATTTTGCAGGAGAAGGTTTTTTTTAATTATCTTTGCTATTAATTTTATCTTTTATCTCTCATCTCTTTGCTATTAATTTTATTTTAATAATTTTATCTCTTATATTGATTAATTTCTTTTAGAGAATTTCATCTTAAGCGACACTTTGCTGTCATGAAAAAAGTAAACAAACATGTAGTGTGTACTTAAGCTAAAATTGCTTTTGGTTTAAATTCATAATCTAATTTCGTACACCTATGAAATTTTGACAGACGATGTAAACCATCGCAAACTATCGATTTTCATCAAAAAACATAAATCGGATATTATGTCGCTTAAGATATTTTGGCGGTTATGAGTCGATATATAAAAAAGAAGCTTATGTTTGTAAGGCCGCAATAGACTCCTAAACTACTCATCCGATTAGCATGAAAATTTGTGTATAGAAGTTTTTTGGTACGGTGCGTGTTTGTGGGCTATCAATTTTGATCCACCTTGAACACCAGAGGGCGCTGTAGTACAAATTTTTTACAAAACTGCCTAAAACTCATAAACTGCTAATGCGATTAGAATAAAAAGGTATACAGTGGGTTTCATGTACGTTGAGTGTTTTGCTGCTATCTTTATTGACCTATCTTGAACACCAGAGGGCGCTATAGTACAAACTTTTTACAAAAACTCCCAAACCGCTCATGCGATTAGAATAAATTGGTAAATATAATTTGGTATATAGTAGTTTTCAGGTACGATGAGTTTTTGGCACTATCTTCTTTGACCCACCTTGGACACCAGATGGTGCTGTAATACAAATTTTTTACAAAATCCCATATTTTTAATTGTTTTCGTAGGTCACATGTGCAAATATTTACAAAATATAAAATATTTCTTAAATTTAGTAAAATTAAAAAATTTCCGTTATTTTCACATCAAAAACATGAACATATGTATCTTGAAAACTATGAAAAATTTTACTACAACGATATATTTAATGCAACATCGTTGCTCAAAAATGAGAAAAAAACAATCAGAAATTTAATTTTACGACTTTCGAGTCAAATATCTCCGCTGCTTTTGTATACATTTTGTTAAAATTTTTTTTTGTCTTAAAGCTTCATCAAAGTACTATGAAAACCTTATTTCAAAAATATCATTAGTTGAGTATATATATTTTAAATATTTTTTTTTAAAAAGGTCTGAAATATTGGAGTTTTCCTCAAAAACAGACTCAAAAATTATTTTTGTTGTAAAAATAATTTAAACTCAAATTCTCAAATTTTTAACTTTATTTAAAAATTATAACCTTTGTAAGTAAAAGTTATTTCAATTTTACGCAAAAATTAAAAACCATCTTTGTGATTCAAAAAGCAAGGCCTACCCCTAGATTTTTTTGAACAAAATTTTTTTTTTCCAATATTGTGTTTTTATAATTTTGAAAAAATAAAGAAGCTAAAAAATTAATTTATAAGAAAAAATTATCTTAGTATCTCTTATCAATCAAAAGTTATATCGAATAATCTTTATACAAAATATATATACAAAAAGCAAAACGCTTCAAAATTACTTAGCCGATAGAGCTGAAATTTTAGCAGTACATTTTTTTCAAGTACGAGATGGCTTAAATTTCTGTCACACCCCCTTTTACCGCCCACAAATCAATAAAAATGCTATATTTCTTACGGTTTTCGTCGATTGGGCTACATTTTGGTAATTTAGTCTGTATGCTTACTATTGGCAACTGTACTAAAACAGGGTAATGTCCATCTACTAAAAAACTGGGATGAGCATTATATAAGAGGGTGTGGCTCCGCCCAAACATTTAAAATTTGCATTATCGAATAGCTTTGAAAGTAAAAGTAGCAATACTTACATACGAACTCAAAATGGAGTTACTATTTGGTGATCTCCTGCTACTGGGAGACTGTAAAGGGCAGTGGAAAATAACAGTGGTGTCAAACTATGAGTCTAAGAAAAGCTTTGAATACACCTATTATGTTCCCATATAGTTTTAGGGTAAAGCAACGCCGGGAAAAGCTAGTTTTACATATTATTATATAAAATTACAACATTTTAAGAATATTTTAAAAAAAAATTTTTGTTAAAAAATAGAGAGAAATAACGAATTTATTGTAGATTTCCGCAGGTGCCATGAAAAAAAGTTTTTGTGTGGTGACCAGCCTAAAGCACCACTGGATCATCTGAAACCAAAAAATCAAAATGCTTTCTTTAGTTTATTTCTTTATCTCTCCAGTCACGTCGAGTTTTTTTTTATTTTTAAATTTTTCAATTTTTGGCACCATTTTGAAGCCAAAATGACGATTTTTGACGAAAAAATCTACCTATTTGTTGTTGTAAAATTGTAAGTAATTAAAAAATTTTAAAGAAACTCGACGTCACTACAGAGCTACTTATATGTAGAATATGTGTACAAAATTTCAAAACGATCGGTTCAGTAGTTTTTTCTGTAGACTGGTCACCGACTTTAAAAATTACATGTTTGGGAAAATTCATTCATTCATCCTCCTGTAACTTCGTTAGTTTTGCTCCGAATGACTTAAAATTTTAATACAATATTCTACAGATGTTGTACTTTCAGAAACAAAAATAAAAAAGAATGAAAAAAAGTTGTCACACCTTTACCCCCCCCCCCCCTCTTAATTAAGTAACCAGATCTTTTGAAAAAAACTTTGAGTACTTTATAGTAGTATAAATGCCTAATTGGCAACACATTTAGGTTTTTAAACAACGGAAAGCTACTATCGAATTTCCTTTTATGGTAAATTAAGTGAATGGAATGTTGTTGAGCAATCAGTAATGGATGAATCTTATTTAAATGGGTTCCTCCCCAACAAGCTATCCCATATTGCAATTTAGAATGGAATATCTCATGGTAGATGCAATTTAGTAATTTTGTCGAGCAGTATGATTTCAAGAGGTAAATCTTTCTAGTTGCACCCAAGAGATATCTTTTCAGAGCAACAGTATGATCTAACCATGACCATTTCCAGTCCATCAATAACCCAAGATATTTAAATGATTTAACACATTCGATAAAAAAACATTGATTGGAGCATTGATTAGAGTTATTAAATGTTTGCATAGAGAAATTATGACTGCAAAACTGTAACTTAATAGCCATTTATTGGAGCCGATGTAGTCCCAATGATGTAAGTTCGATTTATTTATGTTTTCATAGTCTTCTTAGCTCAAAAACGGAATTGAAATATGAACCTTTATATAATTTTCATATCAAATTTAATTTTATTTTATTTTTCCTTCACACTTCTTTCCATTAAAACCATTATTTTTTAAAATTTTATTAATTATTTAAAATGTTTTGCCATATTTCAGAGTATTTAAAGCTTGTACACGAAAAAAATTAATCACACTCAAAAGCGCCACCAAACTACAAAACTTGCAATAAACAGGTTCTGTAAAAGTAGAAATTTAGTTTATCGTTTTGTCTTTCTAAGCATATACGCATTTCTGTATGTTGTGTCACAGTTGTGAAAATGAGCTCTAGGAAAGAAGACCTTAAAAAGTTAATTGTGCACAAAAGGTTACAAAATCCAAGTTTTGCACAAAGACTTGGCAAAATTATTAAAAATTCCAAAGTCCATGTTCACATATACTTCAAAGAAGTTTAACGAAACGAGGTCGTTACAACGGCGACCTGGAAGTTGACGGAAAAGAGGATTGACTTGTGAAGAAAAGGGAAGAGCTGTGGATCTCGCTTTCAAAACTTCCCCCCGCCCCCCTAAATCTGAGATTTTTTATATAATCGATGGCTTTGAAAGTAGTTTTTATATGTAATTCCGTTTTAATAATTTCTAATATGTGTTTTTTCTTTTCCTTTTTCTTTGAAACTAGGTATAGTAAAATAATATATGGTAAAGTTATGAAAGATATGGTAAAAAGAAATTTATAAGGTCTTTCCTCCTCCTCCCCCCCTAATTTTCATCCTGCCTACGCCCTTGTGTGTTGTGATGGACGACGAAACATATGTTAAAGTGGATCAGAGACAATTTAGAGGCCAACAGTTCTTTTCCGCAAATAAATGTTGCTGAAAAATTTAAGTTTCAGAAATTTGACAAATTTCCCAAAAGATATCTCATCTGGCAAGCTATTTGCCAATGCCGCCTGAAAAGTCACGTTTTTGTCACAACTGGGACATTAAAAACGTCTGCTGCCCCTTATCAACTGCCATAGACAAAAACCACTCTTCTGGCCTGATTTGGCTTCATGCTGTGTCTAGTGGAGGATTCGAACCTCGGACCTTGCGGAATGAATTCGTGAATTCTATCGCCGCTGAAAATAGTCTACTCAAAATGAACACTGACACAACAATTTAAGGGGCATATAGGTTACAAGTTTAAAAAAAAAGTTTTTTTCGGGAATTTTCTTTTCATAGAAGAAAAAAAGATATCGTTTTCAAATTTTGCACATATATTTATTAACATTTACAGAATACAAAAACAAATTTTTCAGAATCTTAAAAAATTATCCTAGTTCAGGCAATAGCCACTTCAACAAGGATTAATTTATTTTTTTTTGTTTTCCTCAGATGTTCCAGACTGGTGATATCCTGCACATCGTCAATTTTTTGGCATTTTTTAAAACAAAATCAAATAACGTCAAAAACCACTTCAAAAATTGTGAGAAAAATTTTTTTTGTATTTTTTAAATGTTAGTTAATATATGTGCAAATTTTGAAAACGACATCTTTTTTCCTTCTATGAAAAAATTTTCCCGAAAAAAATTTTTTTTTAAAAATTTGTAACCTATATGTCACATTCGCACATTTTATCCAGATATGAATAGGTTTCATTCGACACAAAAACGAATGAATTTATTACAAGCATGAAAACAAAACTATGCTTAACTTACTTGCCACATCCTGTGATCCTGTTTGCAGCGGCGAATGCAAGCAAATTGTTTGCTTTTAACGCATCATCAAACATACATCATTATTAGGCAGGGTAGAAGAAAAAATCAAGGAAGAAGAGCAAAAGCTTTCAGCATGCATGTAGGTGTGATTTATATGTGACTGTGTGTGTATGTTTGTGTGTTAATGTTAGGCATGTTTGTGTAATTACGCTTGTATGACTGTGTAATTGTATGTGTATTAGTAGTATAGATGTTACCGTAAGCTCGAGCCTAACAATTAGTGGAAATTGCTGCAAGAAGACCACAAAGACAAAAACTAAGACTCACACAAGCACACACATGCACACATACACCCACACTCAAACACACACACAAGTGTTTACATGCATATGATCTCACACATTGAAAGCAAATGAATCAAAACAACCCACCAGAAAATATGGAAGTAGTTGCTCTTAGAACATATTCCATAACAGCTTGAATAAATAAAAACGGAACTACTTCTACGAAGTTAAATGTTGAATAGGTTCCATTCTCGCTTCTGTTGAAGTTAATTGGGAATACGTTCTCCCCACGCTTCTCCCCAAGTTGATTTAGAATAAGTTCTCTTCTTCAAGGTAAAGTTAGCGTCGAAAAACGTGCCAAGTATATTTTTTCTATTTCATATTTTTTGTGATTCTTTTCATTTGAAAGTGTTCGTAGGGAGAAAAAGATCATGCAAGATTAATTGTGAAAAGTTTTTTAATTGTGTTTAATTCAAATTAAAAATAATTTGAAAAAGTGTATACTTATTGGGCCTTACTAATAGTTTGCTACTTTCATAGAAGTGTCGACATTTCCGATTAAAGCTCATACTTTAAAAAATTTCATTCCAATAAACGAGAAAGTATCAACATGAGCTTTAGTATCATACTTTAAATTAGTATCGGCTTCAGCTGATTTTAAGTATTTTAGTAGAATGTCAATTTTTATCTGTCAAACAAGGCAAAGCACATTCACAATAATTTAAAGCTTATACTTTTATCAATAGTAAAATTGATATTAACAAAAAAACGAATGTAGGCTTCAAATTTATGATTTAACTTTTTATTAAAAGAGATTAATTTTTAAAAATATACAAAGCACGCCATATTCAAAGAAAAACGCTTTTCGATTAGAACCGACGCCAAAAAAAAACTAACTGGACTTTTTCAGTGTTGCCATATCTAGTTGTTCTTAGCAGGTCTGATGCTGTGACACTTTGAAAGCGAATACTGATTTCGTTTATTGATACGGAGAAATAAAAAGTTGACTATCAGCTCTTGACTATTGGTAAGGCCCATAATGCTTACATTTAATTACAGGTGAACTGCATCAAAAGGATTTTGGGACCAAATGGAATAAAAAAAAAATTTACAAGACTGTTTGCAGAAACTATTTTAGTGAACTTTAATGTTCATAGCATAAATCATCTGCAGAAGTACTTCAAAGGATTCAACAATATTTGGGAAATTTTGTTCAGTAAGTTTTTGTTGTAGAAAGTTAAACAAATTATAATGTCTTATTTTAAGGATCTGTTTGAGACCACAGCTGAGACCACATTGAGACTGAAGATGATTTCATAAAAGCAATGCAAAAAACATTCAAAGCAGCTAAAAATAAACATTTTAAAAATATATGTTTTAAAAAAGCAAGGAAATAACCTTATAATTATTATTTTCAGTTTCGTTTTGATATATTTATTTGTGTTTCTTTTGATGAATTAAAAAGTCTTTTATAACGTTTAATTCAAAATGTTTTCTTTTAAAAAATTTATAGAGAGATTTTAGGTGCGATTTATAACAAAAAACGATGAAAATGATCAACTTTCCATTAGAAAAGTAACTTTTTTATTGACTCCAAGAGAATTGAGAGAAGAACTACCTCCCATTTAACTCCAATGGAAGATAATAAAGAAGTACTTTTAGGTTGGCTTCGAAAAACGCGAAAACGGAACTACTTCTTGTTGAACTTCTTTTCCACCAAGATTAGAAGTGGTTATGGGTTGACTTCAATAGCAGCGAAAACGAAAGTACTTATTGTTTCGTTTCTTTTTCAGCTGGATGAGAAGTTGTTCCAGTTTGGTTCCGATAGAAGCGAGAGTAGAACTACTTTTTTCTGTAGACATCGCCTGTAAAAATAGTATTGGCCGGAATCGTAATTGGAACAACTTGCGGTTGCAAAAAAATAGTTCCAGAACTTGTTCGGAAGCACTTCTTTTTTCTGCTGGGAAATAGGAAAGACACAAACACTGCTTTATAAACACATACATGTACATGTGTTAGCACTTGGATACATGTACGCCTAATCGTGTTGGGCAATCCCTGATATGTTACAGTTGTAGTTGTTGTTGTTGTTGCGCTCTTGTTCTTGGTGTTGCTGCTAAGTTTACTAATTTACTTCGTTTGTCTTGATGTCGACATTATGTTTTTGTTGTTGTTGTCGTTGGTTTTGTAGCTGTTGTTGGTGTTATTTTTGGTTGTGTTGTTGTCGTTGGTTTTGTTGCTGTTGTTGCACTCGTAATGTTTGTATGTCATGCATACATAATGTACAACAGCATCACCATGAAAAACAACAACAACAACAACAACAACAACCACAACAGGAACAAGTGGTTTTTGCTGTTTGTAGGATCTAACAGTGCTTCATGTAACCTTGTATGCGTGCGTTCTTGTATTGCTATGTTATATATGTTTGTGCTTAATTTCCAGCAGTACCCTCAAAACGGTTGTTAACTCGCATTGTTTTTGATTTTCAATAAATATTTAAAAAATTATCTCATAAATATTTATCTTATATATCAGAGCCCACAGGATCTTTTAAACTTTTCAATATTCTCCAACCATTAACTTAAAAGAACACTCACTATTGTAGTGAAAAAAGTTATCTTTCAAACATGTCCTGATAGAACATCCTGATAAAATCAGCATGAGTTATGACCAAAATGTTTATTTTATTTATTAGATTTAAGATAAATTAACTTTTTTTTTATCAGATAACATGAATAATTTTTTCAGCCCATACATAAATATTTAATATATGTATGTATAAATCACAAATTTTGCCACTTTTTTCAGGACATGTACTATTTAAAGCCTAGGCTTGAGCCTTTAAGCTTTTTGACAAAAAAAAAAACCGACGTATTTTATACAGTGCGAGAGCAAAAATAAAAGATTAACTGTTTAAAATAAATCCAACACACAACATGTTCAATATTTTTAAAAAATATTTATAAATTCTTTTGTTCAATCTACTTTAAAGTCAAAACAAATACAAATTCAATGCATGTTGTTTGCATAGATAAAGCAAAACAAAGCCAAAGACATTCGCACACACATGTACTCACACTCACACGAACACACTAAATCTGTGCCATGGTTTGTCCGGGATAAAAATTTACCACCCCAGTAGGCAATGGCAGGGCTTTGAAGCGCTACTAGCAGGCCTCCATATGGATTACATAGGCCTTCCACTTTCATATACAATCACACTTTCTTTTTTGTATGAAATGGGAAAATTTTGTAGGCCTTCCGCCTCCCTGCTCCTAAAAGACCTGCCAGAAGCACTCCTTTGAGAAGGCATGCATACATTATTTTCTTGACGAGGGGTGTTAGAAGGACTCTTTTATCAGGCCTTCTTATAACACTTCATTTATCATAACCCAAAAAATGCTTCTTTGGCACTCCTTCCAGAAGCACTTTTTTAAATGAGCGCTATAAGGAGTATTCTTTCAGAAGGTGTACTTACATGCAATTTCCATAATGACAAAAACTGATTTTTTAAGAATATAATGCTTGAATATAAGACTTTTTATATATTTAATGAATATGAAGGCACAGTTAAAAATTATTAAAGCTTAAAATTAAGTTGTAATGATTATATAAAAAATAACTGTAGGGGTATTCCCTATGCCTAGGATATGTCGTTGCACGGTGCAAGAACAGTAAAGGTATATTCCGTACAATGGATAACGGAGTGTACATTTTCTGCATATCTTGCATAGTGCAACGCCATATCCTAGGCATAGTGAATACCCCTAACGTGTTTATAAGGAATATTTGTTGCAATAAGGTAATAAGAAAAATTCATATTTTTTGACTTTTACCTTATTCTGGTGATTGACAATTGTAAATTTATTGCTTTTGGTTAATATTTTATGAAATTTGTTTTTTGGAAGGTTTTGATTTAATAATATTTGAGAAAATTTTTTTGTTTACAGATGCTGTTCAAAATGAAGAATTTTTATGCTTGTCAATAAATTCACAATTGTCAATCACCAGAATAAGGCTCTTAAAAGAAATAAAGTTTTATGTAAGGAACAATAAATATCGTCCCCTACGCGCCCAATTATCGTAAGCGCCAATATGGAAATTGGCAAGAAACGGTTTTTGGTTTTTTTTTTAGTTATAATTCTTTAATAAATAGAACAAAAAAAAGTTTTCGAAAAATTGGCGCTTGAGATAATTGGGCGCGTAGGGGACGATATGTAGAAAACAAAACAAATCATATCGCTAATCAGTTTTTCCATGCTTAGCTGTGGACTGATTGTTCTGCTTATTGAAGTATGTTTTCTTGTAAATTATGTTTTTCGACCTCTTAAAGCCAGCTTTAATGGCTTTGATATAGTTGTCTTCCGTAACCAGTTCGGATTTTATTGACTCTGTAATAAAAAACATTTGTTGAAAAAAACTTTATTGAAATTTTTTTGAATATTTGAAATGAAATTCAAAAATAATAAACTTACCGAAGAATATGTTGTTTATCTTGGCGAAGTCCCTAAAAGCTTTCTTGCTTTGAACGCCTTCATAATTGTAATCGGTTAGAACTTTTTCTCCCAAAAGACTTCCCAGTTTTTTGGATATGCCCTCATTTCCAATGATCTTACGAATACATTGAATCTAAAAATAGGAAAATCTAAGTAACTCTGCCTGTACATTTTAAATATGTTATTAATTTTTTAATGACTCCTTGGTTGAACAAGAATACATTTTATTTTTAAAGTTTAAGTAGTAGTTACAACAAATACAAAAAAACTAAAGCATTTTAGGTTATTTATGGTTAAAGAAATACCATAAGCAAAATATTTTCCTTGTTTTCGTTTCTAATATTTGTTGCAATATCTAATAAAGAGCTGCACGGGTGTGTTTGCAAGACATTCGTTTGTTGTTTGCATGCTCACTCTATTCAACTCTCATCTTTAACAGCATTTAAACAACTAACAATATATAGACCAAGAACAAATGAGCATAAAGCATATCGAAAACAAGACAAACGAGAACTTCTTCAAAGCGATCATATAAAGTAAAATTGAAATGTGTTGATATGCTCGGTGCTAGACTGTGAGTACTGGTGTATTTTATGCTTATTTTTTAAAATTATTTGACAATGAAATTAAAAGTCCAACTAATAAAACGAATATAGAATTAACGAAAAAAAAACAACAACTTGCACACAAATAGGCTGACTTCATAAACGCAAGTTGCAATGCAACATTGCAAAGCATTGCGCAACTAATGCAAAGCAATGTTGCCTTACATCACTACTTTGTCAAATGATGCAGTGCATTTGAAGGCGTTTGTGAACACCACCGTGTAATGTTTTTACTTTAGCGCCAACTGTTTGTATAAATAAAGTAAATAAAAAGCAATGAAATATTTATTCCATGCTTTTTATATTTTAGCTTTTAAATTTTGTGCAACTGGCAGAAAGTACATCTTTGATGCGTTTGTAAGTGACCATTATATTCAAAAATCATCTACTTATTTCGTCCCTTGTGAAAGGAAACGTGCCATCAATTTCTTTTATCTCCAGCAAAATTTTTTCCCAGATTGTTTTCCTTTTCTTTTTGTTGGCGGTAAAGTCACTTTCAAAGCGCAATCTTGTTCTTATTAGCAAGAGCTTCCTTTCGTGTGTCCATTTATTATTACTTTAAATAGAATGGTAAATAATTCATGCATTAATAAAATCAAATATTTTATAAATTTCTAATTTAATCAATTTTATAATGTACAAATATACTTGTTTTGTTTGTGAGACATCCATGTTGCATCATAAAATGAAATGATGCGCCGAAATGACATCTGATGCGCATCGCAAAGGGTTGCGATGCATTAGTGAACACACTACATTGTCAAAAATAAAGTGTGGATGTTTATGAACATTTGACTTTGCAGTGTTGCATTGCAACTTGCGTTTATGAAGTCAGCCATACTGTGTGTTGTTATTGTTTTGTGTTTAAAAGGTTTTTCTGCTTCATATCAGATCAAAGAAAAAAACATAAAATGTTGTTATTTCTCTATAACATAGTTGTATTACTCGGTGTGCTCGTTGTTTTTTGCATTGATTTGATTGTCTCGATTTGATCGTAACGAATATATAAAGCATTTAAAAATAATGAGAATGTACATTTCTTGGTGAGTGGCTAACAAATGCTGTAGAGTGAGCACTTTTTTGTAAGTGAATGCTGTATTATGTTTACTTATACTTGAAAGAATAAAGTAAATAGAGAACAAGACAATCAAATGCTCGATGCTCGATTCTTGTTCCAAATTCTACGCATTCAAAACTTCGATATTTTATTTAACTTACTATGCTATCTTCGTTTAAATTCGAGATGCTGCTCTCAAACATTCTGAATTCCTGCTCTGTTTTTAGGGAATTCTTTCTGCTTTCTATTTGAAAAATCATTATCTGTTCTAAGTTGTGATGAAGTGGTGCTGAAAGTTGTGACATGATCCACACTTTTTCCTACCTGATAGCATTTGCTACATCCTAATAACGCATTATGGCCAATAATATCGCACATGAAAGCCCTGGCTGGTGTGTCACATATAAATGCTCTTAATTTCATACTAAAATTTCGGTTATGCAGCACTAAACCATTTTCTGCAATTTTTTTTAAATCTGATAGAAGGTCGTGAAGGTAAGTATCTACATTACATGGTTTTTTATTTCCGAGATAGCTTCCTATAAGAAAGACATTAAGCCCTTCTATATTTACCGCCCTACCTATTATTGGCCACAAACTTGAGGAGCTACTTTTATAAAGGGGTAACCCGTCAACTCCAATATCAATAATAATTGTATTATCCTTTGGAAGCATAATTGATGGTATTTTTTTCAATTGTTTTTCTAACCCTAAGTGGTAGTAAGTACCAGGCGCTACAGTTCTAATTATTGTTTTCCCAACACTACTTTTGTCTTTGTTTGCATTTTTCAGAGTCCTTATGTCTACTGGAACATTCAAGCCCTCAGAATTTAAAATTTTTAGCAGTGCATTAGCACTTGCTCGTGTTGGACTATGCTCTTTAAACCAGGCATAAAGTTTTTTTTGCAAACTCGTTTTTTTGTCATTAATAATTTCCTCACAGTCTGGCACAATTTCCGCATAGTCTGGCACAATTTCCTCACTCTCCGTTAATAGTAACCCTCCGTCTATCACTAAATTTTCGCACTCTGTCGCAATGTCTTCACTTTCTAATAATTCTCCACTGTCTACCACCAAATCTTCGCAATCCATCACAACACCCTCACTTACTATATCTATGCCTAATTCTTCTAAATCTGCTCTTACCGCTTCATTATTTAGGAACACATTCATATTTTCAAGGGGGCCTGCGGCATGTTCCTCGCTGCAACTTTGTTCTGAGAAACGCTCTTCTATCATTTTCAACTTATTCAATAAATCCAACTTAACTTTTTCTATATTTCTATACACGGCACTTGAACTATTTCCTCTTTTGCTCATTTTTTATTAATTTAATAGCTTATTTATGATAAAATTGAAATACTTACGTTGATAGTCCACCTTTGCCACGAAAATTCACAAAACAACGCGTAGTATCAGGGTTGCCATCCGAAGTTTTTTGTACACATTTTTAGAGGGTTTAGATATGAGTCAATACGCGTTTTCGTTTATTTGTTCAGAGCAGAGCGAAAAGTGTCAAACAACTTGTTCGTGATTTTTATTTTTTTCAGAACGTTAAGAGCAGATTGATCGAGTAACCCAGCGAACACATGAGACAATTTGTCATGGCAATTTCAACACATTTAAACTTTTGTTACCAACACACTCATAACTTTTCAATTGTCAGCATAATTGTTTGCAACAATCAAACATTTTTTGACATAGAGTGGCAAAATTTGACGTTTACTTGAGAAAGTGTAAAAAAAAAAACAAACACCCTGAAACTGAAAGAAATTACACTTTTTGTCATGCAATTGTTATGCCACCTACGTCATTATCGGCAATTGGCTTGATGGCGACAATTATTTGACAACTTATACATATTTTAAAATTGTTATGCCAATTTGTCATGTGTGTTCGCAGCGTAAGGTATATTAAACAAGATAGTGTTAGTTGAAATTCTCTTTTGTGGTGGGTACAGCACCTGTCAAAATCAATTGTTAACATTCAAAAGCGCATCAGAGTAGAGTACTTTTGATGCACTTTCGCTCTGTGATCTGCTCTTCCCTAAACATAAAAACGAAAACGCCTAAAAGGAACGTACGGCTAGGAGATTTGAAAAAACATTTTCACACATAGCATGTCATATAAAACTACGTCTGAAACCGGGACACAGACAATATGTATATATATACAATATATCAGTTCAGTTAGTTGAAAATCAATTCAGAAAGCAAACAAATCCACTTAATTTCACCAATAATTTTAATTGATTATCAAAACATTAAGGGTATTCACAATCCAGTGCACTTAGCTGTGCACAAATGCAGGAATTCAGAATTGCAGTTTAGAACAACAAAATGCACGTACGTCAAAAAACTGCAAATCTGGAATTGTACTATAGCTTTTTCTTGTGCACTTGAGGATATGATGTGTTGTGCACTAGTGTACTTCATATAATTTGAAAGCTCTTTAATAGTGATATAACTTTTGATACCTAAAATATCAATTAGTTGATAATATATTAAAAGAGTTTACTCAAAAAAATTTAATTAAGATTTTAAGTAAAGATTTTACTCAAAAATTCAAAATTCAAAAATTTGTATTCAAAAACACGAATGGGGTGTGTTCACAGTCATTATTTCTATTTCGAGTACTTTCTATATAATAACATAATACAATTAACAAGGTAGACGTGACAGTTCTTTTTGCCAATTTGTCAAAAAAAAATTTTAGACCGCTCAAAAACAGCTGATGCAAAATTAAACAACAACATACTATCGCCTATTGTAATAAAAAACAGTTGTCACGTCTACCTTGTTTATGCTCATTGTAAAATTATAAGGTAGGCGCATATAAGAGGGAAATTGAGCTTAATGTCAAAAACCAGCTGTTTGAACTTAAGTTCTCCAATTGTTGGCTTTGGCCCCTATTACACGATGTCCATTTGTCCGACATTTGCTATTGTCTTAATGTGAAACTGTCAAAAAACAGTGAGAGTGAGAGCGGATACAACAACAAAATTGGTTGTTTGCTCTAGCGTACGCCGGAAAAACGGACATCGTGTAATATGGGCCTTTGCGTTTTTTCATTTGACGTTTATGTTATTCACTGCAATTAGCGAAAAATTTGATATTTGAATAGCTGTACTAATATTTAGTGAAGTTATTTTTTAACCATATAATAATACAAGGTAGCATTGACAGTTGCTTGGGAAAACATCTTCTGTCAAAAAATATACTCAAAAAGAGATCACTCACAATCCGCCATTGAAAACACAAACAATATTGAAAACATTGAAGTGAAAAAAACAACAACTTCAGCAGCTGCAGACAGGCAGCTGTTTTTGACAGGAGATGTTTTCTTGTAGAAGAGAAAATAAGCAGTTGTCAATGCTACCTTGTATTATTGTACCATGTTTTTCAACTACAGATTCCTCTAAGATTCATACTGCAACGCTGACTCAAATGTTATAATAAGCAACCCTGCCATGTTGTATTTTTTCATTGTTAATAATTAAAATATCGGCTAAGCAAGTTAAATAATTTAGTTGATTTTGAAGAAGTGCCAGGGATAAAAGATGGTAAAGAAATTAAGAAAATGAAACCACCAACGGTAGAGATGTTCCCGTATCTAAATTCCGTATATTAATGCTTCCACTATTGATGGCGCATGTATTCTTGTTTGTTCTGCCAGGAGAACTTCATGGAATTGTACCTGTTAGCCGAACTCAAGAACATCAGCCTTAGGTAACAACTGTGGATATGCAGAAGACACCTCAGGACTTTAGTACTAAATTCGAAGCAACTCATCCACCCATTTTGATTGACGACGGCCTGGCCATATTAGAGAATGAATATATATAATCTCTGTACTAAAGAAAGAAGTAGCTACTCTTATTGAGAACCTCAATTCCAAGTTGAAATTTATGCTTGTTAAGAAAGACGAAGCTAAAAACAATTCACTATTGACACATTTGAGAAAAATCAATTACCACGCAATACAAGATTTTGGACTGGTTGGTCCGCCTGTGAACTCATGCCGCCTTTCCTGCAAATTCGAGTTACCGGAAAGTCTTTTTTAGACTTCGAAAACCCGACGCATTTGACTGCTCTTTGGCGTTAAATGTATTTATTAAACGCCTTTACACAATCGTGCCCAGCTGATTAGATATCATCAACCACTAAAAGCTGAAAGTTGCTTAAAATAAAGAAGCACAATTAACTTCAGACACCAACCTTCACAACGTCCATTCCAATCGATATTTCTGAGAAGCAAATTGACAGCCAACAAATAATTAAACAAATTAGTTAATTATTATATATGGGCATTTCCACAGGATGGTCTACCGGAACCGAAAATGTTAATTAACAAATTATTTTTAAAATTAATTAAATTGAAAAAACTCCGGCCAGGTGGAGATTGAACCAAGTCGCGCACTCTACCCACTACGCCTCGACCGCAACATTGCGAATATCTTGTAAACATAAAATCTAGAGAACCTAACTTTTTTCTAAATAAAGTGCTAATAAAATGTTATCGAAAACTTAAATAAAATAAAATTTGTTTTGAGCTTTCTTTATTTTTTTGCTCTTCAAAGGAATGTCGCGTTCTTGACGCTGGAAATGCCCATATGCAAGAATTAAATATTTTTAATGGTATTTATGCTAAGCAGTTTGAATAAGCTTAAGGCTTCTTTTATACCATGCCGTGCTCTTTTGTACAAATGTATGAAATTAACTAGAATTAATATAAATTAATATTGAAAATAATTAAAGAACTTTATTATAAGATGTTGTTGGTTCAGAAATAGAAAATTTTTGTTTATAAATTATTAAAAAAAAAAAATAATGAAGTGCTTAGTTTTTAACCAACACAAGATATGATGTATTATTAAACCAAAAATGAAATTATTTTGTAAATACAGGTTTTACTTCTTATCATAAATAAAACTAATTATTGGAAACCACTGATAAAGTTTTTAGTTAAGAAACGTTTTACATTTCTTCTTGAGATAGGCCTTATAGAAGCGCTCGAAAATACAGCGATCACGGAAGGTGTCTTGACGCTACCAGAAGCAATGCTTGCATGCCTTCCTTTGTAGAGCCCTAGCTAAATTGCCTATTGGGACTGAACCGATATTCAGCAGTACTCTATGTCATGCTCCTTAAGTGTGTGTATGTGTGTTTGTGTGTGTGTGTGTGCTTGTGTCCCTGTTTGCATTTTAAGAATGCTGTTATTGTTAATTTTTTGTTGTTGTGGTTGTTGCTATTTTTTCGATGCACAAAGTTCCATTTTATTTTGCATTATTTGCTGCAGTTGCTTCCGTACCATTTGCTCTGGTCAACCAGAGAACAAACAAGCCTGTAGTTGTTGTTGTTGTTTTGGTTCATTTGAACACATACATACACGCATCTACATCCTGTTGATAGTTGAGATTATTTTGTGGCAATTTATTAAAACAATAACAACAATAATAACAACAACAACAACAACAACAACAACAACAACAACAACAACAAAAACAACAATAACAATAATAACAACAACTAAAAGCAAAATAAATCCATTTCCGAGTGTTATTTTGTAAGGTATGAGAAAAAGTTTAAATCCTTTAAAAATTGTTGTGCAATAAAACTATTTTACAAACACACACACGTTAAAGTAACACATACATATGCAATATCACATAAAGATATAAAGAAAAGTCGTTCGTATTAAAGTATAATCTTAAGTGTTGTTGGCAGCTCAAAGTTATTGTTATTGTTTAAGCTTTAATAGCACGGAGTTTTGGTTTTAGAAGATTTAGTGAAATGCACTTGCACTAAGTCACAATTTTGTGGATTTATTTATGTGCTGCAGGGTTTAAATAGCGACTTATATCAGGCATTTTGAAGAATTTGAACAAATTAGGAAAATGATATGATGGCAGCTCTCGAATTTTCTTCTAAATAAATTTCTAAATAAATTTGTTCAAATGTAACACAATAAATTTACAAGTGGTTCCAGAAATTTTAACCTAACTTGAGACATGTAGAAAAGTAAGAAATATTCCGTTAAATAAGGAAAACACACATAATGCGCTCAAAACTATGTTTTGGGTGTGTCTTTAGCGGAATGTGATGAATGTTGTAACAAATGATTCGAAAAACAATATGGAAAAAATCGTTCGGTCTTTATGTATATTTATTGCCGAAATATATGTTGTAACCTACGTAAATCCATTTGGCTTAAACCATTATTTTGCTTGTTGTACCGATTCAGTTTACATTCTGGTTTTTATTTTCTTAAACATTGGGAAATGATAACTTCATTAGACCGTAGGTACAGATTAAAGTAACGAAACAAGTAACGAACAAGTGAAGTAAGTTCTATTTTGAATTTGGTATGAGAAATTTACGTTTCTCAAGGTAATAGTAAATTTTCATAACCCGCTGCATGTAACATACCAACATGATCATCCTAGATAGAACTCTTACTTATATGTAAACAACTTCCTCAAAAGTAAACTCCATACTTTCGTATAACATATTTCTTTCTACGTTCCCAAGTGCCAAATAAAGAGTGAAAGTTGTCTCTGAACTTACTTGACCAGTATCTGAGTTAGAGCTAAATGTACCGCAATTCATTGAAAAATTTAATAGAAAAAATATTTCACAGTAATAACTGAAACATTTCTCTTCAAAACAATGACGCAAGTTTATTTTTTCATCAAAATTATAAAAGAAAAATATTGAGAAATTTATGTATAATGTATAATTGTTGTATTATTGTTTAACCAGTCCCCGGTTAAAATTCTTTATTTTATAATGCATAAAATGGTAAAGATTTTTTATGTTTTACTTTTATATTAAGTTATGAGCTCATTAACATTAACTATAACATTAACATTAACATTAACATTAACATTAACATTAACATTAACATTAACATTAACATTAACATTAACATTAACATTAACATTAACATTAACATTAACATTAACATTAACATTAACATTAACATTAACATTAACATTAACATTAACATTAACATTAACATTAACATTAACATTAACATTAACATTAACATTAACATTAACATTAACATTAACATTAACATTAACATTAACATTAACATTAACATTAACATTAACATTAACATTAACATTAACATTAACATTAACATTAACATTAACATTAACATTAACATTAACATTAACATTAACATTAACATTAACATTAACATTAACATTAACATTAACATTAACATTAACATTAACATTAACATTAACATTAACATTAACATTAACATTAACATTAACATTAACATTAACATTAACATTAACATTAACATTAACATTAACATTAACATTAACATTAACATTAACATTAACATTAACATTAACATTAACATTAACATTAACATTAACATTAACATTAACATTAACATTAACATTAACATTAACATTAACATTAACATTAACATTAACATTAACATTAACATTAACATTAACATTAACATTAACATTAACATTAACATTAACATTAACATTAACATTAACATTAACATTAACATTAACATTAACATTAACATTAACATTAACATTAACATTAACATTAACATTAACATTAACATTAACATTAACATTAACATAAACATTTACATAAACATTAACATTAACATTAACATTAACATTAACATTAACATTAACATTAACATTAACATTAACATTAACATTAACATTAACATTAACATTAACATTAACATTAACATTAACATTAACATTAACATTAACATTAACATTAACATTAACATTAACATTAACATTAACATTAACATTAACATTAACATTAACATTAACATTAACATTAACATTAACATTAACATTAACATTAACATTAACATTAACATTAACATTAACATTAACATTAACATTAACATTAACATTAACATTAACATTAACATTAACATTAACATTAACATTAACATTAACATTAACATTAACATTAACATTAACATTAACATTAACATTAACATTAACATTAACATTAACATTAACATTAACATTAACATTAACATTAACATTAACATTAACATTAACATTAACATTAACATTAACATTAACATTAACATTAACATTAACATTAACATTAACATTAACATTAACATTAACATTAACATTAACATTAACATTAACATTTACATAAACATTAACATTAACATTAACATTAACATTAACATTAACATTAACATTAACATTACCATTAACATTAACATTAACATTAACATTAAAATTAACATTAATATTAACATTAACATTAACATTAACATTAGCATTAACAGTAACATTAACATTAACATTAACATTAACATTAACATTTACATTTACATTAACATTAACATTAACATTTTTTCAAATATGGAGTTCCTATATTTTAATGTGTTTTTACATATATATTTTTTTTTATATTAAAAAAATAAAATTAATAACTGGCCATTTCAGCCCTTGAAAGGACTTTGACCTAGCTTCTTATAATCAATTTTTTTTTTTAAAGTGCTCAGTAGAGAAATTTAGTCAAAAATGACTTTTGGATAAATTGAATGATACATATTTTCTCCGATTTCTAATTTTAAGGGTGATAGTTTTTTCAATTTTTTGTTAAAATTAATTAAATAAGACTCAGAAAAAGAGGTCCTAGAATGTTCTAGAAAAATTGTACCCAAAATATACTAGAGAAATATTACACTTAAAGTTAATGAGACTATCATTTTCTTTAAGGACAAGAACATATATGGGTGGGCATTTAGCGGCTTATTTTTAAATCATAGGTTATTTTTACACTGACAGCAGGTCCCCGCTCGAAATCTTGACATAAGGTCAGTATCAAACAGTGGAAAGAAATGAGTCGCTTTACGCTTGAACAACGTTGGGAAATGTTGGAAACTTATTTCCTTATTTGAAATGAGACCGCGCCTGCTGTACGCAAGTTTTTGCAAAAAGTTCACGAGACTGGTATGCTAGTGGACAACACTCATGGTCGCTGAAGTCGTACGGTGCACACAGACGAGAATGTAGCTACTGCAGCCGAGAGTGTGAGACTCAATTCACGAATATCAACTCGCCACCGATCTCTAGTGCTCAACATTTCACTCACTAGCCTTAGAAGAATTCTGCAAATAGATCAGCAACTTATTCGCTTGCCATCCGCTTCATTATCGCTATGCAGTTTGGGTTATAGAGCAGCTTAAATTGGACAACGATTTTGAATGAAAAATCATCTATTCTGACTAGGCGCATTTTCATCTCTGTGGTTACGTTAATAAACAAAATTGCCGCATCTGAGGCTCGGAAAACCCCCTCACGTTATTGTCGAGAAGCCGATGCCACCACAAAGAATGACAATTTGGTGCGAATTGTGGAGTGGTGGCATCATTGAACCAGTTTTCTTTGAAAATAAGGCTGGGTACAACGTTTCGGTCAACAGTGGGCTCTGAAATTGGAGACATGAATTTGGACGACCTCTGGTTCATGCAAGATGGCGTGCCATGCCACACAGCCCTTGCCACTATCAATCTTTTGCGCAGCAAATTCGCAAATCGTGTTATCAGCCGTCTTGGCGACTGGCCGCCTCGGAACACGATTCAACTCCTTTGGAGTTTTTTGTGTGGGGAACCGTGAAGGACATATGTTATGCCAACAATTTGAAAACGATTCAAACAATTAAGGCTAATACCATCCTAACAATCTGCCAACTACAGCCCGAAACCATCAACAAGGTCTTGGAAAAATGACAGAATGCGCTACTGCGAAGCCAGCCGAGGCAGCTACTTTAACGACGTTTTGTTCCATAATTAATTGGAATGTTTTCTCTTACTAATAAAGCCATAATACATGGAAAAAATTAAATTTTGTTCATTTAATTGCATTTTTAAAAAAAAAGTTTTATTTCGCCCATCTATTATATAGGTTGGGTGGTATATATAGGTACTACTATGGGCATTGTTCAAGGGAGATACAAGATCTGAAGCCAACAGCTCGATTACGAGTATTCCCCAGATTCACTCGATCGGCCTCTAGATGCACAATAGAACATAACATTTCAGGGATAATTCGTTCTTCGGTCATTCAGTAAAATTGAACAATAATCTCCCCCAGGATTAAGACTGTGCAATAAAGTGTGTTCCCCCAAGGCTTGGAACATTATATGTTTAAAACAAATCCCCATCAACGCTAGTTAATCTTTCTTTCCTCCAATCAAACTAGCACCCTTCTTGTGAAGGAATTCAATGCTAACGAATTTATGGGGGCATCCTCTGAGTGTTGGTTTAATCTACAAAAAGAAAACAAAAAATTCTTAAAAATGCAAAATTATTTAAAACAAAATTAATTAAATTTAAAAATAAATAAAAAATGTTCGCTCATTACAAAAAATTTACAAATCATTAACATACATAAAATTTCAAAATTTTCTATTGTCCCTCAAATTAAAGTTTCCTTAACAACAATCTTCCTACATTTCTGCCCTTAACTGGAGCAACCTGCAACATATGCTTCAATCAGACATATCTACATTGTAACATTTCATTCAATCGAACCTTGAACCCTGAGTTCTGAACTCGAACATAACATTTACGCACATTCTGACAACTAACTAGTTTCGGTCAGGTCGACTCTACTCTCATATTCGCAAAACGCCAATTCAGCTCCAATGTGCTTCTCAATTGTAGTGAGAACTGTGTGGCACAAGACAACAGCTTGTCCGGCAAACAGGCGTTGTGCTTAATGACCTTTGACAGGACGTCATTGATTTTATTGCCTCGTTTACGCTTGCTTTCATGCATTTGTATTTGGTTGACGCTACAAGTAAGCGTGTCCATGTGTAAAGTCCCATTTATATATATATATATATTGGAGTTTTTGCAAATGTTGGTGTGTGTGTTAGTGCTGAGTGTTACTGTGTAAATGTGTATTTGTAAAGCTCATTGATGTTCATTATGTTGATGACCAACTTGTGACGAGTCAATTAATGACAGCTCATATCTCACAAATACCCAGTAACCAAGCCATGCACTACACATACACACACACTTACACAGCCACACACAACCACACTTGTTCAGCCATAAGCAGCGTGTGATTTTTTCAAATGACTAGCAGCTGGTAATTTTGCCCTAGGCATGTTTAACAATGTCCAGAGTTCGTCTACAGTTTATGTGTCTAATTAGTTGATGTCAATTTTAATTGAGTTAAGTTAAGGACGAAGTTCGACAGAGCGACAAATAATATTCTGCCAGTTGCTCAAAATTTATATCGAAGTAGTTCAGGTTAGTAAATTTTACTTCAGTTAAATTAAATTGATCTGGGGAAAGTTTGCTACTGTGTAGGTTTACGTTTTGTAATTTATCGAAAATAAAGTTCTTGATTACAATTTCAATTTTATCTATGTAATTGATTAATATTATAATTATTATTTATAGCTTGACTATAATGATTATGTTAATGATAATAGTAATTTTTAATTGAAATTATAACTTCACAATTTCAATTCCATATAGTATTATGCTAATAAAATTTCTACTGATGTCATAAATCACTTTAAGTGCCTTTATCACACATTATAACATTTGAAAAGGGAGGGAAGCTTTTATCCAACGGCTTGCAAATTGCCTCGATTGTGACCGTCATAAGACAACAACAAAACTTCTAAGCACTAAAACAGGCGTTCATTAAACTTTACGGCCACAAAACATTCGCTAGTAATATACTTTGACAAATAAGAAAAGGAAGAAAAAAAAACAGGAAAATGCAGTAAAATGCAATCTCATAAAAGAACTGCATCACGATCTCAGTGAAAAGCAGGATGCATCGCCACATTCTCAACATCGTCTGACAGATTAATCATTGTGTTTCTCAGCTTAACAGACAATCGTGAAGATTATTATGTGGAAGAAAAATTTCAATCGGTCTTCAACGACTTGAGTAGTTTGCTATCACCTTTTTCAATCCATGTTGTCCATTTGTTTTGTTACAGGCGTATTCATAAAAATTTCTAAAAATAGCTTTTAAACTTTCAACAGTTAAAAAGCTTTTTAATGTTAAAAAATCTTTTAAAATTTTGTTATTCATACACATGTTGTAGCTGCTTTGTAGTTAAAATAGGAACACTTCCGATTTGAAGTGGGAAGAGTGTCAATAATGGTTTGTGTATTAGATAAATTCAATGACTTTTTATTTATTTCTATTTAGTCACTATTTTGACATTGAAGCATCAAAAACCCTCTGCACTAAAAAAAATCGTAATTTTATTATATTTTTTGTAAAAATTTTAAATGTTTTGAAAAGTTTCCTTGTTTTTATTTTATTTTTTTAGAAATTTTTTAAAATTTTTTAAAAATTTTTAGAAAAAAAAAACAATAGTAAAATCAAAAAAAATGTTTACAACAAAAAATTTCTTTGATGAATAAGCATGAGTTTTTAATTTACATAGAAATTGTATTCACACAAGTCCAGTTTAGGTGATTTTACTATTGTTTATTTTTTTCTCGGTGTAAAATAAAAGGCTCGTGTCGATTAGTGCAAGGAAATGCTACAAACATACATTGGGGATGGTTCCAAATACTTCTATGACTAAACCAGAGGTGACCAATCATGGGTATTCACTTCTGAGCCCGAAACAAAGCAGTAATCCACTGTTTGGGTCTTTCAATGAAAGCGAAACCGGGAAAAAGTTGTTCGCGGAAGGAATGATTGCCAGAAAAATCGGTCATATCGCAACGGTATCACTTGAGCAACGGAGAACTATTAATGCTGAATGGTGCACAACCATTTGTTTATCGGAAGTCTTCGGAGAATTGAGGAAAACCAACCACCTATTGTAGATCATCCTCCATCACGACGACAAGCGAGTTCCCACACTTAGCTCAAACAAAAGAGTTTTTGAGCACTCATCTGCCTTACAGTGCCAGCTTGGCATCCAAGAACTTCTTGTTTCCTCGCATTAAAAAAAAAAAAATGCATAGCGAGCGTTTTTCTACCCCCGAACAGAGGAGGGGGTGCCTTAAAAAACCTCAATTCGGAGAGTGGCAAAACTGTTTCGAAAATCAGTTCAAAGGAATGAAAAAGTGAATTGATCGTCTTGTAGAATACTTTGAAAAACAATAAAAGCTAAAAGCATTTTCACTTATTAATCACTGTTTTTTCATTGATAGGAGTAACCCAGACTTAAAAAGCAGCTCTCGTCTTATCCAAAGTTATAAAATTTTTATTATGTTGATAACGTCAATTTGCATTTGGAGTAGGCGTGGTTTTAAGCAAATTATTTAAATTTTAAACTCATTGTACTATTACTTTAAAACAGTGATCATCAAAGCCTATGCCCGCGGGCATTTGAGCTTTTGTGCTTAAAAGCTTTCTGTATACATATTAACTCACGGACGAGCACTGAACTGCGTCAGTATCTATTGAAATTTCATGCAGAATAAACCTGCGGCACATGCATGCTTGTTAGATTGTTTTTTTGGCTGCGCATACGCAACTTATGATACACTCATAAAAATATCAGTTTTTGCTATTTTTAAGCAAAATGTTTCTACTTGAATGGGAGTTGCAATTCTTTTTTGCAGAAAATATTTTTTCTGAACCTCAATGTATGGTGTGCTACCAGACTATTTCTGCTCCATCTATTCCATGTTCGGTACCACTTATTTATGTGAAAGTGCATTTTCAATGCTTAAATTCAGTCGAAACAACGAAATAAATTATCTGACGAGCATATAGAGGACTTGATTCGAATAAAATGTTATAATGGTGAAATAGATGTTGATAATATTCTTAAAAATATACCCATAAATGAGGGAATATAAGTTTTTCGGCCTAAGTTGCTTTTGGAGTGAAGTTAATTTTTTTTTTAATGCTTTTTTATAAATTTTATATTTTTGTATTATGAACTATAAAAAACCTTTATGTTTCGTTTACTTTTTTTATAGATAAAAATAGTCTATTAACAAACCATAATTTGTATGCGGATAATTTAATTATAAGGATTTCGGATAATTCTCCATTGTGTGAATATTTAAAAAAATTTTTTTGTATAATCCATGCTAAGAAACGAATAAAATATTTAAAACGAATTCTTAAAAAATTATAAAGAAAAAAAAAAAAATAAATCACAAATAGCTAAGACCAAGTTTTCCAAATATTAAATAATGTTATTAAATTGAAAAATAAAAGCGCTTAGAGAAGTAAACAAATATTTTTTTCAAACAATGAATTCAAATGAAATCAAAAACGAAAAAAGACCTAAAGGATTAAAAAAAACAAAAAAGCAAAAAAAAAAGACACAGTTTCTTATAAATAGTATGTATTCACACTTCCAAATAAAACCTGAATTTTAAAAATTTAAATTAAATTATGAAATTAACCTTTACTATTTTAAAGTTTTCTTCTTTTTTGTAACAGTGCATAAAATAGTGAATGTTAATATGTTTCTTCGATATGAATTGTTATTAGGAACATTAGTAAGCATACGTAAATCGCAACATTTTTTAAAAACATTTCCCCCTCACTCTTCTCCTATAGATTTGTAATACACCAGATGAAAATTTTTTCCGGCGCTACTGAATAATCAAACAAGCAAACCATCGTCTTGCATGAAAGCCGGACTGAGACTCAAGTAGTATTTTTTTTTTCAGTGCAAAGCTTTCAATGAGCTTTTATACATAAACAAAGTATGCTTGTATAGAGTTTTATGACCACTGCTTTAAAACATCAAATATGTGCAAAATATCAATTTTTGTAGAATTTATGAAGGTTTTGCTATTTAATATAATCACTTTGTATGAGAGGTAGGTGTAGTTTTCATGATATTTTGTCAAGATTCAAACTTAGTGTGCGTTTTTGTTTACCATACAAGTTTAAAATATCAAGTCAATACATTATTTTTTGTAGAATTTATAAAAGTTTCGTTATTTTGATGACGTCACTTTGTATGGGAAGTAGGTGTGGTTTCCATTTTATTTTGACAAATTTCAAATATAAAATGTTTATTTTAGATGAATTCTTATATGCAAAAATGTTCTTGGACTAATTTTTGTAGAGTTTTTAAAGACTTTACCATTCTGTTATAGGAACTTTATATGGGAAATAGGCGTGGTGTTTTCATCCTGTTGTGGCTACTGGTGTGTTAAAACAACAAAATTGTGTTTGGCATCAAGGCTAATTTACAACTTTCCAAGTTTAAGACTGATTTTTGTGAAATTTCTATAAAAAATTTTACCATTTTACTGACGTCACTGTGTATGGGGAAAAGGTTGGCTTTTAGTCGTTTTCGACAGATTTTAGATAGACACTTCATGCAACAAGTTAACTTCATGCAACAAGAATCGAGGGATGAAACTGTTGAAATTATGGGTGTCTCGTGCATCGAAAATTCTAATTTGTTAACAAGCGCTCTTAAAGTTTTTACTGATGGTGTTGGAGTACAAGTTAAAGCTGAGGAGATTGATAACTGCTACGTAAAGAACATTAAAAATAATCTAAATGGTGGAAGGGCTGGTAGCAAAAAAATTATTATTGTTAAATTCATGTCGTTACTGAAAAAAAAATAAATTATGAGAAAAAAAGGCTTTAATAGAAATAAGTTATCAATGAATATTTTTGGTGGTGCAGGCAATGAAAAAATCTTTATTAATGACAGTTAAACTTTGATACAAGAAATGTGTTGAAAGCTGCAAATAAAATTAAAAGAGAAAAAAAATTTAAATATGTATGGGTGAGAAATGAAAGAGTACACATGCGAAAGACGGATGATGATAATTTTATTATAATAGATTCTGTTTCAGATTTATATGCACTTTAAGTATGGTATTAATTAATAATAGTCCTCTAAATGATTTTGATTATCCATGTTCTCGCATAAAATGTGACTCGTCCGATCTCATCTTTAACAGAGCTTATTCTAATAGAATTCTTATCATCCACCAAAATATTCGCAGTGTTAGGAAAAATTTTAATAATTTCATTGCACACATTAACTCCTTTGAAAATAAGCCAACTTTTATTTTTTTATCGGAAATTTGGATCTTCGCTGAAGAATGTTCTTTATATAGCATACCGGGTTATAGTTTTATAGCTTGCTGCGATAGTTAATACTCATCAATGTTTTAATCTCAATTCTTTGGATGCTCTAAAAATAAAATGTACTGTTCATAACTTAAAATTTACAATGGTGTGTGTGTACAAATTCTGCGCCATAAATGGTTCAAGTGATACTTTTTTAAACGATTTGGAAAGCCTTATAGAGGATGAAGTGAGCCATAACTTAATGCTTTTGGGCGATTTAAATTTAAACATTTTGAGTGACTCTGGTTACATAAATGATTATTTGTGTCTTTTATCATCGTACGGATTAAGTTCATGTATTAACTTGCCAACCCGTATTACTGATCAAAGCTCCACTTGCATAGATCACATTTTCTGTAGACTTGGTCTGAATGTTAATGCGTCTAGCGCTGTTATAGATTTGCATATTACAGATCACTGTTTAACTTGTCTAAGCCTTGATATAGCTATCAGCAATGAAAAAAATGTTAGCGACTTTAATCATGCAGTGAAAACTGATTTTGGTCTTTTGAATTCCTATCTGAGAGTAGAATCTTGGAATGAGGTTTATTATGAATATGATCCCAGCAAGGCTTTCTCCAGTTTCCTTTCAAAGCTTAACAGGTATATAGATATCTGCTCAAATAAAACTAGTAAACGCAGATCTAGGTATTGTAAACTTAAACCTTGGATGACTGATAATTTGATTGATAATATTGAAAAAAAGAAAAAGCTTTATAAGAAAATGAAGAAATGTCCTGATAATATTCAGATCATCCTTGAATACAAGACCTTGTGCATAAATATTCGGAAAGATGTTGAAAATTGTAAAAACTCGTATTACTCGGAAGAATTGCGAAAAGTCAGGGGTGATTCAAAGAAGGAGTGGAGATTAGTGAACGAGATTTTGGGAAGAACTAAAACGCATGGAAGCATCTGTAATCTAAAAATTAATGACTCAATAGTTAATAGTACATTTGAGGTTGCAGAGGAATTTAATAAATTTTTTTCCACGATTGGTGAGAAAACTGTTGAAAAAAGTTGCCATAATAGTTCACTTTTGTCGTCAGTTTTTATTGATAATAACGTCTCAGCTAGTTTTGTTTTTGTACCTTTCTCGTCGTTTGAAATATACAATATTATTTGACAGGAATTAAATAATTCTTATTCTTCCACATCTGACTGTCCGTCAAGTTCTTTTATAAAAAATATTGTTTTTAATATATCTGACATTTTGTGCCATATTTTTAATGATAGCGTTATAAAGGGTATTTTTCCAAGCAAATTAAAGGTTGCAGATGTTATTCCATTGTACAAAAAAGGTGCTAAAGGCTCTTTAAATAACTATAGGCCTATTTCTTTATTACCAGTGTTTTCTAAAATTTTTGAGAAGGGTATGAAGAAAAGAATTTTGTCTTTTCTTGATCGTGTAAATTTCTTGTCGAACAAACAATTTGGCTTTAGAGCAGGTAAAAGCACTGAAGATGCGCTACTGAATTTCTGTACTGATGTCTATGAGTCTATGAATAAGAAAAAACTCACGGCTACTCTATTTCTCGACATAACTAAAGCTTTCGATACTGTAAACCACGATATTCTTTTACAAAAACTAGCACATTATGGCTTTAGAGGGTTTTGCCTGGATTGGTTAAAATCGTATCTGGCAAACAGACAGCAAAGGGTCGAATTTAAAAACACTGTTAGCTTAGTAAGCAATATTTCCCTGGGTGTTCCACAGGGAACAGTTTTGGGCCCCATACTCTTCTTGATCTACATTAATTCGCTGTTTTCACAAAATTTTTACAGTACAATAACGGGTTTCGCAGATGATATGGCCTTTGTTTTTAGCTGTGACTCAATGGACTTGTTGTCAGCTTCTATAAATCGTGACTTACATTTGATTAGATGCTGGTTCTTAATGCATAATATGGTTATTAGTGATAAATCGAAACTTCTGTTTTTCAACCTAGTAGGAAACACAATTAATTCTGATAGATTTGTTTTGCATTCGAATTGTTGTTTGAGATATCCTATTAATTATGATGGAGTCTTCAATTGTGCTAATGATGTTGACTGCGCAAATGAGTGCTTCGAGATTGATCATGTAAAATCGTATAAATATCTAGGTGTAATAATCGACAGCAAGATGAATTGGCATGAACATGCTTCGAAATTAAAGAACTATTTACTTAATGTAAATAGATGTCTTTATTTGCTAAGTTTTTCGTGTAACTTGTATTTGCTTAAAGGTATTTATTATGGTTTATTTCATTCGAAATTAGAGTACGGACTGTGTTGCTGGGTGGTACACATAATAATATATTGCAGCCTTTACGTATACTTCAGAAAAAGACCATTCGAATTATTTGTAAGGTAAACAGGTATCAAAATAGTCTACCGCTATTTCGAAAAAATGTAATTTTGCCACTGAGGTATTTGTATATCTTTAAAATCTTAAAACTATTTTTTATAAGATCAGGGTACTTAAACAATAGATTTTTCCCTATCTACAATTTGCGAGTAAATGCAAGAAATTTGTCAATTGTTCCGCCACATTCACTGCATTTATACTTATTTTCGTTGTCTTCAGTAGCACCTAGACTATTTAATAAACTTCCAGAAAACATACGTGAAATAAGATCAAAAAATCTTTTCCTCAAGAGAGTAAAAGTTTGGCTTTTTCAACTGGATTGTGCTCAAGTTGAACTTATGTTAAAATTGCCTGGTTCTTAAGATTGTTTTTATTGTTCTAGTTACAAATATATACTATGTCTATGTCTTGTACAAAAAAAAAAAAAAAAAAAAAAAAAAATTATTATTTCTGATGTATTTTCTTTTTACTGTTACTTTACTGTTATGGATAAGTTTAGAGTACAATGACAAAAGTGACAATGGTAAAATACCTCTTACTCAGTACACGTGAGGGTATGCAAATTTTATTTTGGTAACAAGTTCTATCATAGGGGGGCTAACTGAGCCATTTACCTCGAGCCCCAAAAAACAAGCAGGACCAACTTCAGAAGAAAGAACCTCGAACGTTGCACAGAAGGTCTTGTGCATTATGTAAGTGAATCTGCTATAATTAAATTTTCAGGAATCTGAATAAATGAAAAATTTTTTTGAAAAAAAACATATTTTGAAGTAATCTTACCAGAACGGGTTTGATCCTCCTTAAATCCTTTTTTGGGTAATCGGGATTTTTGCTAAAATTGTTTTCTATGTTTTGTACAAAATTAATTCTTTCTATCCTTTTAATCATGCAAAATTCTTGAATCTTTTTTAATACGCGCATAAAAACATGTGAATGTAGAAATCGTTTTGAAGAGTTTTGGCCGGTTAAAATATTTTAATAATACACCACTTTCAGGCCGTCGTTTTTTAAGTCACCAATAGAATTTGAGAATTTTCATACTCAAACTTTAAATTCGGCACTTTGAAAAAGCACCAAGTTACAAAGTTCAGACAAAAATATGAAATTAACTCTTGCAAGGGTTCAAAAAATTAACTTGGTTAAACTTTTTTGACATTTTCTGTTCTTCTGTGTTTGCACCCATTAAGTCAAAAAATTTATTTTCTCGAGAACTTATTATTGACACAAAATTATTTATAAATCCACCAGGAAAGGATAATGTTGCAGTAAGTGTCCTCAGAATTTGAAAAATATTGTTCTTTAAACTGCACAACCAAGTAAGAAATGCTGCAATATAAATCGGTACCACCATAAAACCTCAATGCTTATGTGGTCCATTATGAATGCACTGATTTCCTCGCTTGGGGAATCAAAATGGCTGCAAAACCAAAAATTGTGACATCAGATTTTTCGCCCGGATTTACTTGAGAAAAACGTCGTTTTCGAAAATTTTACCAAGTTTTGTCTAATTCTACGACGAAAATGACGAACATTTTTAATTTTCCCCAAAAACGATGTCTTTCACGATATAACCGTGCAAGACAACTGATGCCAACAAATATTTTAATTTTGTCTGCCTTAAATGCCGCATGTAGCGCAAAACACATTTGTTTGGCCTGTCAGTCATGAAACGGAAGCTATAAAAAAGTCATTTTAACTGTTGTCAGTTAGGAGAACGGCTGTCACCACACACATACAAACATACACACACACACACAAATACAGAGCAGCTACATGTGGTCGTCAAAATGACAGAATGTTGCGCTGCAATAAAAAAATCTGCTTAATACACGTACAAACAAAATATGCAAAAAAAGTGTACAAAAGCAACACAGACACAAACAATGAAGCAAAGCACACACAAAAAAAAACACACACACACGACATTGTTGCAAATTTGTTTGTTGTCAACTGCACGGTTGAGTTTTTTTTTTTAAGTTTTTTTTTTGTGTTGTAGTGAACATGTATTTATATGTTGGCAACCAATTAATTAAAATTCCTCGCTCAGTTTTTGTCCTGCCGCGTTTTATCCCTTTATTTCGTCTATTTGCCATACACCGTTGTTGTTTTCTTTTTTTTTTGTTGTTGTGCTTTTTTCTCGTCATCGTCTCATTAATTTTTTGTATTTTTGGGTTCACCAAAATTACTTTATGGCCGCAGATCTAGCAGATTTCAACGCTGTTGATGCTTGCCAGCTTTAGCTGATGCTGTGATCCGTCGTCTTTGCTTTAATGAATTCTTAATTAGCAATTTTAATTAATCCGGCCAAAATCCTTTGCATGCCCAAAGATATCGCTAGATAGAAGAAGATACGTAAGCAGCTGCCTGAAGGTAAATATTTCGCTGCTAACCAAGACAAGCAACAATTTAATTATGTTGCTGCGGTTCAATTTGTCGGCAGAACAGGAAGATTGGTGAAGATATCAGATATTAACTATTTTCTATATTGAATGCTGAAGTTATGTAGAAATGTTAGCATTTTTAATGAGATTTATAAGGTAGAAAATGTAATCCTATCAGGAACGTGGGAGTTAAGAAAACAAAAAAAATAAAAAAAAAACATTTTAACAGGAGCAAATTTTAATATGAAGAAGGATTTAAGAAAAGCTCTATCGTTGCGAGGAGTTGTGCAAATTTTTTATTTTGAATTTCAGCATGGAAAGTAGCTGTGAATTTTCACCCTGTAAGCGATGGACAACATTAGGATTTTGTTGGATTCCATTAAATTTGGTGCAATTAGTAATGGATAAGTTTTAAATTTAACACAGATTTATTGTTAACATTACACTTATGCAAGAAATTGTGTATTTCAATGAAATTCTATAAAATGTGTTTCTGATATATTTTTAAAAAATTAATTCTATATGGTGTACATTAGACTGTACCACCTCCTATGCCAAAAAAGAGTGCGCCGTATACCAGCGAATATGACGCATTTTATTTCGCGCATTGATATTTCTTCATATCTCTGCTGTTTACAGTCGCATTTCGAAGTTTGGTATATTCATGTTTTTGTCTCAAGGAGACCAATATGACCTCTATAGAGGTCATTGATTTCAGGTGTACCGTTCTAGTGCTTACCCTACAGATCTCAGTTCCTACCATCCTAATGTGCCACCCTAATATCAAAAAAATAAAGCTCTTAAAATATCATTAATCTTTTGCTCAAAAAGTATATCGATATTTCCAGCAGAACTATTTTTAAAAACTTTTTGAAAATTTTTTGCCGAACGCAGGGCTCCCTTTTTTCATTTTCATCATATCTTCGGTATTAAAAGTCTGATCGTATTGAATGAGATATCGATGTTTTTGTCTGAAAGAAAGCAATTATTTTTCCTCAAAAATAAAAAAAGAATATTCCTAGAAGTCTTTGGAAGGCCTTAAGCTGATTTTGAGGAATTTTAAAGCTCGTAAAAGAATAAAAAATCTGTAGGAAAAGTACAAGAACGGTACACCTGAGGTCAATGACCTCTATAGTGGGCATATTGGTCTGCTTGAGACAAAAACATGGATATACCAAACTTCGAAATCCGACAAATACCGACTGTAAACACCAGAAATATGAAGAAATAGGTCAATTCGCGACCCCTACGTTCGGTCAAAAAAAGAAATTTTTTTTCGTAATTGTCTTGCAAAAATGTGTCATATTGTAATTCAATTATAATTCAGAAAAGATAAGTTTTCATTAATAAACATTAACAATAAATCAAAGAGACTTAAATTTAAATTAAGTGTGATCTTTTGATTCAATTATATTGAGTCTAATTGTTGAGCTCGAGGCCAAGTATGTTATTGAATAACACAACTAACAACAGCTCTGTATAGAGCAAATAATACAGCAGACTAGGCAGACTGTTTCGTTGGCCACTATTCATCAGTAGTATTGCATGACTTTTCACTGTACTCAACTTAGCTACTAAAGTTTGATAGATTCTGACAATTGTCGTAAAAATTACCAGGAATTCACTTTCGGTTCAAAGAACAAATCTTTCTTTTGTTAGCAACTGGAACCGACTTTACTTTACAAATAATATTATTCAAGGGACATTTCATATAATCTTTTCCGAGCTACATCTTTAGTGTCATAAGTAACACCACTACTACTTAAGAGTTGTCAAAACCTCGCCTTTTAAACTATAAAATCGAAATTTATCCAGGCACAATTATGTCCATTGGTTGGCGTTTACGTTGAGGTAGCTTTGAAATCGTGGGTACTACAACTGTTCTACTTTCCGTCCATAAGTTCTCTAAAACTGTCGACTCGTTCTGATCGCTTTTCTTGTCTTTAGGAGGAAGATCATGTATTTCGAAGGTTTCGGCTAATATTGACGATGATTTCGACCCTGATGCCGACAATGTTGCATCGAAGCAATAGCACATTCTTAACTGGTTGATGGATTTTTTTTTTAGTTTTTATTTGTGCACGCAAAGAAATTTTTCGTTTGCCCCAACTGAAAAATTCACCAACTACACTTCGTTTGCGAGTCGTATATGCCGCAAACGAATATTCAGTTGTATTAATAAAATATAATAATAAAAAATATATATTGTAAATTAAATTAAAATATTATAAGAAAATATATAATATAAAAATAAAAAATATATATTCTTTTTTATTTTATAAAAAATAAAATATATTTATATACATATGTATATTAGCGTGGCCGTTATTTTTTTTTTTTATTTCTTGTACTCTCTCCCCCCAAATCGGTTCAGTTTTATGTAAAAAAAAATACAAAAAAGTTTCAAAGCGGTAAGTTGTGTTTAAGGGGTGTCGCCCGCCCCTCAAAGTTGGCCTTCAAGCCCATTTATTCAAATGTAGTTTGTTTGTATATGAGTATCTTTTTAAAAAAACATTTTACAAGAATATGATGTATGGCAATACTTTAGCTCTTTTAGTCAACAACATTAGCCTCAAAGAAAGTTTTTTGCAAAAATTAATATTTTAGAAAATAACCAACAAAATACCAAAAATTATATGTACCAAAATTAAATTTATATGGAAATTAAAGCTTATTTATTTTATTATTTGTTTTAAGCATGTGCGGTAAAAGCTTATGTCTATTAAATTATTTCATACATAGCTATACTACGTATAGTCAAAAGAAAACTAAACAAAAACAAAATTATTGAGTTATATTAAAAAATTTATAACTCTTGACTTACAGTAGTGGCGTCCGTGGCGTAGTTGGTTAACTTTTTTGGCCGCTATGTCAACGAACCTGGAGACCCAGGTTCGAACCCCAGCAGCGACAGAAAATTATTTGAATTAAAATAATTTTTCTGTACGGCCGCCACCTCTCTGCAGACAATGGCAAACCTCAGAGAGTAATCAAAATGCCATGTAAAGCTTCTTGAGAATAAGAACATTTCGTTCATCGCCGTTCGGAGTCGGCGTTAAGCCTGTAGGTCCATTTCTCGGTCAATTGTGTACAAACTTAATAACACGCACAACACAATTGATCATAAGAAGCTAGGTCAAAGTCCTTTCAAGGGCTGAAATGGCCAGTTATTTATTTTTTTATTTATGACTTACAGTAGATTTCTTAGAGTTCGAAAACCGGCGACGATAGTCGCTAACAACCTGCAGTACAAATTGTTTTTGCTCTTCATTTCTTGTAAAGAGCTTATTATACTCATCCATCAACTTCACTCCTCTTTCGGTGGTATCATTGATGACTCTTAATTTTTTTAATGTTTTTACCGCTGTCATATAGCAATCCTGCGCAGGCCATTCGGACGGAGTTAATGTCACATGAAAGACGTATCAATTTGAAATCTCTCAAAAAAATTTCTTGTTTGAGAAGAAAAAAACTGCTCAAGCCCACCACTAATGAATTTTAAAACTGTTTGTTTTCCCATTGTGGCGCGGTTAAAGTTAATTTGTTTTTCTTTTTCAATATTCAAAGCAGCGACCATATTTTCTTTTGTTGCATCTACGACAGTGTTGTCAAAAAACGCAAATGCAATAGCCTCCCCATTTAAATACCATAACTGGTTTTTGAATTTTTTGACGCAACCTGCGAGATTCCTAAATCAATATTTTCAAAATCTTTTAATTTTGACAAAACATTTAAGTCGGTGTATGGTGCTTGTATTGCTAAGGGAGCAGAAAACCAGGCTTCAACATATCCGGCGACAATAAAAATGCAAATTTGACGTAGTCCAATGCTTTCAGATTCTGTCCAGTTAAACTCTTCACGGAACAAATATATTTTCAAGCTGTAAATAGCTTTTCCCATCCAACGCGCATGATGATAAGCACCCGGTGAACAAATTATTACACTGTTTGGCGGTTTTTTTAGGTTCTCACCCAGGAATAGCAAGGTAAGTTCTAGTAACTCCTTATTATCCTCTCTAGGTTGTACTTCTTGTAAGATTGTGTTAACAAAACTTACAACTCGAGATTTTTTGTTTTTCAAATAATTATTTACCACTTCATCTTGCATTCCTTGCTGCCAGTTGTTAACGTTTAATTTTGGCCATGCATTTTTAAATTTTTCAAATATTGTTACGTTAGGGGTTGACTGATTTTGAAATTTTTCCTCAAACACACTTCTCAGTACAACTTCATAAATGTGGTCGCTTCATAAAACTTCATAAAAGAAAATATGGTCGCTGCTTTGAATATTGAAAAATAAAAACAAATTAAATTTAACCGCGCCACAATGGGAAAACAAACAGTTTCAAAATTCATTAGTGGTGGGCTTGAGCAGTTTTTTTCTTCTCAAACAAGAAATTTTCGAACTCTAAGAAATCTACTGTAAGTCATGAGTTATAAATATTTTAATATAACTCAATAATTTTGTTTTTGTTTGGTTTTCTTTTGACTATACGTAGTATAGCTATGTATGAAATAATTTAATAGACATAAGCTTTTAACGCACATGCTTAGAACAAATAATTTCCATATAAATTTAATTTTGGTACATATAATTTTTGGTATTTTGTTGGTTATTTTCTTCATTATTTTCTAAAATATTGATTTTATCAAAAAACTTTCTTTAAGGCTAATGTTGTTGATTAAAAGAGCTAAAATATTGCCATACATCATATTCTTGTAAAATGTTTTTTTAAAAAGATACTCATATACAAACAAATTACATTTGAATAAATGGGCTTGAAGGTCAACTTTGAGGGGCGGGCGACACCCCTTAAACATAACTTATCGCTTTGAAACTTTTTTGTATTTTTTTTTACATAAAACTGAACCGATTTGGGGGGAGAGAATATAAGAAATAAAAAAAAAAATGTTCTCCATACAACTAACGGCCACGCTAATGTATATATCTAACGTAAGCTATTTCGGTAGTTTTATTTATTATATTAATTATCTTTCTATCTAAGTCCGTCCGTTTTCGTATGGATTGCACTCATAGCACCTCTGTTGCTATCTCCGTCCGCGTATTAAGTAATAGTAACAAATTGCTGAGATAGTAACAATTTGTCAAAAAAGTAACTCTGAACTATAAACGTTGTATTTATACAACGAAGGGAAAAAGAAACGAAGTTTTCTTTTGGGAAAGACAAATTTTTCATTTGCTGCAATTTAAAAATCACTCGCATTTATAATAAGCGAAATTAATTTCCTGCAACGTAATGACGCGTTTCTCGCAACTGTCTATTATAATGATAACTGTTGAAACGTTTGCAAATAACGATTTCAAGTACGACAAACGAAGTTCGTTTGCGGCAAACTGACGATAAACGTTTTTTTTTTCTTTGCGTATAGGATTATGCTTAATTATCGTAGCGTCCGTGGAGTAGTTGGTTAAAGCGCGTGGCTTCTATGTCAAAGAACCTAGAGACCCGGGTTCGAATCCCAGCAGCGAGAGAAAATTATTTGAATTAAAATGATTTTTCTGTACGGCCGCCACCTTTTTGCAGACATTGGCAAACCTTAGAGAGTAATCAAAATACCATGTAAAGCTTCTTGAGAACAAGAACATTCCGTTCATCGCCGTTCAGAGTCGGCGTTAAACCTGTAGGTCCGGTTCTCGGTCAATTGTATACAAACTTAATAACACGCACAACACAATTTATCATAAGAAGCTAGGTCAAAGTCCTTTCATGGGCTGAAATGGCCAGTTAATAATTTTTTATTTTTATGGGATAATGCTTAATTATATGCTTAATTAGATAATGAATTCATAATGAGCTCATGTTTACCGCGACCAATAAGTTTCCCGAACTCAATGAATTTGAGCACTGTTTTTGGCTTGATGTCCCATATTCCCTCAATAGAGGAACTTTTGACACATCTAAATGAAAACGTTTTATGTTTACAAAACGCTGGTCTTCTTGTTCTCTGACCATTATTACTATATTAGTGTCTCCAAAATCCCAGCTCCTTACCTTTCTGCAATCTATCCCTAAGTCTGACTAATGAATGGTTCAGGACTAATAAGAGGCCTGGAAGCCAATCTTTCGTCAAAGCAGTCAACCCATCATAATTATTTTTTATTGATTTGTTCAAGTTCATTGGTTGAGTAATTTCACACAATCAAAAAATATTCTTCATAGAGTTTTTAGGGCCTTTTATGCCGCCTGACTATCGGAGAATTTTCCTAACAAAAAATTTACACTAATTAATACTAAGAATTTCCTAGAGCTACATTTCTCCTAACCTTTTTGCAATACGGTCTTAAGCTCAACTAAAGAATGCATAGGGACCAGTAAGAGGTCTGAAAGCCAATCTTTTGACAAAGCAGTCTGCTCCCCCATAATGTTTTCTTATTCAGTTGGTCAAGTTCATTGAGTGATTTCTCACAATCAAAAACAATTCTTGATAGAGCTTGTAGCGCAAATTTGGACCTTAAACCCCTGCTTATCTTTCTACGTTTTCAAATTTAGATTCACGGTATATTATAAATTAGAGCCAAGTACAGCTTTTAACCAATCCTTCTTCTAATTTTGCTTATAGCTTGGTTTTATTAGATAATTATGTATTACTATCTGTAGCTACCACCTTGAACAGTTTAGCTTTGGCAGGTTTTTAGAAAATGACAGCTTTGAAGATTTAGAGAATCCTCATATTTCCCATCACCCGTTTAATTCGACTAATCATTATCTCAATTCACTGATTTTTATCCTATTTTCAGGAGTAAATCAGTACACTGAGATGATAAACATAGTTTTACAAATACTTTGCTATTAAGTGAGTCTGTAGGCAAGTGTTTATAACTTAAAGAAACTAATGTTAGGACCAATAGTTAGAACAATAGATTTCTATGAAAAGAAAAACGGACTTTTTAAGGAAAAACGATTTTTTGAAAAGATTTCTGAAAACGTAAAAAAAATTTCTGGAGAAGCAATTTTTGAAGAGACCCTTCTTTGACTTTTGAAAACAAGATTCTTTAGAGAAACACTTTAGGAAAGATCTCTGATATAGAGTTATTTTGTAAAAACATTCTTGAAAAAATCCTTGAAAACAGTTTTATTACGAGATAGATAAATTTTTAGCAAGACTCCAAAATATTTTTGAGTCATTGAAAGGAATTTTAATGAATGATATGAAGTGAATTTTTTGTTTTATGTTGCTGGTGTATATTCTCTATTTTCGATTGTTTTTTTTTTTTTTTGGGTTCGTGTCATAGTATAAAAATTACAAGGTAGTATTGACAGTTGCTTGGGCAACCACCACCTATCAAAACATATACTCGAAAAGAGAGCTCACAATCAGCAATTGAAAACACACACAATGTTGCAAACGTTGAAGAGAAAAAACAACAACTTCAGCAGCTGCAGGCACACAGCTGATTTTGACAGGAGGTGGTTTCTTGTAGAATACTACCTTGTATTTGTACACCATGGTTCGCGTTTTTATAAACATATTTTTTTTCTTTTTTTTTCTATTTTCGCGAAAATACTTTTTTCGCGTTTTTATAAAAGTATTTTTTGGAAAAAATATTTTTAAAGTTTTTTAAGTTGAGATAAAAGTCATATTTCTTGTGGTAAAATGCTTTTAAGTTGTGATAAAGATTTTCTTAGTTTTGAGCCAAGGATTTCAGTTGTAACACCTATTTAGTCAAGTAAGCCTTGGTTCGAAAATGGTATAATACATTAATGGGAAGGAAGGGGCAATCGAGTGAAACTCATGAAGGATGTTCTAAGCGTGCAAAAATTTGGATTTTGTGTGAGTTCACACGCCACTCTTTGCAATGTTCCCAACTATTTCCCAGAGAGATTTTTTTATGAAATGAGTGAAAACAGCCTAAATTTACAATTTGCTTAAATCGTTTCGACTTTTTAAAAAACTTCAACTTTTGGAGAGGAATTACTCTCACTTCACACCGACATAAATCCAACAATATGTCAAAAAGTTATATATGTACAAAAACAAGGAACAAAAATATTTTTTGTAACAATTGTCAACAGAACAACGTAGCTGTTGTAAACTTTAAGAAAAAAAAAACGGCGCGCAAACGACCAACAATGAAAGGATATCAATTTTGGCAAACAGCGGCATCAACAACAATAACAACAACGACAACAACAGGAACAAAAACACAACAACTCGAGCTATCAAAGTAATGACTTTAAAGACACGACAACATTGACAGCATTGAGCTGTCAAATGTTGATCAAATAAAGATACTTCAATGCTTAGTTTATATCCGGAAGTTTGTTTACAGAAGCGTGAAGCAGCAGCAGCAGTGGCAGCAGAACGTCGACAAAAAATCAAAGCCAAACAGCACCAGCTTGTCCTACATTTTTGAAGCTATGACAGGAAAGTGTTGCCAGCAGCGCCACAAGCAAGAAAGTCAAAGTCGAACTCTGCTCCCAACATATAAGTCTATGCGTCACACGCAATTTTTTTTCACTTCACTGTCGCATTATTTGCGCTCGTTTAACTTCATGCTGTTTGTTTTCCTTAAGTAGCAGCAATCATCGACGACGACAACGATGAGTGCGGGTGGATTGTGTTGGCAGCAGCGCTTGTCAGAATTTCTTTTTTCTGTTGTCATTGTTAGTAAAGGAATTTTTATTTGCCCAGGCATCACGTGCTTGAATGCGCCGCTGTGTCTGTCTGCCTGTTTGTATGTCTGTATGTCTGTGTGTCTGTTTGTCAGTCTGTCTGTCGGTATGTATTTCTTAAGTGTTGAACTTTCTGTTTTAATGTCGACAGCCTTTTTTGGGTCAAATGTTGTTGTTTTTCATGCATGTTGCTCATGAAAGAATTCTGATGACAATAACGATGATGAAGATGATGAGGATGTTAAGAAGTATGAAGTTTGATGATGAAGCTGTTTGCAGACGGTGTTGAACCAAGTGAAGCAATTTTAAAATATTTGCACTTATCTAAATTTTTTTTTTTTTTTTGTTAAATTGTGATTTGATTTAGAGTCAAGTCAAAATAGGAATACACTGTGCTAGTGCATGTGTGTTTGTGTATGTTTAAAATGTAAACAAAAGTAAGCATGTGTGTGTTTTTGATAGGGGAAATTCTTAAAAATTTACAGCTTTCAAGTTGAAAATAGTAGGAAAGGTTATGATTAAATAATAATTGTCCATTACGGAAAAAAAAATCTCTATTTGATGACAAACAAGGTTATCAAAGGCATCTGGGTAGCTAAGCAAACATAAAGACGGCTAAAAGCAGTTCTTTTTTAATATTTTTAAATTTTTTTTTTTTCAATTTTTTAATAAAAAATGTTTCGATAAAGTTGTAAGAAATTCTTTTGAATGGTACAAAAAGAAAATAATAAAAATTTCTTCTGGAATTTTGTCATCAACATACACATCTTTACTGTTGATGAACTACGGCAAATGAAGAGAAATTTTGTGTAAATCTTGCATGTTTGTATTCTTAGGGCTTTTAAAATAAATGATTTAATGTTCCTTAAAAATTTTTGATAAAATGAACCTTAGTTTTGCTTTCAGAAAAACAAAACTTCATACATTTTCAAATAATCAATGTATGAATATATACAAAACTTTACACCCTATAGTTCAAGCATGGAATTGAGCAATAAGCGGGGAATGAGCAGTGTTACATTACTTCATTTGGAGAAAAAAAAAAAACAAAAATAAATAAATAAAAATTTCACAAAAAAATAAATCTTCTTTGTATCTCATTTGATACACGTGATTTTATGTACAATGCTTTTCACTTTCCTTCAATTTTATAATTTCTTACATAAGTGATCGAAGAAGTATTTATATAGTATATAGTAAAATATATTGCTTGCTTTAGAACCATAAATAAATTAATCATATGGATAAGATAGGGATGAACAATTCCAATGACAAACAAAGTGAAATGTGTTCACAAGCAATTATCGCTTAAGTCGACTTAAGTCAGAAGTGAGTTATTTACATTGTTATGACACAAAAGCCAAGGAAATTTTCATAGAACATAAAATATGGCGATTATTCTTTATTGACACAGAATTAATTTGTACAATTCTACAATATCTTATATCAAACATGCCCACGTAGTGGCGCGTATGGCCCGCGTGGCCCTTCATACAAATTTTTTTCTTGCCAAAACCAAAGAACGCTTGCAAAAACAACTACACAAACCGCACTCTTTCAGTGTTCAGCACATTTTCCAGCGAACTTTAAAAAAACAAATGCATGCAAAGCCAAAATAAAAAAGCACACTGATGATGTCGATACTGATTGTCCCGTTACTTGTGTGTCGAGTAATTTTGCATGCAAGCATGTTATTTTAATAAAAATTAAGTCTTGTCGCAGTGCATTGGCAGTGTACTTTATTACATGCGATTTTATTGCATTGTAATTGTTTTTTGTTTTGTTTGATTTTTTGTCAATAACAACGATGAGCAACATTTTGTGTTTGTTTTGTAGTTTTTTTAAGCATTGGCCCGCGCTTGAAATTTCTTGGGCCCCAGTGTCTTATATGGACCTTCTGAACCTCATTCAACGAGGTGCGATATATCTGATAGGGTATGAAAATAACTTTATTTTCCCAACTTTATTGGGCATATACGCAATGTTAATTGTCCAAGCCTTTAATATAGGTACTACCATAGGCAATGATCAAGGGAGATATATGGCTTGACAACATCAGCTTGTGTGTTTCCCAGGTTCACTCGGGCAGCTCACCATACCCACCCTAATACAATTGCCTTCATGCCAAATAGAACATTGCGGTACCGAGTTAATTAGTTCTTCGGTCGTTCAGTAATATTTTGGAACATTCTTGGATCAAGCGAATTCCCGGCAATTTAGAGCTGTGTAAATTTAAAATAAATCTGCACTGCCACAACTCCATCTTTCCACACTCCAACTATCCATCAATAACACAGTGTGAAGAAATCGAAAAAAAAAAGCACAACCAAACTTTATAGAAATTCTTAAAGAGGGACATGTTGCGAGTCCATCGCACTTGGTCTGACTTCTCAATGTCGTTACAATTTTTTTTAATTCGTTTTTAAAGTTGAAGGGTTCGATTTTTGTTGCGCCGACGTTCATTGAATTTTTACAGCTATTTGCCTTGTTCGAAATGAAAAACAAATTCCACTTCTTTGCAGTAGAATTTCACGAAGAACAAGGCTGTATAAAAATAAATACGATAAAATACAAAATGAAGCGTGTAGGGAAGCAAATTCCCGAATTTTTCTTTAATTTAATAAAAAGAATTAGTGTTTCTATAAATTTAAATGATATAATGCTGCATGAATTGCATCTCTTTTTCACAAAAATTCATTGCACGTAAAAATACCTTTTCATTGAATCCAAAACCATTAATATCGGTTGAAAATTGGCAAAATGGCGGCAGTTTTAACGTTTTTTTTTTTGTTATAAAACACTGACGCCCATGTATATATTGCTATCATACAAAGTGCTGTCATTTTGTCAAATCTTAACCGATTTTGGACGTCTTTAGCTCATTGGAAAGAAAATATGATGACTAACATACATCTATAACATTGCAATACAGACCTTTGAAAAATGTAAAAGCTACTATGGAACGAATAAACATAGTTTTATTTTCAATAGAATTTTTATATGAATGAATGTGTACGAGTGCATTAGACCGTAATGGAAAAAAGTAAGCTGCACACCGTCTAATCTGAAGCATTTTTTTAAAAAAATTTCGAAAAAAAACAATTGTTTTTTCCCGAACGTTTAAGTCTTTCTTCATATTTTCGGCATTTACAGACCTTTCTTGTCCAAGAATGATATATCAATGTTTCTAGTAGGGTAAGTTTACCTACAATATACTTTCTCGTGGGTAAGTGCTAGAACGGGGTGATTGATCCCAATGACCTTTAGGGCAAAAAAGTTGGATTCCTCGAAATAAAAACATTTATATATCTTTCTTTAATGGCGTTTTCTTTTCTTGGCAAAAAATTCTGCCCTCTGAGAGTGCAGAATATTTTACATTTTGACCTGCACTCAAAAAATGTTGAACTGTTCTTAGTCGAGAAAAGATCAGAAAAAATGCAACATTTTTTCAATGATGTTGTGTTGGCTGTACTGTTATTTACTTTTGAGAACAATTTTTGTAATATTTATTTTGTAGTCCGTGAAAAAGCTTAAATTGTAATGAAATTTCAATGATAACATTAAATATTTTCCTAACATGTTACTTTTTTTGTTCATTCAGTTGGTAGCATTTGAGGTCAGAATTTAAAATCGTCGATCTTGATAGTGAAAAATTGTGCATTTTTTCTACTTTCGAGGTCAACATTGTCCAGAAAAGAACTCGATTTAAATTTACAGGTCAGAATTTTTTTTTAGAAAAAAGCACATAAAGTGCAGAGTTCTCAAAGAGGACAGAAAAAATGCAGAATTTTTTTGAGAAAAATAAACGCCATAAGATAGGACCGTAAATGCCGAAGATAAACTTAAATGCTCGACAATTTTTTTCAAAGTTTTCTTACAAAAATTTTTCAGATTATATTGTGTGCAGCGTACTTTTATACACTCGGACACATTCATTCATATAAAAATTCTATTGAAAATAAAAATGTGTTTATTCGTTCCATAGTAGCTTTTACATTTTTCAAAGATCTATATTCCAATGTTCTAGATGTATGTTACTCGTCATATTTTCTTTCCAATGAGCTAAAGAAGTCCAAAATCGGTTAAGATTTGACAAAATGACAGCACTTTGTATGATAGCAATATATACATGGGAGTCAGTGTTTTATAACAAAAAAAAAAAAAAAAAACGTTAAAACTGCCGCCATTTTGCCAATTTTCAACCGATATTAATGGTTTTGGATTCAATGAAATGGTATTTTTGCGTGCAATGAATTTTTGTGAAAAAGAGATGTCATTCATGCAGCATTATATCATTTAAATTTATAAAAACACTTATTTTTTTATGAAATTAAAGAAAAATTAGGGAATTTGCTTCCCTACACGCTTCATTTTGTATTTTATCGTATTTATTTTTATACAGCCTTGTTTTACGTGAAATTCTACTGAAAAGAAGTGGAATTTGTTTTTCATTTCGAACAAGGCAAATAGCTGTAAAAATTCAATGAACGTCGGCGCAACAAAAATCGAACCCTTCAACTTTAAAAACGAATTAAAAAAAATTTTAACGACATTGAGAGGTCAGACCAAGTGCGAAGGACTCACAACATGTCCCTCTTTAAGAATTTCTATAAAGTTTGGTTGTGCTTTTTTAGTCGTCACACTGTGTAATCTGCCGAATCAACACAATCTTTTGGATTTTAGGGAGCACTTCCTGTGCTTTAATTCAGTATAAAAAAAATAAAATCACTTAAATAATAGGGATATTCACGATGTGGTGTACTTGCCCTATTATTGTGTATTTTTGATAAATTTGATATTTGTAGTAAATTTGATTAAATTATAAAAACAAAATGCACAGTGTTCAAAATACAACCCGGAAGCAAAAATACCACGATGAAACCCTATTGTATTCTTAGTAAATTTCGTTGTGTATTTGATCAGCTGATCGCAAAATTCATTTCTACTCAACATGGAGCAAACTAGCGGTTGCGCTGTAAGATTATTTAATTTTCCGAACCAAAAATTTTCTTAATTTAAACAAATAAAGATTAAGTATTTAAATATTTCGTCAATTAAATTAACACTTGCCACTTAGAACTTTAATTTACTTTTCAGCATCCTCTACAATAAAATGAATAATTTTTGTCTTTTCTCTGTGCTTAAGTATTTCAATTTATGTTTCCAAGCAAAAGTACGTACACAAATCAGCTGATCTTAAAAATACAAGACTTATTGCAGGTTTGTTCACAATAAGTTGTAAAAATTGTAAATTTTGTAAAAATTTATATCACAAATGCACCACATCGTGAATACCCTTAATTTAATATAGACATTGTTGTAAAATGCAGTGCTTAAGGGTACAATGTTTCTATTTTAAATAGTAAGCAGTTAGTAATTGGAAGGTAGAAGTAAATAGTTAGTAGTTAGTAGTTAGTAGTTAGTAGTAAGTAGTTAGTAGTTAGTAGTTAGTAGTTAGTAGTTAGTAGTTAGTAGTTAGTAGTTAGTAGTTAGTAGTTAGTAGTTAGTAGTTAGTAGTTAGTAGTTAGTAGTTAGTAGTTAGTAGTTAGTAGTTAGTAGTTAGTAGTTAGTAGTTAGTAGTTAGTAGTTAGTAGTTAGTAGTTAGTAGTTAGTAGTTAGTAGTTAGTAGTTAGTAGTTAGTAGTTAGTAGTAAGTAGTTAGTAGTGAGTAGTTAGTAGTTAATAGTTAGTAGTTAGTAGTTAGTAGTTAATAGTTAGTAGTTAGCAGTTAGTAGTTAATACTAATAATGTATTTTAATTGAGGTTTTAATATTTATTTTAATAAAAAATATCTTTTGATGCATTCAAGTGTTGATATGTATTCATAAACATTTTATGCGCGATCGAACAATTTTCGTGAATTCAACTGGCGAGCAGAAGCTACAGTTTTTAAAAGCAATGCCTTGAGATCAGAAGTGATAACAGCAGAAATTAAGTATCAGCCCAGAGAGAGTGTTCTCTGATTTTCACAAAGCCTATTTCCGTTAAGAAACAAAAACACAATATTTCTTAAAGAAGTTTTATCAATTCCCAGAACTGTTACTATTTTAGTTCAATGTTTGTACGTATATGAACGGATTATTATGGTCACGCGACTGAGACAAAATTTCTTTCGTGGTGTAATATTTAAAAGCCTGGCTACTCGGAGTTCCAGATTTCAAAGTTGCTAAAATAGTTAAGAAAATAAAATCTACTCATAATAACAATAAAAAATAAAAAAAATTATCCCTACAAAATGAATTGGTTTTTCAAATCAAACTAATTTTGGACTTAAAGCCAATTAAAGCCATTCGAAGTTTTTCCCTTGCCAACAAATCAAGTCATAAAAACTTTTCTCCTGCACTTACTCAACAAATCTGTAGGTTTTTAGTTTTTTAATATTGTTGATTATGAGTTCAGGGCAAAACAAAACAAACAAAAGTTGAATTCGAAAAATTGCTTTACAATATTAATTACAAGATCAGTATCTTCCACTTACCTCAGCTGGAAAAGTATAGCCCTCCACACTGTGTTCCGAGCCGAACTGATCGTGCAGCCCATAGTGTATGTGTATCTCATGAAACCGATAGCGATACGAGAGCGGTCCACCTGTTATATTCACCGGTGTCTGCATGCCATCATAATTTGCCACCGTCTCATTACCGGCAGTGAAAATGACGCTGTGTCCTGTGTTGCTTATTAAGCCACTTATCTATAATATTAAAATAATACGCGTCAAAAATAGAAACCAAAAAATTAAGCCTTACTCACCCGATGCTTGTCAATATGTAAAAGTCTCAAATTTGGATCGAATAACAAACGTTGAGGTTCCAAATTCACTGGCGATTGTCGGCGTCCCTTGTTGCAGAGTGACCACTCGGGATTGATAAGACCCCAAAAAGCAGGACCTATAAACTCAAAAGAGAAAAACGAAATATTAATTGAAAAAACAAAACAACGACATTCTTAAGCTGTGTTGCAGCGTTTAGTTTTTATTTTTCATAGAAAAGCTTAGAGAATAGAAAGCTTAGAAAATAGGTTGTAAAGCATCTTCATTGAAATCTTTTATAGAGCAACATTTTTATAACATTACGAAAGAGGAAAATAACAAAAACAAAACATGTTTTTTATGATGCTTAAGAAAGCACAACAAAGCCTTGGCTGCTTCATTGAGGCAAATATTTACCTCACTCCAGCTCGTTATATAAATAGTTGTTGAATGAAAAAAAAAAAAAAAAGAAAATATATATTTACGAATAAACAGAAGAAGCAAGCAAAACAAAACTTGATACAAGCAAAACAAACACAAAAAAGCAAAGGAGAAAATTGAAAAAAAAACGAAAGGAGAAAATTGAAAAAAAAAAAACGAAAGGAGAAAAAACTAAAAACAGCTCCCTGATTGAAAGTAAAAATCAATAAATAAGGAAATAAGGTTCGATAAAGTGGAAAACCTGAAATCAAAACTCTAACAAACAAGCACAAGGAGGCCGTAGTCATGAGCAAAACTGGACAAAATCGCAACAAAAAAATGATTTTAAGGTGCAGCAGAAAAAAATTTCGAGGGTAAGGATTATTGACCAAAAATTGCCACTAAAACAGACTAGACCAAATCCACTGACTTTAAATGGGAACCCAACATCTGTGGGCTGTAAATGAGAAAGATTGTTGTATTACGGAGCCAAATCAGTCAATAGTGGCCTAGCTAGGGTTTATATTGCTAAGAAATGATTTAAAGAAAAGGTGATAAAGAGAAATGAAATTACTTAGAATTTTAAGTAGATAAGATCAAACCCGTTATTACAGAACAAATGCTATGTAAATCCACCGGAGAGATAAACAATGAAGATATAGAAGTCCGTCCCGTATATAAGTTTAAAAGTTTAACCTTTTAACACTCTTCCTCTTAAAATTTCAAAATGCATTAAAAAATATTAAAAAGTTCGACTTTTAAGGAAAATAAGCTCGTATTTCGTAAAAACTTACGAACTGTTAAAAGTATTTCATATGAAATTTGAGATACGAATATTTTTCAAATCTACGCAACATATTTGATATTCGATGAAAGAATAAAGTCAATTTGATCGAAAATTTTTTTATTCGCATTTAACTGAAGATTCAATTTCAAAAATCGTGGTCTTGAAATTCGGGTCCTCTCCCTGATTGCCTTCCAGAAGAAGCTGTAGTCTTAGCATCCCCAAATACAACTCGTCGTATCTTTTGTTGGTGCAAGTTTCTATCAGCAGGGAGTCTTGCTGCAGTTTCATTAAAGTTGTTTCTGTTGTTTGATCCCGTTGGTCGCTTTTCAACAGCTGCCCCCTCAGATTAAAGCTCTCTGCGACTTATCATCCGAAGACTGGTCGTGTACTTCCTCCTTCCGAAGAAACACAACCGATGACAAAGTCATTGTT